>JAVLVB010000407.1:4789810-4817172 GCA_032876305.1 Orestias chungarensis | reverse complement strand
ACTTTCTTTCAATTTTCATTCATTTTTATAGACAAACCCTGAGCCTCACCCAAAGCCTAAGCATTACCATTGCATGCCTCACTCAAAACCTAACAAAAACTCAATCCATACCTTAGTCCTAATCCTCAACCAAACCCCAAAACAGGACTAATGGGGCATTAGCTTTTTCCCCTATTAAGAGCCTTTGGTACTCACAAATTAGTATCGGGTGGAAAAATGGGCCTTACAAGGTGGGAAATACTAAAATGTGTACATACACACACACACTTCACACAGAGGTGAGACAAGAGTCTCCTCAGTCATCCCCACACTCCCAGTAGTACCATAGAGTTGAGCCCATTAGAGGTAAATTGTTGGTTCATCCACATGTAGAAAAGCTCTCAAGGGGGCAAGGAATGGACAAGCTCACTTCCATCGTGTTGAAAGCTCAGAATAACAACCAAGGTGTGATTGACACTTACAATTTGCACACAACTGCCCCTCCCCACAAAACAAAAACAATAAAATAAGAAAAAAAACACCATATTAACGGGTCTGCAGAACATTTAAACCGGCAAATGGTATTAATAGAATAAATTTCACCATACTTCATTTATGCCACTGCTGGCTTTAAAAAAAAAATGCTTTTACGCTTTATTTATTGCTGTAAAACATAGCAGCCAGGCTTAATCTGAAGGTCTCACCCAGGGGTTGGCAATTCCGGTCTTCAAGGGCCGGTGTCCTGCAGGTATTAAATATGTCTTTTCTTATACACACCTGAGTTAAATAATCAAGTCATCATCAGGACTCCAGAGAACTTGACTTAGGTGCTTCATCTACCTGATTCAGGTGTGGTGGATCAGGGATAAATTTAAAATTTGAAGGACACCGGCCCTTGAGGACTGGAGTTGCCCATCCCTGATCTAGCCCTGCTAAATTAATCAACTGTCATGGTGGGATTATTTATTCTCCACTTGGATATTTTGGGCATGCATTCAGACGAATATTCCAACTTTTCACAGAACATTTGTCAAACATCTAGCACTCATGCTCGTTTTAAATGGAAAAACTAAGCATAAACATGTACCATGGTCAAATTTGTCAGTTTGAATATCAGGTTGCACCAAAGTTGAAATTAGAAATGTACATTCACTGTGTAAAAAAAACAAACAAAAAAAGGTACACAATCTTGCATATGATGGGGATTCCTGTATTTTGTTGTCCAAAGGAACGTTCTTTAGTGCCTGCTCTGTCATATTGAGTCTATAATTAATCTTTATCATCATGACATAATAAACAAAAGTAAACTAAACCAAAACACTTTGTTGAATTAACACTGACAAAAAGCAACCTTTTTTTTGACCTGCACCCAAATCCTCTAGAAAACCTGTGGTGTGTGCTAAGTAGAAGAAAGCAGTGAAAACATCCAGGTGTAAGCTGCAATGCTGGTTTTGCGAATGTCCATTGCGCTTCACAGTGGCATTCGGACAACGGTGTTAAGTTCCACCCTCCCAGAGTGGGACACAATAAAAATATAAAAAACATAATGATTTTAAAGCTTTTGAAATATATTTACCAGGGTTGCCAATTACCATTTAGGGCTTCATAGAATTATAGTATGATATCAGTCATACTATTTATGCACAACTAAAGGTATATTCCCAAAAATATGCGTATTTAAATACAAAGCACCACCTATAACACATTTATGTACAAACTACAAAATATGCATTAGGTTTTGCTTACATTTATTTATGAATATGTTTAAGGAATATACATCAGCAAAAAATATATCAATGAGTAAAAGCAGAAGTCTTTACCGAATTTTTTTTTTTATTAAGCCCATCTAAAAATACAATGCTGCATTGAATCTTTGCCCATTGTTCAAATTTTGCAAAAATGAATAAATAAATAAATGTACTACACCAAGTGCTGCCATTACTGTATCATAATAATGGATTACCATGCAGAACAAACATCTTTCAAGAGGTTATTGTGTTTTTTCAAACTACAACACATAGAGCAACAAGTGTTCAACAAAGAAGTTGACAGATCTGGTGCAGGAATTTTTCACTTTGTCCTGATTTAAAGCCTCAACACACAGGTCTGTCACTGTGTCCTGAAAGCGTTCGGGTTTGTCTTTGTCCCTTATCATCTGAAGATCTGAAGACTCAGAAATTAGGTCTTGTGTCACAAATCTGATTTTCTGTTTCTTAGTGTATTTTTTGTCCTCACAGTTTGCACGGCAGATCTTTTGCAACACAAGTCAGTGAAAGGTGATGACAAACTGTGGACTAACATGCTTTAAAAAGTACCCAACAAAAACATTCACAAAGAGGAAGATATGTGAACAAAACAATACCACAGACAAACACATGCAGGAACACCCAGCTAGACACACATCAACCTTTTGCCTCATCTTTGTGTCCTTGAGTCTCCTCTATTTGTTCATTTTCCCTCTGCTGCTGGATCTTATTTTTGTTTCACATAAAAAATTTTTCCACCCAACATCAAGCTAGATACTCCCAAAAGTAAAAAAACAAAACAAGAAATGCTGCACTGATATCTTGGGTAAAGATCTATAAATATCCCTTTAAGCTCATTGCATTTCAATGATGATACATTTCTACTAAGGTTACATTTACCTTTATTTTGCTGATGCCTTTGCTAATCACTCCTAATAACAAAGTAAGAAGAAGAATATTTAACCAAGAGGATGCCCATAGACACTGTCTAGTATCCAGTTATTTGGAAACCTAAAAATCAGATATGTATCAATGTACGAACGTCCCCAACTACTTAACTGTAATATACTTGGCAATACAAATTGTAACTAAAGGAAGAGGATTTAAAACAAACACTGTAATAAGAAAAGTCTTTTAGAAAAGAGCTGCAGGTTCCCATAATTTTTACTTTTTGTATGCTAATCTTTAGGATATGAAAAAAGCCCAAACACCCTGTGGAATAAAAACATTTCAGCTCCTCGTATCTGAGGTGTTATTATTACTGTTGGCTGCAAACTGCTCAAGACATGGTTTGATGAAGCTGGCAGGACCCCATCATCTGTGAAAAAAGAAATCCTGATGCCGAGGCCACCAAAACGAAGGCCCTAAGCACCTTGGCTGTGCCTTGTAATTGTGTTCTTAAAGC
Organism: Orestias chungarensis; assembly: GCA_032876305.1. Classification (NCBI taxonomy): domain Eukaryota; kingdom Metazoa; phylum Chordata; class Actinopteri; order Cyprinodontiformes; family Cyprinodontidae; genus Orestias; species Orestias chungarensis. Next base: position 4,814,043 of record JAVLVB010000407.1, on the reverse strand, counting down.
ACAGAGCTAAAGAATCAGTGACACATGAGAAGGTTTAGTTGTTTGACGGGTCGGTCCCCATCTGACTTAACACACTCTCAAAGTTTTATGTCAACTCCAGCTCGCTCTGTTCCTCCAAGGAGCGCCAACTAACACGGCCAACGCCCCACAAAGGTCAATCTAGGCTGATCTCATCCTTGGTTCCACACTCGTGGAACGATCTTACATGCTCTCTTTCCATCTTCAAGAAACCTTTGAGGACCCAGTTGTTCCTAGAATATCTCTTGTCCTCAAAGATCTATATGCACTGATTACTTCCTGTCATGCACTTAAATGTATGGTACTTTTGTAATCTGTGTTTTAATTACTAATCATTGTTAAATGCTCCTCTAGGTTACCGCAGGTAACTTATAATTTGTAAATTGAGTCATTGTAAATTTTTTAACCCTCTTTTGTGCGTCGCTTTGTATAGAAGTGTACGCTAAATGCATATAAGTGAATGTAAATTTGAGCCCAACAAAGCCTGACTTATAACTGGCAATGCAACCTTAAGCATTGGTACCGGTTGTACACAAACCTAAAACATTAATTTTGTGTTATTGAGACTTTCAGAGCGTAAAAGTTATTTACGTGCATATGTATGTGCAGCCTCTGTGAAGGCTGCACAGAGAACTGTTGGAGTCAGCCTCCCCAGCACCACAGACATTTACACCTCCAGATGCAGGAAGAGGGCCTCCGGCATCGTGAAGGACCCCACACACCCAGCACACTCACTTTTTGTCCCGCTCCCCTCAGGCAGGAGGCTGCGGAGCATCAAGTGTAAAACCACCAGACTGAGAAACAGCTTCATTCCGGAAGGTGTGAGACTCTCAAACACACGCAAGGACAATTACAAATGAAAAACACTTTCGCATTTACCCGGCACTGTTCACTTTAATATCACACTTTAAAATTTCACTTTAAATTGTCAATTAATATGTCACTTGCACTCCGAATTTTCATTGCTGCTATGTCCGAAGTCCCATATTGTAGATTCTGTGTCCATATTGTAGATTCTGTGTAGTTAAATCCTATATTTTTTTTATAATTTATTATAGTATTTAAAATTGCCATCAGGGTGTAAACTGGAACGGGGGATTAGAATTTCGTCCCACCTCATGTACCACATGTGATGTGATGATAAATAAAATTCCTTGATTCCTTCATTCCTTCTTTACTTCTAGTGTTAACTGATTCCCATGTATTGTCCTTCAGGTTTTTCTGAGAGAGAAAACAATTCATGATTTCATAATTTATGACAAGCATTAGAAGTACAAAGTCAAGTCCTCCCAGATCACCCTGTTTGCCTGTCGTAATGATTCTTCTGAAAGGCTTACAAATTTTGTACAACTTTTTCTTATCAGTACAGACAAACATTTACACAAAGTTTTCAGAATCTTCAAAACTTTTAGTTGGCCAATTTGAGACAGGACTTTCAAAACTTTTTGGCCAATAATGATTTTGCCTGTGAAAAAACCCTATCTTCCATGACGCTTAATAAAGATCTTTAGAATCCCGTAAGAAAAAAAAAACACATTTGTAATGTATTTCAATCAGATAGGTATCATTAATTTGCTTTCTTTTAGGGCTTATGATACTAATGTTGGATCTTTTAGCCTACTTTATGTCCTAAAAAGTTCAATTTCAAATGGATTCTTTAGGTTTGGAATGTAGGAAATCCTGCTGTGGCTAGTAAAATTTAAATCGGCTTTGCAAAAAAAAAAAAAAAGAGTTATACACTTCATTCATTTTATTAGTTGTTAATATGCTGATTGATTTTTCACATATAGAGAGGATAGTGTAAATAGTTTTTCCTCCCCTTGTTAATGAAAATATTGCCGTAGAATTTTTTTTAACATAGATCTCCAACATCCATGCCATAGAATCTGTGACCATTTTAAACTCCTTCTGTTAAATATACTAAAACGCTGGGCTGGAACCTACTTCATTTATTTTCCTTCTTGAAACTATAGTTTAAACTTTTGGGGGACACTTTCATGATGTAACAGTTTGGGTCTGTTATTAGATGTTTACATACAGAAAAGTCCTTGGTCGGATTAAAGTGTAATCAGATTAGATCATGACATGTGTTTATATGCATTAGGCTTTATTAAGAATAGAGGCCATGATAATTATATAGTTGGAATATCTACTTAGAATAGATACCACAGAAGGAGCTGCACCCCTGTCTGTGCTTTCTGTCTTCTGAGCGTTCAGAGTGGACCCATGTCAGGTTCTACTGAGCCTTCAGATATTACTGCACTAATGTTTCTTATAGACATGATGTGTTGCCAACGGACCAGTTTGGCTTGCCCCACACAGCTTTAAGCTACTAAAGGTGTAAATGTGACTTGTTAACATTGGAAAAACATGGACAGTCAAGTCAGTTTTCCACAACCAGAATGAGATAATCATACCAAGCGGAGATATAAATGACGTTCAGAGTATCAATCGGCATAAACCACTCCTCTCATTTGAATTACAATTTTATTCTAATTGAGCTGTATCTGATCACAATATTCCAACTGGGAGGTTTACGTGACACATTTTTACTCCAATCAACTGTTTATTCTGATTACTCATGTCCATATAAATATACCCAAGTTAGTCTTTAGCATAGAAGCAATAAATTCACACTCCACGAACATGTTTCAAGTTAAACATACAATTAATGTATAATTTCTAAAATGATGGTTTGTTGATGGAAACATTAGCTAAAACACCCTCTCTTAGCTGGATCTTTTAAGCAACCAAGAGTCATGTTCCTTTCTTGTGTGCGAGGTATTTTTCTTTTGCTGAAGAGATATTTTTAGCCTTTTAGTTGCACTCTTTCAATAAAAGAGCACAAAGATGCATACATGCATGTCTTTGTGAGAGACAAGCACAGATTTAGAAAGAGCTTTGAGTCGGATTAAACGATTATGTGCGCGGAGATGCTTTTGTCTTTTCTGCTTGGGGATGAATTAAAAAACAAAAATAGAGGCCAATACTTACAAGGAGGGGTCGTGGACGAGATCTTTGAGGTTGATGCCGCTGCGGTCCTCTGCTAGGTTCCGAAAACAGCTGTCACTCACTAGATTGAAAGTCACAGAGAAAGTGGTGAAAATTGAGCTGGCATACAAACGCAACACATGAGGAGCTTTATGGTTTAGAAAATGTGGCACTATCCAAAAGCGAGTTATTCATTCTTATTCCAAGTAAGAGTTGGAAAGCTTGTGGAAAGCAATGTAATTCAATTGAAATATGGGGAAACAATGATCTTGGAAAATGTCTGTTAATATTTTGGAAAACAATGTAGAAAATGTTACTCAGACTCAACTTTATGTCCAACTGTAAGCCCACTATTAATCGTTTTTAAATAAAATAACCAAGTTAAAGATTGTAAGTAAGAAATTAATTTTATGATAATCAAAAACAATGAAATATGTTTTTTATTGTACCACCACATAAAATAAATTTATTTAAAAAAGGCAACTAACTTATAAGTTACCACCAGTAAATACAACCCCATGAAAAAACAACAACTATATAGACAGTTACATGAAGACATGTTGCATGTGACATCTTCTTTGTTATTAACATGTTTTGTTTTTATTTTTTGTTAGGAGCTGTACTTTTTGTTTTTGCCTGTTTAAAGACTTCAAAAGTTTTTAGTTCCCCCCCCCCCCCAAAATGAAAATAAATCACAAGTGAGGAATCTCTATGATATAAAGTGCAAACACATAGATAAGTCGACACATCAGAGACACAGGACAGATTATAAAAAAAAAAAGAAAAAAAAAGTCAACGACAAAAAGGCAGAGAAACCATCACCCTTCAAATTTCTGTTTGCATATGTTTACGTGTTTATTTTGCATGTGAAGACTAAATGCAGTAACAGTTTACTGCTCATGCATTTTGCTGAGACGATTTATACATGGAGTCAGTTTGACCAGATTTATAAATGAACTTATACCTTTAAATGGAAAACAAATTAAGCTTTAATAACTATATAGAAATAGAGGAATACATTTGCCTAGATAAGGTAAAAAAATAAAAAGACATCCAGGATGCCTTAGCACATACTATTTAAGACCATACATTCATCCATCCATCTGCAAAGGCAGTAAACCCTAGACCTTCCACTTCCTAGCTCGCCCCAAGGAAATGCTGAGGCATTCCCTAGACAGCCAGAAAATTTAATCTTTACAGACAAATCCTACGTCTGTCCTGAGGCCTTCCCTTGAGGGACTTTCCCATAACACGTCCTTATTGGAATGAAAGCACACGTCACTATTCATGCGCTCAAGACCACTTTGAAAATGTACAGGAAATGTGACTCCCAAGGTAAAATGAAAAGTCATGAGAAGTAACTCAATGCCTTTGCTCAGCTTTGTGTTTATATATTTATATGAAAACTTGTGTCTATGCAGAAATTAAGCTCTTCATGTGTGCATAAATTGGTGTGTCGTGTTTTAAAATTAATCTGCAACCAAGTGAAAATTTCACCTCAGAACGTCACAAGCTAGTATTTGTATAAGGCAAAAGGTTACCATCAAAACAATGTGTCTACCCTCCACACACATAACAATCAGGCGGCAAGTAGGACTTCTAATTGTATGTTTTTATATTAAGTAATGCACACAAAATTTTAAATAAAGACATGCAATGAAAACAAGAACATTGATAACTTTTTAGTATTTTTTAGGTTACAGTATTCAAACTGCTATTTATGTATTTCATATTTTTTCAGAGCTGCTTTTAACATAAAGGAAAACTTCATCATACTATGTGAATGGTTGAAAGTCATGTTTATGAGTCTTGGTAAAAAAAACAACTAATGTGCAGTTTGGTTTAACTTTAATAAAGAAAAACATATATTTTTGAGCCATCATTGATTCCAACTTTAAGGGATTTTACAATAACAAATCCTGGTTTATCAACATCACAATCCTCAAACCTTCCTTTAACTAGAACAAATAATTGCTTTAGATTAAAATGTATTGTAAAAAAGTGTCCAGGCAAGTGGCAGCAACAGAGTTACAAATAAAGACTTACAGATAGAAGCACATCATATTCAAAAGACAATATCATCCTTAACAGATTGCTTAAAATTAATTCTGAAGGTGATTCAATGCAGACAGTGTTGCGAAATTAAAGGCCCTTTTTGCCAAAGTTAGTGAAATAAAAACAAAACCTTTGAGCGCAGGTATTACGGCCAACAAGCAATAACTTTCATATAAAATCTTAGCTTTAATTTCTTCCAACAGAAGCTTTTCAGCTTTGACTGCTGTTCCAGACATAAATGTTACCACCACAAAAAAAAATTATATCAAAAATACACAATTAACCAGTTCTCTCAATTATAGTGCTCTGTTACTGTCTCCACGCATTCCGTAGAATGCCACAGCTGCCCCTTGACTACAGAGCAGGTGTGAGTCATCATAGTGATCACTGTCAAACGGAGTGACAAATAAGGTGAAAACCAGAGGAAGACGAAGAAAAAGGAGACAGAGAGATGTTTAAAAATTATGAAGAGAATGATGATATGTCGTGTAATCTGAAGTGGTCACACATGAGTGGACGTGCTCGTGTCCTAAAAAAACTCTAAACCAGGCAGTTAAAAGGGTGATGATGTTGGTTTAGTGGATTGAAGCCAAACAAAGTTGATTTGCTAGGAGTAGTCAAGACTGAAAATGTCAAGATGTGGCTCCAAATGAAGTGCTATGATCCATGAACCAGGGTAAGGGGGTAAAAGGGGTGAGAGTGGGTAAAACAAGAAGGGCGTGCAAGATGGAAGGCAATCAAAAAATTCTTTAAAACAAGAGAGTGATAAAAACAACGCACTGCTGATAGGGCAGCTTTGTGCAGAGAGAGGTAAATACAGGGAGTTGGACGTAGCTCTGGGCTCTGGCAAATAAACCGGAAAGTGCTGACATTTACAGACCAAGTCAACTTGGAAAGAGAGGATGAAACAAGGGAGACAGAAAGACTGCTAGAAAAAGAGGGGGTATTGAGAAAAAAAGGTTAATGGGGGAGAGCAAACGAGGATGCAGAGATCTGGAATACACCTTGGCTGTGGAGGGCCATTGCTGCATGGATCCATGCGCATGAGAGAGGGAAACTTCTTTCAAGACTGCAGTATTCCTTACAAACACGCACACTCAGAGCCTTCCTAAGTCTTTCTCTCTCAGCTACCCCTTGATCTAAAAATAGCCGCTTCTCTCTCCTACAAGAGGCAGTAACCATTCTGAACCAATCAACACGGTCTGTCAAAGGCATCGGTATTCGCCACCCCTCTGAGTGTGTACGTGGGCGAAACTACACACCTGAGCACACATGTGCAATAAGAGGGAACTCCTGACTGAAGGTAATAAAACTGCTCTCCCCTGCTTCAAAGCACCTGCTTTTTAGAAAGTAAAAAGCGGTAATAAAAAAATAAAAAGAATAAAAAAAAAAGGAAAGGAGCAAGACAAAAAAGGAGGGGAAATAAGAGGAGAGGGTGGAAGAGAGGGACAGGGAGATCTGGCTGCAGTGGAAACAGGCTTCAAAGGAATATTAATGTGATCTTGTGCAAGAGCTGAAGACAGAGGAAGAGATGAAGGCAGGAGAATGGAGGAGAGGGAAAGCAAAGCAAAAGAATTTACAAGGCTGCACCCGCCCACATTGCTCGCTCTGGCTGCGTGTGTACCTTGTTCCAGGTGAATCCACAGTTTCTATAGAGTTCCACCCTCTTTAACATCCTGCTAAGATCTTCTTCAAATTTTAGAATACTGATTAAAAAGAATATGTTTACTCTGGCTCTAACCAGTGATAAATAGCACAGGGGACTGCACTCTCATCATTCCTTTTCAGTTTCAACACGTCAGACTTCAAGTACAAGTCAGACTCCTGTCAACTACAGAAATACTCAGACAACTCTGCAGTTGTCGGGTGCATCGGAGATGGACAAGAAGTTAATTACAGAGGGCTGGTGGAGAAATTTGTGGCATGGTTTGGGAACAATCATCTTATCTTGAATGTGAACAAAGCAAAATAAATTATTGTACATCTCAGGAGAAACAGGGTCAGATCAACCCCTATTTCCATCATGGGAGAAGTAATAGAGATGGTTGAGAAATACAAATACCTCAGTGTTTATCTGGACAACAGACTGGACTGGAGACGGAACAGTGAAGCGGTCTATAAGAAGGGACAGCGCAGACTTTACTTCTTGAGGAAGCTAAAATTCCTTCAAGGTTTCTTGTTGAGAGTGTCATCTCCTCTGATATCATCTGTTGGGGCACCAGCATCAGAGCAAGGGACCAAAAAGGCTCAACAACCTGATAAAGAAGGCTGGGTCTGTTCTGGCCAGAAATGTGGAATCTCTGCAGATGATGATGCAAAGAAGGGTTTTTCATAAAATCATAAACAACCCTGAACATCCTCTTTATGAGACTGTAATTGGAAAGCAGAGTCTCTTCATTCAGAGGCTTCTTCAGTTTAGTGGCAAAACAGACCACTACAGAAGATCTTTCCTCCACACAGCCATCACCAACTACAACAACTCTTTAGTTAAATTAGGTACTCCAACACCATTTAATTTTGCCTTTGGGATAAATAAAGTATTTTTGATTGATTTGATTGATTGAATGATTGATTGATTGATTGATTCTTTTGCAGTGCATATAGCAAACTGCCTCTTATTATACATTGTCTTCACCTTTGACTGGGTGTTGCTACAGAGGCATGGATGTCTTCAGGCATCAGGAGTGGGTGGTGACCAGGAGACCTGTAGCATTATGCCAGGCAACCCCACTTGTGCATGTAATCCAGATTATCAAACTCAAGCACAGACATTGGTTCATATGGCTTCTAAAAAAGGTTAAAAACTAAAGTAAGGTTTTGCAAAGAAGGTCAGGAGACAAGAGAACAAAAAACATTTAGTCAGATGGCAGCATGTGAATTAAATATTCTTACACAAGACAAATAATTATTTGAAATTATAATCTTCACCTTATTTAAAAAAATCACGTTTGAATTTCGGAAACTGCTTTTGATGCAGTCCAATCAATAAGTGATTAAGAAAAAAAAAGACAAAGTAAAGGTTAATGGACAAAGCCAGGTTTAAATGTACGGTAAGAAAATAGTACAAGTAGGGAAACAGTCAGACCTCTTATGTTGATACATTTAAAATGAATTAAAGGTGTTTTACAAGATGTACAACTGATGATTATGGCTTTCATTTAAAATGCTTCAAGCATCTTACTTAAATTAGCCTTCATTAGAATAAAAATACTTTTTTCTTTTTTCTTTGGCTATTATTTCACCATATGATCACATCTCTTTTTCGGGGAAGAACCTTAATTTTAAAAACATACCTTTTTGGCAAGGTATGATGATTAACTCAAAACATTTACACAGCATTCTGTGTTTCAACGTTTTTGAATAAGCTAATAATGCTTTAAAGACTTTCTAAAGAAACCTTAAACACACTTTCCCATTTCTAAAACGTTCTCAAAGTGCAAGTAGGAAAGCACATGGCATTTTTTTTTGCTGTGTGCAATACAAATCTCGAGGATGGAATTACAGAAACATACAAGTGAATTTACTTTAACAAGGGCAATCCATTCTAGGTGTACTTTTTGAAACAGATACTTTAGTTTGCAGCTATGAGCCATCTATAGTTCAGTAGCTTTGCTGGCTAACAGGCTGTGTCCTGTCAGTCTGTCAGCGAGTGGCAGAGAGGGTTCATAAACTGCTAATATGTTCCACTCAATCATTTCCGGGACATAAAGCAGTCAACACTCATTATCTCCCTGGGATCCCACACTAATGGGGTTTTCCCTTATAAGATACCCTCGTATGCTCTCATTTGCATGCATTCCACATATCTAATGCATCTCTGTCCCCATTTAGATGTTTAAAGAATAGAACAATCTAAAGCATCATAAGAAAATACAAAGCCTTAAATTATGAGGTGCAGTGACATGTCTTGCATTACTCAAACAGCCAGTCATGGATCATAAGAGTGCTAAGTCTGAGTAGTGGATCATAGTGCAAGGCTGAAGCAACAGTTGTCAAAGTGTTGCCAACAACTCTTTTGATCTTAGAAATAGAATACTTTTGCCTTCATGGTAGTCTACTTAAAACAAACAAATCAACATTATTTTTTAGTCTTGTCTTATGATGTGTACATAGCAAATTGGGTCATTTATTCCAGTAATTTTAGTCTTTTAATTGCTGAATGGTTAAAAAAGTAAAGTTTAACAGCTTAAAATAACATTCTTTTTTAAAATATTTATTATTAAAGGAAAGTTTATAGCTCAAATGATTAAAAACTTTTGTTTCCATAAATCTTTGGCAATTTTGTGGAGATTGTTGAAGGATAATAATATGCACAGTAAGATTCTTCTTCTAGTAAGGTTTTTGCTGTGAAAACAACCAACATACGAGTTTAAAGATTAAAAGCTTGCAAGACATGTACAATTGTCTTAAAAGCAACTGCAATCAGCTAATATGTTGTATAGGATGGTTTAAAAGTGGACAACCTTTAAAACAACCGACAATATGCTCAAGTCAAATTGTCCAAGCATGTCCACTCAGAAGTCCACTCCACTCTCAAGTTTAAATTTATTGCAGAGTATGTAAGTAAGAAATATTTGCTATGCCAGAGAGATGTAAAATGATTTAAAAAATGAAAGCAGAATTTATATAGAAAAATAAAAATGATTTGGGCACCAGACAGAATATATGTTTGACAAAACCAATTAAGGTATTCCAGGAAAGGAATATGGAGTACGTAAATTACAAAGCATCTAGATAGCTTCCTGCTGTCACCACCTAACTTAACTTCAGAGATAGTGTGTTCAGTGTAATGTGCAATCCTAATTTGCACATTACACTTCTCCTATTAGCAAAGTCAATGAGTCGATGCAATCTGCTGGGTTTCCTTAGATTGTAAACTTTTTCAAACTGATTTGTAATGATGTATCTATGATTTGAATTGATTTTCTTTTAAAGTGCCTTGAGACGACATCTGTTGTAAACCAGCGGTATGTAAATAAACTGATTCTTGATTCTTCTTCTTGATTCTTCTTAATTCGACACATGCCATACTTTGCATAAAGCCATAAAGTGCTGTGGCATTTGAGGAATTTTTTAACAACAGTTGCAGCAGTCTTCCAAAACCATGTTTGTTCTTGCCACACTTCCCTAAAGTTGAGATTTTTTAAATCAAACAGTAACCTTTGTTCCATGGATTGATTCTACCACCTTAGTTGTGGATCGCTGCAGCTTTGCCGCAGTTACCAACGGCCACTAGGCTGTTTCTCCAATGAACAAAGATCTGAGATGGTGGTATGTTTTTTTTCTTCTTCCAAATCTAGGTTATACACACCTCTAAGGTCTTCACAGACAAGACAAATGTCTTCACACTGAAGACTGCTTACTAATAAAAGACTTTCTAAAGTTGTTCAATTGTTCAACAAGACGATAATGAAAAACATTGATGAGTCTTAACATATTTGGAAGGCCCTGAATTATCACGCTTTAAATATAAGGATAGCTCATTCATGTGCTTACGTGCATACTGTATATCTCCGAGTTGCCAGCGATGCAACAGGCTTAAACAAACAATTATTGGACCGTGTGGCTAAAAGTTGCTCACTGCATCTGAACAGATGCAAGACATCCTTCAGTGAAGATGTCACAATAGCCCACTGTGCACTTGTACTGTCGATTTTACTTTATTTGCTTGCAGGTGTGCTATTGGCCCATTACTCCTAGAGGACCTCAGTCAGAGGTCATACATTGGAATGGATTAAATTCTGCTGGCGAGAGGAATACACCTTTTTACAATGAAAATGTCCCAATCAAAGAAAGATATTACTGCCACCAGTGTTGTCTTTTATTAGCTTGCTCTGTGTCAAATGAAAACACTGGGCCCCGGGCTTCAGATTAACTGGATTTAACGATTTGGATCCTCCTCTAGATTGTAATGGGTTGGTGTAGACACATGACTTGGGGGGGTGGGATGTGTGTATATGTATCTGTGTATCCGTGCGGTAGGGAAGAGGTCAGTTGTACAGACCCCCCCACCCCCAATATTATCTAGAACAACAGAAAAGCAATGGTGCACAAATAACAGCCCCTTCATTCCATGACAGGATACATTTCCAAATTGATAAAGGCTTCACGGTGCTAGGTAAAATATAGTACCAGCAATAACAGCAGATAACCTAATCTAATATAAGACCACTGTATCTTAGCAACCTTGTTAATTCTGAGGGGAGCGGTGGGGTAAGCAGCGGAGGCACAGTATTCATCATCAAAGACACACCCAGAACAAACACACACAAACAACAATTACTCAAGAAACTCTCAAATCCATGACACGAGGCACATGCACACACGTTCGTAGCGCTAGACACAATCGCAATCACAGTGTGATGCAGATGTGAGCACACGCATGTGTGGGACTACACGCTGGGACACACACATGTACACACAGGCTTACTGTAAGCAGCTGGGAGAATAGAGGGGGTGTGAAGCGGAACAATGGGATCCTAATCGTTGGGCTGCATTTCAAAGCCTAGCCCCCTTTACAACAGTGTTTCTAGATAAGATTAGAAAAAAGATATTTATATCTAGAAGGAAATAAGCCAACCGGTGGCCAAGTCAGATCTAAATTGGGGTGGAGTTACATAATCCAAAGGAGCAACAATTTACCATTCTTGGGTGACTGAGTTGGCAGGAGCAAGTAAAAAGGGAATTGGACCAAGGGAATTTACCAAACCATTGCTAACAGTGCTGCTAATAATTCACCATAGCAGCTCAATGATCACTTATATTGCACAATGGGAGTCTCGCACGTTTATGGGGACAAGGCGGTGGGCCAGCTTTGCATCTGAATTTCAAATGTCTTTCCATAAAGCTCAGCCAAAATCTAGCTGAGCCAAGGACAAAACAACACAACTACAGCTACTTCACACCAGATGTGTGGAGGAAAAAAAAATGAAAAAAGAAAGCTCGTCCATTTTTGTGCAGCTGTGTCCCAGGCAGGGTTGCAGGCAAGACCGGTTCCTGGCATTGACTCCTGCATCTCTACCAATACCCCCTTCCCTTTGTCCCAGGAGAGCAGAACCAGCTCCATGCCAAACAAAGCAAAGGTGGTGAAAAAGCAGAGGTAGTAAAGTTTGCATATGGAGTTTAATGAGGGAGAGCAGGAGTCCATGACAGGATTAAGGAAGCAAATCATAGTTGTGACTAATCTGTAAACTCAAAAAGAAAGATCAGTAAAAAAAAAAAAAAGAGAGAAAAGAGTAGGAAAGAAAAGCTGGAAAATGTGGAATGTGGCATTAATGTGACATTAATTTCTAACAGTGAGATGAGCACGAGTGGATGCATTAGGATTTTTAGTTTGTTACCTGTTTCCAAAATAACCAAATATTACCACGCAAATGTCCAAAGTTTGAAAAATCAATTATCTACATTTCAGGATGATCTTTTTTAATAGTATTTAAAACAACCACCAGTGATGTAATCATTTCTATTTAAATTAAGCGTAAGTTCCAAAAATGTAAGTTTAGGGCAATATATGAGTGCTATGTGTAGCTGGAAACTAACCATTATTCTCAGCATGCTAAACCCAAGTTTTAACAGTTTAAATCAAAGCGTTTATGAGGAGGGAATGTAAAAATGCTGAAAACTGCTGCTATAGTGCAACTTAACTACTTTATTTATTACCATGTAACTGAATAAAAGCAATAACTTTATAAAACCTACCATATTTTCTCTTTAATTAAATTTAAATTTTAGATATAAATGCAATCAAAGGATCTTAAACCACAGTGTTGACCTCAGCTTTTCAGGTTATTACCCTGCAGTTTAGTCTTTTATTAATAGTGAATAGTAACAAAACTTCTAAAAGCTGCTGTTTAACATCTGCATCTATTTTAGCGCAGCTGACGGACAGCCTTCTACTTCTTTGTTTATGTAGAACTTCTCTTCCCCTCTCAACATCAGTGAACAGCCCAAGACTGCAGCAGTAGAAAAGCCTGCAGCTCCCCACAAAGGCTTGACATACTGATATTTTATTAATGTGTCCATAAATATTGAAAGGACACATACTAATGAGGCCATGCTAAAAAGTTCCGTGGACTATTTACAGCACCGGGGAACACACGCAGGGACCTTGAGTATTCAATCCTGCTTTCTACCTTCTATGTCCTTCGTCTCACTCACCATGAAAGGAATGCCCCTGCAGCTTCCACATCATCTCATCACATGCCCACATATTACCTCCCCAACAACCTCTGTATTCTTTCCCCTCTATAATTTCTTATTTGAATGAAATCAATAGATTGGAGGTGCTTGACAATCTGCCACACCCTCCTGCGAATATTAATCATAAATCACTGGCGTGGGGGATAATGAGCCCTGTTTCTAATGACAACAGGCATGATGAATGTGTTCGTGGCTCGACATCGCATTATAACGAACCCAGGCAGGAGTGTGGGCACGTGAGCTTGTGCAGTGCAAAGACAAGGAAGGAGCTTGGCTGTTGAGCGATGAGGTATTGGAGACATTTCTCCAGGTCGCGTGACATTTTGATGGCAAAGGCCCTTCGGCATCCTAGCTCTGCGTGGCATCTCAAACAGTTGTTGATCCCCACATCATACAAGCTGAGTAAGACCTGCATGTTCAGAAATACAATAAAGCAAGTATCTGCAATGACATGACTGAGTGCCTAAATGGTGTTGATCACGAAACGTATGAGTGTATGATGTGTTGCAAATTCCTATAACGTGAACACACACTCACACATATTTAACAAGCATCAAATAAAAAAATTTAAAAAAGCATATAAAGAAATATAATGGCTAAAATTTAACAAAAAAAATAATAAATAAATAAATAGGGGATTTATTTAGGCTTTTAGATAGAGAAAAAGAGCAATACTCTTTCTGCAGATAACAGAAAGGCCAACTAAGGCACATAAATATTGGTTTAATTAATCTAGTTTATTTGGAAATCCTGGAAGCTATGTGAAAATCCTGAATTAGAAGTAAGGATCTGCATTCTCAAAAACATAATGTCACACTAATTCTTTCTCTATATTTATTTTGGCTTTCTTTTAAAATAATACTGAAATCTTTTTTTTTTTTTTACAGCAACTGCATGCTTACACATTCCCACTACTGATATCAATGTTATTGTTACTTCCAATCTCAAAGTAAAAATCTGTTGCTGGTGCAGAGATAAATGCAGGTGACAAATTAAAAAATAAAGTTTATTCACAGATCTGGTAAAATGTAGAACATTAAGCTAGGAATACTCTAACATTTTGGTATTTGTGTACACCAAAACATCAAACTCAAAAAATGTGACAATTCAATACTGAGTTAACAAGAATATGAAACAGAATTTAAGCTACATTTTTAGGAACCTTATAATAATTTTTGCTAAATCCTATAATAGGATTGAGAATATTGATATCTATATTTTAATTAATGAACTGTAAGTTTCACAGGCAAAAATCAATGTATTTTGAGAAAATTTGAAAGCGCCCTTTGTTAATGGCATTAACAATCTTTAAACTATATTCTTATATATAACCAGGAGCAGCAATCTTTAATCTTTTTAACTTGCCTGTCAGAGTTTACTGTTTCTTCTAAAAAGGTTCTGGCCGACAAACAATTTAAAGGCAAAATAAACTTTCTTTCGCCCAAGCCTCGTCATCAGCCTGACCAACAGTCTTTACAAATATGCTGCTGAAAAGTATTTCATATCTGTTTATTGAAATAAATGTCACGAAGACAAAGTGCCGTTTTTAATCATAGTTGAAATGCATACAGTACCAGCAACAACAGTGCACCAAGCAAGATTTTTCACTTGGGCAGGAAATACAATTTGTAGAAATCCTTTTTTGGATAGAGGCTATTAAAAATTATCTGTGACAAATATCCATGCAAATAAGCTATATGAAATTGGAACTGTACTAACCATTACATTTGCCTTAATTAAAGCAAATAAATGTAAAAACTAAATAGATTTTTTTTTATATCTTAAAAAGCTCTGAGATTACTTTCTCATATTCACTTCACAAAACTATCTCCTTAACAAATACATCAGCAAAAGAAAGTTTGTTTAGGGTTTTGTAGTTATTTATGTGATCAGACACAGATAATGTGAAAATCTACAGGACTTACTACGCATACTGGCACTACTCTATAGTGTTATGGCCACTTGCTGTCCAGCTTGGCAACACAAATCTCATTCAACCATCACTGAAATTGCTCAATAGAACTGCTGCTAGTACATTTCTTAATTTTGATAAGCTTGCTGAATTGCACAACTTAAAAGCAAATAATTTTAAAAATCAAAATGACTAAAGAGTTGTTTTAGGTTTATTGAAAAACAAATATATGCGCTTACCCCAATGTGGCACAACCATTAATAAGCCTTACCCTATTCTCGCATTTGAAGCAAATTTAGTTGAGAGCAGCTCTATTGATTCGAAACAGAAATGCTTACATTAGCATCTATGTAGCTGCACTTTTTTGAATCATCATTCCCTTCTCTTTCTGCTCTCCCTCCATTTCCCTTCATTCCAAGCCTATTCCACCCACCTTCTCCTTCTACTACCGCATCCTTCCAAGCTGCTGATACAGGGAAACGGAGGGCTGCACTAGCTGAAGGTTTCAGTTAAACAAGCTTTGTAAATCTGCATGGGAACACAAATCTAATTCATTATTATTTACTGAAAATAAAAACAGATGGAAGCGACCAGAGATTGTAAAAGATAATTATTAGTTAGTATTATCCATGTGTCTACTGATCGGGTGCCCTTCAGAATTAGTTGCAAGCCATTGCTGAGGGCTAACAAGATTAGTTATTGATTGGTCTTTGAAAAGAAAGTTATGGGTTATGGTGCAACTGAAGTCAGTGTTGCAGATCAAGATTAGGCTGACAGATAGTGATCCAGAAACAAAGTAAAGTCGCACAGTTATGCTGAGTAGAGACATTATTTGATGGCTAGAAAATGCACATCTTTAACCAAACCCTGATAGAAACAAACATGCCTCAAGAGACTTACCTGTCAAACTGAGGGCACCCGACAAGACCATATTGTAAGTGACACATTGTTCAGTAAGTGGAAAGTTAATTTAAAATGCATCCCCATGGGGGCCCCATGTGGCAAAGATGGCAGCCTCATCAGTGTCTGGCTTAGTGTATGTTTTACATCCAATGACTAGCCTCCATTCCCAGCCCACAAATCCCACTTCTGAAAAGGTGAAACCAAAGCCTGATCAGCAAAGCTGCGACTATGGCTAATTGTGTCCACAATCATTGGGAAATCAGTGGACAAGCACAGCAAAGCCTAAATGTGTGCAGCACCAAATCTCTAAGCAATAAGTTCTAGGTCCAACCATCATTTATTCAAGTGAAGGGATATTTTTCAAGATTTTTTACAAGTTGAAAAATAGTGGAAAAATATTCTCATTAAAAACAGACAAAACACCCCAAAAGTGACTGGATATGAACCAAACAGCCAGGTTGGTGGGGACCACACTCAGTCAAAAATTTTATTTTGAGCCTTAGTTGATGATGTGATCATCAACTAAGCAGATAAAAAAATCCTACTTATCAGTCAGAAGTAGTTGATGTGTCTGAATGAAGGACCTAGTTTATGTAGGCCGGCTGTGGCTGTTGATTCGGACATGTCTTATCTTGCCTAGCAGCAGTAACACTGTGAAGCACAGAGCAGCCAGGAGAAAAGGAAGCCTGAAGTTTTGCTGTTTTTTTAGCCATATTCTATGTAAAAGATTTTAAATTCATGTTTACAAAATATTAAAATATTGTCTATGCAAATCACTAAAACAACACATTTTACATATGTATTTTCCTTCTCCTTTTGGTGAAAAGGCTGTTCTGTAGTAAAATCGTAAACCATTAAGCTCCTAACATACATTTTCCTAGTAGTGTGCTATTTTTTTACGCACTCCTGTTCTAAAAAGTGAGAATGCTGGCGATGAAATCTCTTTGGTCATGACCGGGTAATGACTTTTTCGGTTATATCACCATCTCATTAAAAGAAAATTGCAAATTACTTTTTAGTGATCACTCTATAAGTGACCACAACTGGGCACAAGTTTTTCTTTTAATTAACCAGACATTGAATAATGGTATGAGTTTTTTTTGTTTTTGTTTCAAGCATCCCTTCTTTCAAGCTAGGTAAACAGTTTCTTGTGGATCAAGTTCTGTTATTTTTGGGTCATTAGTAGAATGAGCTAATAAAAATAATAATAGTAAAAAAACCTCTATTAGATGCTGTCTTATCTGGTCATGAACAATAAACATTATAAAGTCTAAACTTTAACATAATAAAGGTTTTTTTATTGAATAGATTAATCTTTGTTCTGAGTTTTTATTTTAATGTTATTTTGATGTTATTCTTATGCTGGGAGAGTAAGTAAGCTACAACCTCACTCCAGAAATAAGCAGAGCCCCTAAAAAACATGAAGTAAATATTAAACATACTGTGTTAATCAATGTTTTATTATATTTTAAGTTGAGGAAATGAGAGAAAATTACACAGTTTCTTCTTGAGGTTTTTTGTTTCTATAAAGTGAATGTGGCATTTTTAGTCTATGTTATCATGCAGTGAGAAACCAATGCAAAGCGGTAACTTAGTGCTAACTGTGGGTGGAAATGCATGTACTGTACAGGTGAGTAATACGGTTTATAGTTTCAGAGCAAGTCACATACATTAACTAATTTTTGTCCAACTTATAACCTTAAAAATGTCCCAAGTCTAAAACTGCAAGATGTGGAGTGTGCTAATGTTGCTGAGTAAACAAAAAAAAAATCACAGCACTCAACAGGACTTGGTACCTGGTTCATGTTAGCCCACACATACAAAGACACAACGAAAGTGCCCCATGTGGAGTTTTACTAATGATGAAGTCTGTAAGGCAGCTACCTTCATTATATCCATTCCTCTGGACAAAGTCTGCAATTACATTCCAGCTTTCCACTATCAGAGCTCACCTGTGTTCACATGGTTTGAATTGAAAAATAAATAAATAAAAAAGCTACTCTTGTCTCCATCTGTGCATCTACAGTAAGGTTTTCAACAAAGCTTAAATTGCATTTCATATATTTAATCAGTTGCTCTGTTGTAAGGCTCTTGTGTAAATTTCAGTACTGGGGAATCCATTTAAGGAACAAAAAAAATCAGACACTTCTGAATCAAATATTAAATATTTAAAATTACCCTTAATTAATTTATGTTAATCTTTCAAGTTCCAAGGTCTGTAGTTGATAATTATTCTCACTGTAACTTAATTGATTTGCTATCATAGTTGGTCTTTATTTTTGATGTCCACCTGCTTTGGGGTTCCCTGTGACCTTCAGCTCCAGGAACTCTGCCCATTTTCAGGAATATTCTTATTTTTCACTGAAATAGTAACACAAATGCTATATATTTACTCCTTAGCGGAAGATATCTTTATTCTTTTTGCTTAACTAACCTAAACATCAGTACATTTTCGTCTATGCCCTTGACATTTAAAGAACAGCTGCCATGAAGGCTTTAATTACAATACATCAGGGAAAATAAAAGTGATTAGTGAAATTAAGGGTCAGTTTTTTTTTAACGTATTTGCAAGTCTTTGAGTTGGGAATATACATATAATTTATTATGATGTTACAGGCACAGACTATATGTGAGAATTATGGCTAAAGTTTTTATGTCTATTCATACATATATTATTTCGTAGTCCATGGATTACATAACTCCTATGTTTTACATAAACAGTTTTATAACCAATTGCGGGGTTTAATTTAAATGAACATTGTAAAGTTAAGAACTACAGTCAAATTTTCCTCCAAATTTATTGTGGTATTTAAATTTAGCATATTTGTCTTTGTAATCAAATATCCTCTTTATTCGACACAAATTATTTATGTTATTCTTTTTTTTCTGACATCTACAGGTAAATTCTTGTACAAATTAATTACTTATTTTTAATGGTGGGCATTGTCACAGTCTAATTTAAAATTGTTTTCAGTAACATTTTCTAAGATTTTACATGAATATAGGAAAGGAAAGTTCCAATTTCCTATTTGAAAACAATAGAGAGATAAATAGATTCGACTTCTTACATATTTTTCCACGTGATTTGTGTTTGTTCTTACTGGTGTAGGTTTATGTATATTAGATAAGTGCACCGAAAAGTCAACGGCAGCGTCAAAGGTTGGTTAGCAGAATATTTGGGAGCAAACAGCAACAGAAATGCACAGCTCAGTTTACAGCAATAAGCCGTGTACTGTAAAAGTGTTGCCAGAAGTCATGTCAGACACACAGAAAACATGTGGAAGACTGAGCTTTTGGTCAGAAATGTTTTAACAAAACAAAACGTTGGACTCTGCAAAAGACTTGAGACTGGGGTGGACAAGAGGAACAACAACTCTAAACATAAAGCCATGGCTACAATGGAATGGTTTAAGACAAATCACACTTATGTGTTAGTATGTGTTGGCCCAGACAAAGTCCAGACTTAAAACCAATGAAGACTTTGTGTCAAGATCTGAAAAACACTGTTGACAAACACTCTTCATCTAATCTGACCAAGCTTGAGCTGGTTTTCAGAGAAGAATATGAAAAATATCTGTCACTAGATGCAAAGCTGGTAGAGACAGACCCTATAAGACCTCCATCTATAATTGCAGCGAAAGGTGGATCCGCAAAGTATTTGGGGGATGAATAATGTTTTCTCTCCACACTTCTCTTTTTCTATATTTTTGTAAAATCATGTATATTAATGTTTGTGATTGTAATTTGATAAAATGTGGAGAAGGCAAAGGGGTATGAATACCTTAGAAAACGACTTTAAGAAACTCGCTGACTTAGTGTCACTAATGTTTACAGCTTTGTGTTTGGATTAAAAAATCACAACTGCCTGGTCCGTTGTAAGCGTATAAATGATGCAAAAAGTAATAAATCTATCATGTCATGCCAGTCAAACAGGTTGTCTTGAGTGTGTGTGCGCATAGCTTTGAAATATGAGTTCGTGGGTGGGTGTCAATTAACATTTGATTCCCAGCTACCATAATCTAAAAGGGTTTTGTAGTAAAAACAGAAAAACGTGTGATACTAAATAGTAGAGAAAGAATGTGAGAACACACTGAAGAAAGACACACAAATACACACACATTACCAGGTTTGGCCATCAAGCACATCTTTTTAGGAAAAACCCTGGCCTTTTCCATTATTTACGTGCAAATGGACCTATGGTACGCCATTTCTCTGTGAAATAGAGTGAGCTGACCAAAGAGAGAGAGCAAAGGAGTATAGAAAATGGAGAGACAGAGGTGAGAGGACCCTGACAAATATAGAGTATGGGATGAAGGGACACGAACTTAAAAGGAAAATGTGATCTTTGAGTGGAAGAGTAACTGAGACTGTGATGTCTATTTTTGAAGTTCTAAGCCTTATAAGACTTGTCAAGTTCCAGATTTGACTGCGGTGCATATGATTAGCCACACTGCTAGATTTATTTGCTGTTAAAATACAGTTCCTGAAATCAATTATTCTCCAATTACACATTTCTTTTTATTTACATTTTTGTCACATTAATAGTTCTAGTTACCAAAATTAAATTACAAACGGAAAAGCTAAACCACACCAGTCGCAGATAGATTATTGAGTAGTTACTCTTGTTAAACCATGAATTCAGTGAATAACTTAATTTTGTGATACAACTTCAGAGTTATCAGGTCACACCTGGGCTTGATTACTGCCTGATATTTAAAATGAAGGACTTATCTAAATAGAAACATGTCAAATTCAACATTAAAAACAACAAGCTTAGAGGGTATTAAAAATACTGTTTATGCTTAAACGTCTAGCCCTTCCAAAGGAGAGTGTGGCAATATTTCTACTGAGTGATGTGCAATACTTAAAGTACATCCTCAGATAACTGAACCCCAACATGGAGGTTGGAGTCACATGGTATGACATATGTTTATATCAACATACAAGAAGTGATTGGTTGATGTGAGAAAAAAAGCCCTTTGCTGTCCTATTATAAATGAAAAATGCGTGCAGTTTAGTAAACTTCTAAAACTGTGCGCCTGGATCAGTTCAGACCAAGACTAATCTTTTCTGCAGTTAACACTTCATGTGTGTCTGGCATGAATGCCTGGAAATCGTCTTGTGTCCTCTATTAAAACTGAAAATGGGAAACAAGTGGTCAGCACATCTTCAAATAGCCACGATCAAAGATGTCATTGAGAGTTGTATGTATTATCTCATTGATTTTGCTATGTGCGATCCCTCCCAAATGTTATTAAACTTGCATTTGTAATAACAAAGCCAGAAACAAATCAGATGAAAAACACATAAACCACGCCTCAGAATATCACACCTCAGTATGACTGGTCTTGTGCCTTGGGATGGACAGGGTATTGGTGGAAGGACAGAGTTGTTTTTTCAAGTAAGAAGACAATTTGCCAGTTGAATTCTTTTTCCTGTTTTTAATATGCTTCTTATGAATGCAGGTTATCTTATAGCAAAGTTTTTCTTTTTTTTCTTTTTTTAGTTTAGTGACCTAAGTAAAAAAATGTCAGTCATTCACATTATTGGAAAGAAACATTTCTACTGACGAACTCAAATTTAGAGAAGAAATATCAATTATATAAAATAACATTTTGTTTATAGCTCTGCTTTATTAGGTTTATTTAATTTGTTGCAGCATTTCCCAAGACATCATAAGCACTCTCTTATAATACTGTCATCTCCTGAACCTGTTTACTGTTTTTCTTTACTGATTAATTTTTGTTTTATTATTATTTGAACTCTCAAAACAGTACAATTGCCAGCAAAAATGTTTTAAGATTTATATTTAGTATAAAGAGGTATCCGTATTTTTTTACCAGATACACTGATTGCATAGTAATAATGTTATCTGAATTTATGTGTGCTAAAAACATTTTTACCTGTAGGGAAAGGCATCAAGGAATGTTTTTCCCAGACTAAAAACAAACCAAATTCTATTTATTTCTTTTTGTTTATGTCTTATTTATTCAACTTACCTAAGAACACTAAACACCTTTGCTATTGTGTCCAAATAAAAAACACATTGGGACTGAGATGAAAACTTGCTCAGATGATATTCTACAATAGAATATCCTCTCAATTTCTCAGGATATATCAATTTATAGAATTTATTGTGTACTAATAAAACACCTGTTTAAAGATCCCATCTCACAAAAACACATGATAAATTCTAGAGCCAAGTACACAAACAAACCATCGGATATCTTATTTCAAAACATACTTTAAACAATATTAAATGTGCACTGTATCAAATTGGTTATTTGAATGGGAAAGATTAATTGTGCAAATATACTGGTGGAAGAAAAAATTGACTGCAGGTGTGATGTTAAGATTGCAAAGTTGATAATTGCTGTTTGGTTTAAGAAAGTATCAAGTACACTCCTGTGCAACCTTCTGGTCAAACATACTCTTTTGTACAGTGCCATGCCTAATACAGATGTTCAACAACAATATGCTATTTGGGTTCTGATAAGAGTAACATTTTGTTCCTCCCCATTGAAGTAAGCCAGCTTTGGTGGTTTTGGTTAAGCTATCTGGTTAGGATGTGTACAGGGCATGTTCTTCTAGAAGAAAACACAGGCAAACCTTGAGGACATAACAGGGACTTTCTGGAAATGCACTAGAATACCTCGATGACAGCTAAGAGCTTCAGACCATACTTTCTGCAACTATCTTCAACATCATATGGGAGAATACAATTAACAAAACAGCTTTGAGACAGCTTTGAATCTATGCTGAAGCCCCCCGTTCTGAACAAATTGGAAACAAATTCCTTTGTAATTCTGAAGCTTACTTTTAGCATCTCCCAGTAAGCTGCTGTCTATATATTTCCCTATAGGTCAACCCAACCAGGTGACAAAGATGCCAAGTTTCAGCCACTTCCAATAATTTTTATTTTCTCCTTAAAGCTCGTAAAAGTAAGTATAAAAAAATATAGGCTGACTTGTGAATTCGCTTAGGAGTCTTTAGCACTTATCTAACCACACACTCATGAACAAAAACGTTGAAATACTTCAACGTAACCACTTCAGCACCATTGTAGTTTGTCAAGATTTGTCATTTGACATTTTCTTTTAGGTTAGTATAATGTACTACGACTGCATGCAGTTGGGATAAAGGTTAGAACAACATTTATCCTTTACATAGAGCAAAAGAATTACTCAATTTTCTGTCAGACGTCCCTGCTTCATGAGTCCAAAAATAGCATATCATATAAACAGCTCAATCATGGAATCAACAGGAAACTCTCTACACTCTAGCTATGCTTAAAATTCCTTTATATGGAGGTATAATTATACCAGGTCATGGACACCAGCCATACCTAATACTAATATGGAGCAAATCGAGCTCTAACTCTGATTACACAAATTACATTTTTCCTGTATATATTGAAAAGAGTTAAATTTTATGTTCCAGTCTTATGACATTTAATTGCATATTTATAAAAAACACAACATCTCCATTTGGATTGAATTTCAATTAAAAGAGGTCCCTATTGTGTAAACATTACTTTGTATGTCAGCAGAATAACAAGATGGTTATAAATTACCATTTCAGTGATGTAGTTGAAAAGCACTGCATTGCACACTATGTCTATAGAGCCAAATAGGCACCCTATTGAAAACTAGCCTCAGTAACACAGAGTGAAACTGGCATAAAAATTACCAATGTATGCTATAAGGATCAGTTTTTGCTTATGATAGGCTTTAGGCTTTATCTGGTTTGCATTGTTACAGGTAGCTCTATATTACATCAACACCAAACAATCTTGTGATTAGTGTGAGGATTAACTAAGCGAACCTTGTACCCATTGTGAAACATTTGAAAGGTGTCTTTTTCAAGTCCCTATTACATAAAGACCACAACAAAGAGAACGATGGGAGCAACATGCTGATGAATCAATGGTGAATTTTCCATTCGTCTCACTTCTCTTTCCTTGTGCACTTTTTTTCTATATTGCTTTATTTATTATAACACCTAAGTCATAACTCAGTATCCAGGAACAACCAAGCTTTAGGGTGATTGACCAGTTAAAATATCTCTTGTATCTCTACCTCAACCTCTATCACCTTAACTTGATAGCTTCCATTTTTATACAGATTACTGCAAAAAAAAAAAAAAAAAAAAAAAA
>JAVLVB010000407.1:4771509-4789710 GCA_032876305.1 Orestias chungarensis | reverse complement strand
ACCTTCAATCTAAGAGAATGTCATATTCTAGTCATCTTGCGTTTACGTACTTGCATTAGTTTGGTATGTCGTTACAGCTAACATTACTATAAGTCTTAGAACACATTTCAAGGCA
Organism: Orestias chungarensis; assembly: GCA_032876305.1. NCBI lineage: Eukaryota > Metazoa > Chordata > Actinopteri > Cyprinodontiformes > Cyprinodontidae > Orestias > Orestias chungarensis. The sequence continues at coordinate 4,789,595 of JAVLVB010000407.1, read as the reverse complement.
GTCCTACTAAATATCATCTGAAGATTGAAGAATAGTCTCCATGAGACTCCTCTCCTTGTCCGTCACATAGCATCTGACTCTTGTTCAATCTCTCAACAACAACCAAAGTAAATTTAGAGTGCACAACGATCATTTCTTTTAAAGTGGATAGATACAAGTGAAACTGAAAAAGAAGCAGTAACGCCTTTTACCGAATTGCACATAAACCCAAACTGCTTCCCAGCTAAACACTGAAAATAATTCCTTTGCAGTCAAGGCTTAATTCAGATTCTGTGTCCATGTCTCTGATCCCAGATTGTCTATTCTGCTCATATGGTTCACATGTCTTACTGTGTGGGTATGTGTGTTTTAGTATTTCTTACTTTGTAAGCTCCATTTTTCTAACAAATATTACACTGTGAGGACCCACTTCTCCTTACAGAGCTGAATGTCTGGGCCCCATAAGAAGAACCGCTTTATTGTAGGGTTAGAAGCAGGTTAGGAGTAAGGTGTGAACTAAGTTTAGGTTTAGAGTTAGGCATGTGCCATTAATGGTTACGTATATGGTAACAGTCATAGTAATGCTGTAGAAATAAATGAAAAATGAATGCAAATCAGTTTAGATCCTTGTAAAGATAGATAGACATCTTTTGAGTGTTTGTTTGAGAGGGCAAAGGAATAATGTTGCTTGTCTTTTCATTATAGCATATACTCAAGGCCTGTCAACAGAATCTCTCACCTGAGCTATGGATCTATGCAGTTCCTCCAGAACTGCTTTGATCCCCTTGACTAGCTCTCTGATTTACGTTAAGTTTGCCTGCCCAGTCACTTTAGGTCGAAAGACAGTTTCATATTTTGGATGAGAGATTAAAGGTATAACCCATGTTACAAAACAGGGGAAAAATCAATAATGATTTAAGTTTTCCAATTATACCTTATGTCATGTATACTGAAGCTTGAAGTCTTAATGTGAGAAATGTTAAAAGGTTTGGAAATTTGGGCATGGGATAGCACAGAATGAATGCAAAATACAGTGCAGTAAACTCATTAAAACAATGCAAACACGAGGATTCCCTGGATATTATGTCTCTTTCCAATCTTAGCACCTCTGTTTCAACCTCTCTAAAACTAGCATATTGCTGAACAGATGCCCACAGATCATTACAAGACATCAGCCAGTAGCAGCACAGCGAGGATTACACCACACTTAGACACAGATTGTTGGGTCAAAGCAAGAAAATTAAGAGGAAAAATCATGCTGGTCTGTAGTCACAATGCTTGACCTCACTGATTCGCATCCAGCAACCATCACCTGTTAACCAAAATGTTACATTTGATTTCTGGGTATTGTTTTCTAAGTCATGGAGTCTGTCAGGATGTTACTTTTTTCTCTCTCAGAGTCAGCAGAGTAGAAAACAGTGAAGAAGAATACCAGTGGCCATTGGGGAGTAAGGACTTACTTATTTTAACGTCTGCTTTGTAGTTTAATGCTGTATTTTTGGCGATAATATGACATAAACAATAGACCAAATTTGAGGATAAAACCTTTTTTCCACCAATGTCTTTGTTGTTGTCGTTTTAATCTTTTATCTTTTTAATGTGGAATGCTTTTCATGCTATATGCTAAAATCACTGGGTGGTGGGGTGGGGGTGGGGGTCCAGATATATTATTAATTCCTCAAAAAAGCTATATGTAATGTGTTCATCTCTTATAATTAAGATTATCCTGGAGCGCACATATATCCTACTAGGGCTGGGAAATATAATTCCTAATTGCAATATTAATAAAAGTATTCTGCCAATTCTGCAAGCTTTATGTCTTTCATTAGGACTGAACAATATATTGCAAACATATCATCATCGCAAAAGCAGTGCTTTCAATATTTATATCACAGAATATATCAAGGACTCTTACAGCGGGAAAACATATTTGCTAATCTATTTGTCGCACTGATTCAATATTTAGCAAGTAGAACAAATTCTCATGGCAGCAACAGCTCAGACTGGGCACTGATTAGAAAAGGAGAAAAGATCAAAACTGGCATATATCAAACCTGATATACAGTAGTCATCAAAATATTTACAAATATTATCCCAATTGCAAGATTTTCTAATATTGTTCACCTCTTTCCTCCATCTATTCCAAGCAAACAGCACAATGGGAAAACACTAATGCAAGAATGGGAAGAAAATGTCATCTTTATATTTTATTGGAGCATATCAATTGGAAAATCTACACCCACGGCAGGAAAAAACAATCTAATCACAGTAGCAATTTACAGCAAAAGATAGAAACTAGGGATGTAATGATACCTAAAAGTCAAAAGCCGAGACAACACACGATAGTGTGGTCAAGAGAACAAGAAGGGATGAGATTATCAGAAAAACAAACTGACATCTCTTTCTGACTTTTTGTAATCACTTCAGACTTTAGGATGGTGTTTTCTATGGTCGAGACTCTACCAATAGCTAAGATTTTGGACCTTTAAAACACAAAATATTAGCTTTGGTTGCAGGGAGACCTGATAACCCAAATGTACACCCTATACTGCCATACTGACGGCTGCATAATGTCAGACTCATACGTTTGCTCCATATCTACAGTATAGTCTGAATGAACAATTTAACTAACTTAATTCCCCTCATTTATGTTTGCTACTCTAGTCTTTGAATCCCTCTGTCCTGGAGTTTTTGGATGAATCCTTGGTCCAACACACTAGAATAAAATTAATAATTAATAACCAGGCCTTTGCACACACACAGAGATGCCAAGGAGGTAAATCAGCCTTTTCATTGAGATCCGTTAGTGAAAGGATGCATCCAAAAGTTATAGGAGAGTGGCACTTTAGGATTGGAGATGTTGGTTAAGACCCTGTTTCTCACTTCAGTTTCTCTGAGCTGCTTCAGCATTTAGGATGATCTTTGTACAATTTATTACAAAAAATACATTAAAAAAGGTAAAAAATCTGGAGCTCAGAAGCCACATAAGTAGTTTTTTTTCTAAACGTTTGTAAACCTTTTTTTTTTTTTTTTTTAAACCTTTAAATTAGCACTTGGTATGTTAAATTTTCTTTTTCATATTGTGACTTACAAAAACTCTTTAGAGTTCCTACACACTAAATAATGCACAATTACAAAGAGGGACTGAACACAGCTGTTTTTGGAAGACCCAATGCAACAACTTTGTGTCATTGTGATATGCATGTACTTTTAGAAAACCACGTCACACACTGAGTTTTTTTAAACTTGTTGCAAACAAGGGATACATAAATAAGGATGGACATAATACATAGGGAGGTAAACCGGAAAAAGATCTGTGCAGTTTGTTGCTAGATATTTTTCTTGCCCTGTTCTGAAGCTGGCTTGGGAGTTTTATCTGAGTATCTTTCAGAAAAGTATAAAGTTAAACTACACACACTCTGTAGTCAGCATTATGGAGCTTTCAACATTGGGCAGTGAATTAGACCACGCATTTAACAGCAGCTAGATGTACATATAAACTGTTGCTTAGTTGTGCCATATGGCCTCAAACACACATTTATGCAGATTTACATTAACTGAATGCTGTTTGAGGAGCTTTTTAACATTGGAAGCACAAAACTTGTATCGGTAGAGCATTGCAAAAGTAATAAATCCTATTAAAAGTGTTTTCACATTTTAATAACTTAAAATGCCATCAAATTATGATGGAATTTTATGTGGTAGACCTGTTTTTTTAAAATAGAAAAGTCCTAAAAAATGTGTGTGCGGCTCCCCCAAGTCAATGAAACAAAACCATCTTTCATCCCGGTTACAGGTGAAAATAGTTTTAGGCATATCTTGATAAACTTGGCACATTTGAAAGTTAAAATTTCTTCCAATTCATTTGAAAATTACTAAACCTGGGTTGGAGATCAGTTTCTTAATTTACGTCATTTTAAGACAAGAATTTCCTTTTGAGCTAATTGTATTTCATGTTGCAAGTTAAGGATCCTTTTCCATTCTATTCTGGAGAGGTTGCTAGAGTATATAGTGGGATTATCAAGAAAGTTTACTAAATTAAGACTAGTGCTTCTCTTAACAATACTACTCAAGTTAATGCAGAATGTAGTAAAACTGATACTAAAAGTGTTGTCCAAGACGTTACTCAGGTAAATGTAACTGAGTAAATAAAACAATTTATAAAATAATTATTAAAACAATAGGCTACTGGTGCGTAATTAAGTAAATAAAACAGATGAAAAACCTTTGGATCAGTCCTTTCTTATTTCTCTATCCTCATGTTAGCTGAATAAGGGGCCTTAGTCTAATTTATTCAGTAGATGTTTGTGATAGCTTAATAGAAACCCACCTAACTTGTTTTGGTGTTGCTTTTTAAAGTTGTACAGTGGGAAATCACACTTTGCTCTCTCTTCTGACTAACCAGAAGAAATATGAAGTTGTATTTTTCTTGGTATATGTGCACTGAAAAAATCCACCTGTGGTACTCATGCATTTGTGCATGCACAATGGGAATCTTGCAAAAAAAAGAAAGAAAAAAAAAGCTATGAATAAAAAAAATGTAATAAGACTTTTATGCATATTGCTATTATGTTCACAGTGACATTACCACATAAAAATAAGTTTAATATTAACACAAATTCAAAATAATTTTCATCATTAGTTGTCATATTTTCCAGCAAAACAGTTTAGATTCCATTGTTTTTTTTTCTCTAAACTGTATCTAAAAAGGAATATCCGTTAGTCAGTGACATTGTTGGCCTTAGACTGCAAAGAAACTCAGAGAGATATACACAAAATCCAAAAACACAAAGGGATTTAAATCCACTTCCTAACACGTGGAGCACAGCATGAAAAACTTCCACTGCCTATTCAAGCTAATATTTCTATGAAATCCCTGACAAGTCAAAGCATGTTCACCCCCAATTATCCTACCAGATGCTTGCCCTCTCTCTTTCCTGAATAATAAGCCACACCTCTTCTTCATGGAATACGCAAAGTACATGCGAATGTTAGACTTAGCTTCTTGCCCCTGTGTAAAGGTATACACACAGCTGTCTGTCTCCTGTCTAAATGGATGCGGCGCTAAGTGATGAAGGGAGGTAAGCCAAGGTCGATGTCTGACCTTTGACCCAAGAAAGAAGGATGATTGATCCAATCCTCAGCAGTCCTTAAGTATTCTGCAGACACAAACTTCCATTAATCTTATTTGTGAAACCACAGAAGGCTGAGCTTCGCTGCAACAACCTAATCGTCTTATGAAAATTTTCATCATTTATTTTTTTTCATGGTAAAGGTCAGATATAATCCACATCATGTAAAGTTTTCCCTCAGATTATTCCAATGCTCCTTTGAAGCTTTGTTTTCCATCCCTCGCTTACACATATACATCAAAAAGACAAACAAGCCTGTCAGTCGTGTCTCTGCGCATCTTAACATCTGCATATGCAAGCAGGAATTGTCAACACTGCACAGTGAGATCAAGCTGGCAATCTGTCACCACGCAGGGGATACAGTTGAGGATTCCAAGAGACTGATGACACATGGAGACATTAACCCCCTCTGATGTGGTGATGGGCACTATTGTAAATTATGGGACATGGCATGAATATATTCTTACCTCTAACTAGAAATAATGGAAATTTTGTCAGCCTTAACAAAACTAAATAAACTTAATAAGATAAAATAACTTAACAAACTCAATAAAACTATAACTGCAACAATACAAAGGTTTAAAGAGTCAGTAAATGCATTAAGCAACATCCCTGCATAATTTCTTTGGTTTCTGGCAATTCTGCATCATTTTTGTGGTGATTAACTAAAGTTGGAAGGTTGCAACTTCTGTCCATCCTGGAGGGATGGACACAAGGTTTTTCTGATTGAGTCTGTTTTTGAGTTAAAACTGTAAATGCTTAAATATGCAGCCTGTATAACATGTTTTTTTAACATAAATAATTTTTTTTCAGAGACTAATTTCTTTACTCCTAAGCAGAGAAGTGATGTGGGTTGATGTTTATTTTCGTCCCTTTATCATTTGGTACCATTATGGTTTGAGCATTTCAAATTTCTTTCCATAACTTTTCATCAATGACTTCTGCTGTTTTTACATTTTTTACAATTTTAACACGCCAGGTGGAGCAAGGATATAATACGACTATCAACAAGTAGGTCATGTGAAAGCAGACAGCTTCCGATTTTCCAGCATGATTAATACTTTATAGTTAGAAAAACTCTGATGTTTATTCCCTTTTTAAGTTCTTCATAAACAGTGTTGGTCTTTGCTATATGTATGTAGTATTACTCAGCTTTAGGTTTACTGCACTTTAGAACAATTTACTTAAAATGCAAATTACCTCCAAATAACTGTTATTTTTGGCCCCTTTGACTAATATGATCTGAAAAGCTCATCTCTGGTCATCCTTACTATGTTATGCAAGTTTTACAGTTTTAGTAGCAGCTCACTATTTTGGTTACAAGTCATCATTTTCAGGTAAGCCTTTGTAAGGGGAGGTAGGGGTTGAGCATCTGTGTCACTGTTACCCGGCAAACCACAGTTATATGTTAGCTTGAAAAAATGTAAAACAATTCTACTGATTATATTGAATTCCTAGTTACATTTACAACCTTCTTTAAAAGATATGTATAATAGTTTCAAACCTTGTTGTTTCTTCACACAATTTAAGTCTCTCTTTGTCATCCTAAAGTTCAAGACAATATTTTCTGTTTTGTAAAATTCAAAATAATATGGCAGATTCTTAGAAAGAATATGCAAATCTCCAAATGACTATGAAGATATCTGTAAAGGTTCTCGTATTAGTCAGTCAAATTTAGCCTACAAGAGGTTATGTGTTAGGTTAAACTGTCAGCTGATTCATAGTCTTGAGCTCCTCCATTTATAGGATTTAGAAAAGAAAAAAAGAAAAAAAAACAAGAAGAGCAAGAGCAAAAACCAGAACACCCTACCAGAAAAAACAGAACTGCAACAACAAAAAAAGATTAGAAGGAAATCACAAAAAAACTGTGAACAGCACTAAGGTTTTCAATAGTAGCTCCTTCTCCTCAAGCATCAAACAGACACTTAGGGACCAACACTTAGCTAGGACAGTAAAATAACAAAGACCAATGCAATGCCTCTCTAGCAACAATTTTTAATAATCCTTAAACAGCATGATTTGAACTCTAATAGGTCATCCTCACGAGGTATGGTTACCATATTCTTGCCTGAGTCACTATTATTCCATTTGTGTTACCACTTCAGTGGCAGTAATTTGTTTAAGCTATAAATGATTATCACATGTCAGTTCTGAGACATTGTTGTGTTCTTGAATGTATATTATGTACAACTGACTTGAAGATGCTTACATTCAGATAAACAAGACAAAATGTGCTATATATATATATATATATATATATATATATATATATATATATATATATATATATATATATATATATATATATATATATATATATATATATATATATAGTTCCTCCCTAAAGGATGTTTTCCTCTGTCTCTCATAAATAGCGTGAGCCTGCTACAAGTGCCGCACTGGTTTGTTAGCGGCTCTTGGTTTCAGCACCACGGACAGCGCTCACTCTCCTTCCAGCGCGGCGTACAGGGAAGGCGGGGGTGAGGTAGGAGACGAGCCGCTGTGCTGTTGATGGTAGCGGGGGTTTCCCTGGCAGATTTTAGCAGAGGGTCTTACTCAGTGAATCCTACCACCTCCTCCTCAGTCTTTTGCGGATTTCCATAAGGAGGCGATAGCCTGCCGTATCCGTTGGTGGCTTTCATGCAATATTGATCGACCCTGCCTCACGCAGGATGGACAGACAGGAAAGCAGCGGAGAGGATTGGGGAAAGTGGAAGGGAAGGGGGGGGGCGCATTTCTTTGGATAGCATTTATCATGTATCCACCCAAGCAGCACCAGCACCCTCATACCCCCTCCCTGCTCACATTCCCCGCAAAGTCTGGTAGATCATGACCGTAACTGCTATATTTGACTCTCCCAAGCATAACAAAGCGACGCGTCAACGCAAAGATGAAAAGAACTGTAGCTAGAAAGGCCGGCGGCGACCCCGCATTAAATACAACATCTGCATAAACGCGTCCAAGCAGAGCTGTATTTTTTCATTTTATTTATTTATTTATTTTTTATTACAAACATGCATGTGAGGTGGATGTAAGCTCACCAAAGTTCTCGTCATTCACGCAACATCTGTATGCATTTTTTTCTGTTCCTCCAAACATCACGTACCGCCGTTTTTTTTAAGGCCAGGGATGCGCTCATCATTTTGCAACTGTCGTGAGCAACACTTAAAAAAATCGCTGCTTTGGAATCAGTAACACACATTTGAACACTTTCGTTAGGGACCTAACAACAAACGATGAGCTGTATTTTCTATTATCATGAATATTATTATTATTTTTAGCCGTGATAAGCAGATAGGGACATGAATTATTCAGCACACATGAACTGTGCGCCTTTTCCCCAAGCAGGGGGGTGGAGGGGGGTACTGCTGGAAAAACGAATTTACAGTGCATGTCCACCACTTTAAATGCATGGATGTCATCTATAGGACAAATATGAGATAGAAGGGAAACAATCCAGGCTATAAGTCTGGTTCGCCTCCAAGAGGATGAAAAAAAGAGAGAGAGACAAGAAAAAAAGAAGAAAAAAAAATCAGCAGACATCTGTAAATATCAAGACTGGCGACCGGCGTGAAAATCAAGCCACACAAAGATGAGAGCGAGGTGAAGGAACAGATTGCCAGCTGCGCCATTTACCTGTCAGGACTCCGACCCGGATTTGGTGGTCGTGGTTCGTTAAAATCATCCCGTCTGACGCCATGTTCAGCAGCGCTGTCGCCCGCACCGAGAACTCACGGCAGGGCCCAGAGCCGATCTCATCGAACTCGGAGGAGGCGAGAGGGAGGGAGGATGAAGAGGGAGAGGAGTAAGAGGAAGGAAGGAAAGGAAGGAGGGCTGGGATACAGCAAAAAAGAAAAAGAAAAAAGAAAAAAAAAATCAGCCAGACACGATGAGTAGAGAGCCGAGTGATCACTGGGACACATAGAGGAGCAGAGCAGTGTGCAGGGAAGTTTCACTCAACTGGCCGCCTGCCATAGAGCGTATTCTTGATTAATTCCCACAGAGATCCCTCTTGCCTAAATGATTCCACATTGTGTCACATTCACAAATCAAAACTTCAATGTATGTTAGTGGAAATTCACAAAATAAGCCAAGGTCTGTGGTACCTAACTTCTAAATTCAATTTAATGTTGCTAAATGAATTACTGTTCAGTCAATTGAAAGGATGTAGTAGTTAAATAGTGTCCACTTGTGTGTAATTTCATCTTTTTAATGCAGTAATGCAGTAACAACCAAGGAACGGAACACACAGGGTTGAAGTTGTTGAAAGATAGAGGCCAGGGTTCGTATGTCTTCTTGAAATTAAAGTGGGGAGGAATTATACACAGTCACTGCTTTTTTTGTGCATCGTAAAAAAAAGCCTTTTATTAAATAGTAAGAAGAAAAGGGGCCAGAGTGGAAAAGGAAAGTCAGAAAAATGTGGAATCCAAGTTTACTAGACAAAAAAAAAAAAAAAAAAATAATTTTTGGCATACATGCAAAATATACCACGTGGTAGAAAACAAACAATGCACAATACCTAAAACCACTGTCCACTGTCCTCTGCAGAGACAGTAAAATGGATGGAGCTTCATACAGGAAAATATCAGAACAAAGGATGGAAAAACTGGTATTGAGGTTAAATACTTTGGTGCAGTCTGAACAAGGAAAGTAGGAGAGGCTAGGGTTTAAAAACACATCCACTCTATGGGGTTCTTTAGATTTCAACCCCCAACTTGAAAAGAACCCAATAACAAAACCTCCTCACTCTATTGCTTTCTCCTCAACTACTATTTTCTCCACCATAAGTAAGAGGAAAACGGTAACCCATATCAAATGCAAAAGCTTTACTTTTCACTCATATGTAAAAAAAAAAAGAAAAAAAAAAGTGTGTATTCCTGGGCTAAACATGCATCAAGATGCCATTTATAGACCGCAGGCTTCCATGGGGTATAATTTCTCTTGTTTACTTTTGTGGAAAAGGGCCCATCCTCCAGCATCTGCTGAGAATCAATGAGTATGCATAATTCATTAAAGCAGACATGTTGGCTATGATAGGAACAGCAGGATAATGTTCTAAAATTAAGAAACTCTATATAGTTTTATGTTTGGCTCTTATGATCTAAAATAAAGCAACCTTTTCCCATCTTATCTACAAAAAGTTTTCCCTGTGAAAATTTTTGCTGTTAAAATTTAAAATGCTTAGGAGTAAACATTCTTAGGATCAAATAAATGTACATATGTCATTCTAAAACAAAAATATGTACATCTTAAAACAGTCTTTAAAATTTTAATAGTTAACGGAATCAGAAATATTTTCATTATGTACAAGCCTGTGTTCCCTTTCCAAAACAGTAATCCCATTTAACATGGGCAAAGTGTGTTAATGCATTGCCTTGCACTTGCCTTGGACCAATAAAGATAAGTTTACAACTAACTTATGGTAAATGTTTCGCATATTACAGCTACACTTACATGAAGAAAATTTCTTAACAGTATATCAGATCTTGTGGCGAAACCAACCAGATATCTGCCTCTAAGCACTTTTGATCTAATTTGAGCAAATTCATTTTCTGCAAATTGTAAATGATATTAACAAAAATCAACAGAGGTAAACTACAGAAGGTATATCAGGTATGTCAATAACCCAGCAACAGTTTCATGATAAGTGACCTTTAAATAAAAATGCATGCAAACGCATTAACAGAACTAGTTTTAAAAAATGACAAATTTTAGTATGTGTAATTTGAGTATGATTACGTGTGATACATTATAATAAAATAGTACTTAAAACTGTAATACATGTAAATTAGGGGGGGGGGGGTTGTGTGTAATTAAATATACGTAAAACATGAGTTATCCTCAGAAAACGTTTTCTGCATACATTACTACCAAGAGAAACCTTTATTTCATTTATTTAATTATAATCTATATACATAGAAAAAAAAAAAAACATGGCCCCATTAAAGTTTATTTTATTTTTCAACAATAAAAACATTTTTACTTACTAAAACACATTTTTTTAATATCTAACCATGCTACAACATAATTGCCTAAAAAACATAAAAGGTAAAAAGATTTTTAAATATATTACCGTGGGATCTTTCAGAATAAATAATCACTCTGGTATTACAAACTGCACAGTTTGAGGTGAAATGATCTGATTATCCTTACTGTGTTGTGTTCAATTGTAAACCCTCATTGCCACAGCACCTTCCACTGCAGTAAAATCTATGCACAAATGCAATTACTTCAAGTTGGTGTTGTGTCAAAAAAAAAAGGCCAAAACTTGATGGTCACAACTGAAGACTGAAGCTGATGTGGTCTGAAGCTCCAACCATTAGGGTGGCCAAGATTTCTTAGTTTGTTTCATCACACAACAAAACGGAGATCAAGATGATGTGAACTTCAGGACAAACTGTACAACGTCAGCACAGTAGCAACAACTAACAGTGAGAAAAGACAGTGTACAACAAGAATAAATGTGTGTGTACTCACCAAGTTATTGTGCCAAAGATAAATAGCAGCTGCTGACAATTTGTCTTGCACTATTTTTTTATGTTGGTTTGTAAAACAGTATGGTGCATTGCTGCCACCAACCACTAAGGAGTGTCAATGAAACTAATCACAACTTGTGAGACTTGTTCAGTCATCATGTTTCGCTATATTCAGCTGCATTTATGTAAGAGTGTGAAATGGTGTGGGGTTGATCCACACATGTCCAGAATGTCTATGGGTTAACCCTTAACAATTTAAAATCTCTACTACTTTTAAATATTAAATTTTTTTCTTTTACATAAACTCAATTAAAATACATGAACTTATCATTTATTTTAAAGTGAAAGGACAACATTATGACCATTGAAAACACCCAAAAACATTCAGGAATATAATAGTGGAGGAGTTTGAAGGTTTGAAGCAAGTTTAGATTAGGAAAAAAAAAACATCCAAATAAACACAATACAATGTAAACAGATCATTTAATTCCATGTGAAATTGGATGGTACAGCATAACTGCATCATTCTGCAGGGTTTCCTTTCTTTTTCAGGCTTAGGGAAATCTGGTTAGAGCCAGTGGGACAAAAACCTAACAGCAAATCCAATCCAATAAGAACACACTGCAGTTTGTGCTTGTAATGTGATAAAAAAGTGAAAGGTTTAATCTTAAGTAGTCATAAAGTCTTGGCGTTGCCCCTGAACCTTTACAATATATCAGAAAAAATTTAGCCAATTTGCAGACTGGATATCTAGACCTGCTATAACCCCTTTTAAAAGGGATAAATTAAAACATTTGAAAGGGTATATTATTTTTTGTCACTTCCACCGAGAGTCACCACAGGTCACCACAGAACGCCACAGGAGGTCTTTCTTACCTGTGGCAATCAAACTGTACAATTCCTCTTCCATCTGCAGGAGGGATAAATAGTAGTGTGGTTATTGTTATATGTTGATTGTGTACTTTACTGTGTTGTATGTGAGATGAGTGTGTCGTGTTAATTGTTATTTGATACTCTGTAACCCTGGCAAAACAATTTCCTTCGGGATCAATAAAGTCTATCTTATCTTATCTTATCTTATCTTATCTTATCTTATCATTGATCTGGCTGTTAATAATCACTTCCTTAAAATAAAGTACTAGACAAACAAAAACTTACTAATATACAAGATTACGGTTCTCAAAGGAATTACTTTTATTGTTTGCCTAAGCAGTGCCAATGCCAAATCTTCTAAAACTCACAAACTAAGAACCATATAAACCTAATGATCCAGATCTGGACAGGATTGTGTTCAAAGCTGGAAATCCCAAGCTGGTGTTGAGCATGACAGTTGAGGACAGTAGGAAAAATGAGGTGAACACGAAGTTAGAACAGAGAGGGATCCAGCAGGCTCCAGACATCATCATTAAGAGCCTTGAAGACCATTTTGTGTTCTGCAAGAATTTTCCTTGTGTATGAGAGCACGTTGAAAAGATGGTGTAATTGCCTAATCGTCAGCAGCACTGCTTTAAGATGGGTTATAACGAAGCAAGGGACTCCTGGTCATCCCGCCCCCTAATATTCATGAAGATATTAACGGGAGCCTTGGTTGAACGAAGAAGCTGCTAATGTAAGCTATCCCGTTTTTATAGTGATCTCAGCCAGGGAAGTCCCTCATCACCACCAGATGAAGGAGGGGGTTGGTGGTTTGTGGTGGTGGGTTCATATTATGCAACATCAGATCTGCTTATGCTACACTTTAAGCAAATGAGCCTTCTGGCACTGGTACAGTAGGCCTCAGGTTTTTTTGCGTAGGCAGTCCCTTGCAAATATGTTTATTTCCACACCTTTTCACATTAAAACCACAAACCCGAGAAAAGGAAAGCAAAAAATAAAACAAACACAAAACATACCATTCCATTTTTTTTTACTAACACAAATCTGAAGAGATTGACTCTATAAATACAATCTACTTATGTGCAATTTACCAGCCGTTGTCGAGAAGTTTGAAGCTGAGTTTAATTGGAATTTTTTTTAACATGTTTTAAACATCTTCTTGAGGACTGTTCAATTCATCTAAGACATGGGAGTGGGAGAGAGAGAGCAATCATTGAAGAACATGCTGAAAATAGCTATGATTAAAGTAAACTTTTTAGACAAACAAGAATGGGTAACAAGATTGTCTCTAGATAAGTAAAATTTAAGACAAACCCTGAAAAATCTGTACTTGGGGTGTATGCTTTTAGTGATAGGGTTATGTGGGAACACATTTCACAGTCACAGCTTCCTTGTGTTGGTGTAGATTTAACATTTACATTTAGATTTAATGTTTACATTTAGATTTAGCATTTAGACTTAGATTTAGCATTTAGATTTAACGTATAACATTTACATTTAGATTTAACATTTAGATATACATTTAATATCTGTCCTACAGTATATCTGGAGAAAATGTGAGTTCAAAAATTGTGATCACTTTCTTTTACATTCGGCGCACCATGTATGCACTATGCAATGTTTTACGATTCATTTTTTTCATGTATTATGTCGCTAAAGACAATTTTTGAAATAACAAAAAATAAATAAACAAACATGTGATAATAAGAAACAAATGAAAGAAAAGAAACCATGCAACCCAAATATGGTTTCCACATAAACATATTTAATACTGACACAAAGCTTGCCTTCGTTGCTGAAAGGAAAACTTTGAAGTTGTTTAATGCATGATAAAACAAGCAGGACCTAATTTTAAGGAGCTCCACTAAGTTAAACTGGGACTCAGGTACACTTTATGATAGTGTACCTGATCGGTTTATTTAACAGACATCTCATTGAACACCAAATTGCACATTCTGTATATCTGATTGGCCTGCAGGATATAAGTTATGTAAATAAAGTTAAGGTATTTCTGTCATTTACAAGGTAAAGTTTTTTTTTGTTTGTTTTATTTTTTGTGTTGTTTTTTTTTTTTTTCTTGGCTCATGATGTTATTTCTGTACCCAGTCATAGGCTGTCTTGGAAACATACCCTGCAGTGGTTACTGAAATATCTCGCAAAGAAAACATCAAGATAGTCTAGGGCTTGTTTGGTGTTATCCTTGATGTGTTTTCAAGAATACCTTTCAAAATCTGGCCCTAGCTGAAGAGGTAATGTCAGCCAGGAAGACATAAAAAAACAATTATCCATCTGTGAATGAGCTTCACAGAGACAATTAAGTACTACTGGAGACAAAATCCTTTGCTTAGAGGCACCAATTTGGCAACAACATGAAAAGAAGGTTGGTATGGGTGTAAGGCATGCTGGAGTACACACAGATCAATCCAAGGAAACAAAAAAAAATTAAAGAAGAGGGAGTAGCACAGGAAAAATTGTACATGTGAGCATTAGACAGTTTTCATAAATGCAAGATCTCTGCTGACTCTAGCCACCGCCATAGCAGCGCTGAGCAATTGCCCTAGGGGCTTTGGAATCAAACCTATTTCAGCTGATACTGGATTTCTCTCAACTCAGAATTAATGCAATGTGGACTCGCCTTCAGTAAAGCTGGCCAGTGTCGCATAGTATTGGCATGCACAGAGCTGGACCACAGGGAAAAAATAAAAAGAGGACAGGGGAGGAGACTGAGGGCCTGAGATTCGAACAGGGATACCAATCGGGGGGGGGTTTGCTGCAGCTGAAAGGGCTATTCCATATTTCAAATTGTATTGATTTTATACAAGGGCTGGCTGTCTTTATTAACTCTCAGGATATATGACATTGTGCAAACAAGACAGGGCAACTATCTGTTTACACATGCTCGCTGTAGTCCATTTGCATAATTAAAAGACTGGCATTTGAAAAGCAGAATCACATCGTAAACAACCCTGGACACTGCTCTAACTGGTCATTTTTTAGCCAATGTAATTGGCTCCTAAGGCATAGTAGATAAACAAAAATGAAATAATGGGCTCTCTGTATTATCATATATATTTTTTGCTAACCTTGTCTTATATGAATGATTTAACTTTGCCTTAGCTACACGTAAGTACAGTGGAGGTAACTCTTCTCGGAATATATAGTAGGGAATATTTTTGTGAAAAGACGTACAGTGAGTAAAAAAAATTAAATTACTCAACACATTGCATCATGATTGGCATCTTTAAAGCTGCATTGATATAATCTCCTGTAAGTCCTTATTTATGCAGTATTTCCAGTCATTGGTGCCATTTTTTTCTTTCTCTCTCTGTTTTCATCTTTCCTGGATGCATGAGCAGTTGCGCCCATTAACTCTCTTTATTACTTTTGGTCCTACTTTCCTATTAAAAGTACTTTTGGCTCAGAGCTTCTGTATATTAACTGATCAATTGTCTTCAGGTGTACAGGTCTCCCAAAAAAATAAGATATTTCTTAATGAGCACATTGGTCAAATTTAATGTTAATTTAAAATCCAAGTTGTCTTTCAGACATAATTTTTTTGTTATTTGATTTACTTAAAATTATCCAGTCATTACAATAACTCTGAGACTCACAATCCATTTTAGTTCTCAACCATATTGCTGGACATCTGCATGTTTTTAATATTTATTCAAATTTACGTTGAATTTATTAACAAGACTCTTTTAGGCATCTACAAGCTGTGTGCTAGACGAACGTCACATGACTTGTATTATCCACAACTACATTCTTGATACCTTGGTTAATTTTCTGTGATTTTCCAACTATGTCACATAAAAAAAGACATTTAAAGGATTAACTCAAAATGTATTCACAGGTGTGCATCACTTTGCCTCAACAGAAGTTTTCAAAGCTACGAAATCATCATCTGGACCTTCCTGAACAAACTAAAGGCATTGTAGCCTGAGTTAGTGTCTGCATGTCGGAAAAAAAAGTTTGATTTTTTATACAGTTTACATATGCATCAGTTTTTATATGTTTATTAGTTTCACCAATATCAATGACAGTAAGAACAAATACAGGTGCACATTGACACATTTTCTGGAACACATTAATTTAAAACAGAGTTAAAAGTCAAACTGGTTGGGTTCAACAATTTAATTTATTGGCAAGTTTATCCAACACTTTTTCTTTCTTACATTGAGATTACCTGTATTCCAACCTCTGGAATAAAGAAATCGTGGATGGATCTAGGCCAACAAACATTGTTAAAACCTGTCCATATGTTTTATAATTTTCCTTTTTTGTGCAATTTCCTGTTCATCTACAGATAAATCGAAGTTTATGACTACTTATGTTGTGTGAAAAGTTTAATTTTTTCACCCAAAACAACCAGTAATAAGTTACTAAACTAAATTAATTACATAAAGCTAAAAGTAATTAAAGGTTGAGCACAAGATAATTATTTCCCTTAAGAGAGGACATGCACTGTTGATTCATAACACTTTTGGCTGTCTCTAATCATCAGCTCTGACATGCAAGTCAGGTAGTGTGAACTGAATTATAAAGAAAGGAGGGGAAAACATGCCTCTGGCATTTGTCTTTCCAAGCCGTTCCCTGGAAAGAATTTAATTCTGGGATTTGGTCGATGCACGCACAGCCTTTGGGACGTAATCTCACATCCACACACCTATTAACCTCTACTGACAGAGAAGTTGGAATGACTTTCAAGCTCCAGTGGGTCCAGTGCAGGATAATGACTATAGTAAGTGCAGGTAATCTGGTTAGCGAGCTGTTGGGGCCAAGCTGTCAGCTCCATGGCAGAGTTAGCGGTGGGCGGGTGGGCTTTTTAGAATGGGGGTGGTAAGAAACTAGATGGGAAGAGGCAGAGAAAGAGTGAAGCTGGACCTGACAAGGCCTTCAAGCAGATGTGGAAGCCAGGAATCAGCAGCATGGCTTAAGTGGATTGGACACCTTCCTGCAGAGAGCTCCTCCCCTGTAGCTCCAACACAACACATATTACATTCAGTTGGAACACGCATGTAAACATGCTTCTGCCTATTACTTCTATACCTCTTTGTTTATATAATTTCCAGCCACTCCTCCTTGCAAATCAAGATGCTGCAGGGATGGGCAGTTAGTCATGAGAGCCTGATCTACAAGACTGATTGGTCACCGAGGCCTTCAGTGGCCCTCTGAGCATTATCCATGCCTTCTGGCACTTTATTGCAGCTGTAAATCCACACAATTAATCTGACAGTTTGTCAAGCAGCCATTCTGACAGTTAGGGCAGCAGCCTCACAGTTTGCCCACCTTTGGCTAGAGCAGTTCCACGCTCTTATCGACTGCTCCTAAAAATGCACCCAGCGTCTTCCTTAGATTTTTTTTCTCAGTTTGCCTTGCATGCAGACCCTCTGTGGTCACCTGGGGTGACCATTGCATGGTCTCCTATTTCACTGCAGGAGTCCTGACTCACATCCAGGCCAATCAGAAAAAATTAGCCAGTCATGTGGAAAAGATCCAGTGTACTGAGGGAAGACACGCAACCTTTTAAAAACAGCTTCCAAAGTAAGTGATCAAAAAAAAAATTTGTACAAGGAAAAGTATAAATTCTGCAGTAGTGTATATATATATATATATATATATA
>JAVLVB010000407.1:4661518-4752219 GCA_032876305.1 Orestias chungarensis | reverse complement strand
TATATATATATATATATATATATATATATATATATATATATATATATATATATATTAGATTAATTGCTTATTTGTTTATGTCTATGAATCCGCAGGAGAATCCTTTGACCCTGCCTGTTGTAAGGATGGCAATACTATCTTGGATGTGATCTTTTGTTAGTCCATGTGATTTGCTGAGGTAACTTCAGTTTCTGAGCCTATGAATTTGTTCTGTTGACATAATCCTGGATGATAACCCTTGGTATTGTGCTGTAGAACCTGTGTTACGTCCCAGTGAATGGTGTATTCCATTTACCTCGGATATCGAAAGCTGGAAATGAAATCCCACCGAGTTGGTGGTGCTTTAGTTTGTAAGGTAGGAGGACCCAGTGCTGGAATCTGTACAATTTATCTGCTTTTGATATTTATATAAATGATTTAAACTCATTCACATTGTCTGTTATTGTTATTAGCAATATTTAGGTATAGCATGAATCCCAGGTTCACAGTCCTTAGACCTAAGCTCTCTGGAAGTGTTGGCAGTTTGTTTGAGTGCTGTTTGGGTGCTGTCCCAAATGTGGTGCTAATGGAAACGAAAATGTATTATCTACTGTTGTCAGCAATATTGTGAGGGTTCTTTAGGTAATTAACATTGCTTTTAGAAAATGGTGATAGGATGTTGACCTGCAGGGACTACTGGGTCCTGGCTCATGTGTGATTCTTTATCCTCACTGTGTCTCTGAGCTGCATCCTTTTTGTGGAACAATCCTTTTATGCATTTACACTTTACTTTCATTTCAGACAAACTGTAGTTGTCCATTAATTACAAATTAATGCATGACACAGAAGCTTGTTATATGTTGATCTTTTTATCTATTAATAGTTTGAGTTATCTAATCCACTTCCTTTCTTGGGATTCTTTTTGTCATTGCTATGACCACTTTTGTCATTTCCCTGGTTTTATCCACCATCTTGGTCTTTTTTGAAGTATACACTTCATCAGTCGGGTGAGATGTGGTTTGCCAATTAGGTTAATTATCTAATGAGGTAATACTCACACTCATTTGTTGAGAAAATCTAACCAGACACTGCAAGACGACTTGGACCACCACATTGTTTAAGCTTGCGGTACACAAAATGCACCATACTAAATCAGTTCACAGTGGTTAAAACTAAATTGATAGGCATTGGCTTTATTTTTTCACGACTGAGTCAGTAACATACTTCCCTGGGACTCTTTCCAAAGAAATTGTTGCTTCTTAATATCCTTTTCTAGTTTTAAAACAGTATTGATTACTGGATATTCACCAAGTTTATTGCACTCAAATTCTACAATAATTGCAGAATTTTTCCCCATGCCCACACAGTATGGTATACATTCTTCTTAAATGAAGCCCACTCAACTGACCTAAAGACCATTGGAGTTTTTCATATGTAGATTGACCCAAAGCCTGGATGTGGGGTCTCGATCCCCCAAGTATTGGAATATGCAGAGTATGAAGGATAGAGCTTGAAATACATTTTTCTTGTACTTTTAAGCCCAAAGAAGCTACATGAAAAACTATGAGAAAGAGGTCATGAATGCAGATTTCTAGCTTTCACCAGCCTTATAATGTAACATATCTTTGCAAGCATAGATATGTAAAAACCTTGAAGCATTTTTTCTTTAACTCCCAAGGGAATACTGATGGCAGAGAAAATACAGGAATGATTAATAAAATATATTCTACATATAATACTTGCATATTTTTCTCAGTCTACTCTCTCAATCAAATGGGTGTTTTAGCGGCAAAACAGTCACTTCACAGTGAAGGTCGATTTGATTAGGAAAAATCCATAATGATCATTAAAACGAAATCAGAGAGATAAATGAAATTTAACCCTTCCATGCACAGGACAAAAATAACAAGTTGATTTGAAATAAATGAAGAGCAAAACCAGACTGCATGAGGGTTACATTTGAATCCATAAGCATAGATTTATAAATTTGCTGGTGTAGATGTGCTGATATGGAAAGAAAACAATTACATGGTAGGATTAACAGCTGGTGAATCTTCTTAAAGGATAAGCTTTTTTACATCTCAGTTGTTAATTCCCTAACCCAAAAAGGAGAAATGAATAAGCTTCAGTTCAAAGTACAAGGACAAGAGGCTACCAATGGGGACCAAGTGTGTTTAATAGCAAGATTAACTTGATAGTAATATCTTGGTGAAATTTACCGTTATGTGAGAATGAATTGCTTAACAACTACTGTTAAAGCTGTGCTCAGTAAAACCTTTGACATATTCTTGTAGAGTTCAGTGACAGCAGAGAGTGGCTGCAGTCTTCAAAATCCAAAGCAAGATTTTAGAAAATCCCTTCGGGGTCATGCTGGGACTGTGACTTGTGAGCAAAATGTGAAGCATCACATTTAAATGTTATCGTTTAATCTCCGCCCGCCAACCACTGTGTTGAAAAGTTGATGGGTGTATCTCTTAAAAAACATTAGGTTTTATGCAGTTTTATGTTTTACGCTCACAGTAAGGCATGTCCACTTTAAGTGCTTTTTTTATACAGATATCCTTTTGCACCAACACAAAGCTGTACAACAAAGCTGTACAGCTGTACAGCTGTGGGATAAAAGCAACGAAATTGTGAAAAGATTGCATGCTCAAACTGTCAGAGTGAGTTCCTTTAAGCACCTCTCCAGTTGTCCACAGGGGGTCACCCGTGCTCACCCTCTACTGGAGCGTTGGGCACCCCAGGTGCATTCTGTTGGCGTTGATGAGCTGGGCCTGCAATAAGAGGAGTGGTGGACACACTACTCGACGCCTGACTGTTTGTTATTCCTGGTAAACCTTGTCTCAGCGCCTTCTCTAGTGTTTATTATATTTCTAGTGTTTCACGTATTTTTGTAGTTGTCTCGTGCTCTTAGGTCTCCAGTAGTTTTCTAGTTTTTATAATTTTGTTTGTTACTTTGCTGCTCCCTTTTTCCCATGCTCCTAAAAACATTGTGCTCACCTCAGGTTCCTGTCATCTCCCGTGCTCCTTCCCCACAAGATCTCTCTCCGGTTCCTCGCATCCATCTGGTCTCTCCGCTTCTCTTGGCTCGCCTCGATCTGCCTGCTCCAGCATCACTCCATCCGGCGTGCACAACCCCCTGGACAACTTCTCCGCTTCCCACCGCTGGATTGGAACTCACCTCCCAGTCTTTCCTCCTGGCGTCAACATCCATCAACCATCAAGTAAGATCAGTCCAATATAATCCTTCTCTCAACATTACAACTACTCAACTGTCCTGTCCTCCACCTCAGGGGTCACCGGTCTCCCACGTCGCCGTGCGCTCCGAGCTTCCTGCCGTTCCCCGCTGTCCTTGCTGTCCTGCCGAACATCACCCTCACCCGCTGTCTCCCGCTGCCGGATTACACCCCCATTATACAACAATAAAATTCATTCTAACTGTTCTCTTGAGAGTTCTTTGTTTATGTGTGTCAGAAGCCTAAACATCATGACAAACATTTATAAAAAACGACAAGTGCGGCGTGTATTCAAATTCAAATTACCTTTATAACGTGAGGCCCTGAATAATATTTCAGAATGGACATTTGCAAATCCACCCAACTCAAAAATGTCTTCCAAAACAGGCAAGGGAAAGATCAGCTATTGTCAGAACAAACATTATGCTCTGTAACAAATCTTAAAAAATTAAAGTTTCTAGACGCATTATTTTGGGGTTGATGACACGTGGAAAAGGTAACCATTTAATCAAGGTGCAAAATGGTTTAAAACTGCTACAATAAGAAATTGTGTGCACACAACACAACATTTAATATTACATTTTTAGCAGCTTTACAATCTAAGTGTACCTTTGTCCTTGGGATTTATAGAATACAAAAATGAAATACTGAACTATATCACTATTTGCAATATGAGCATAATATACAACCAGGGTAAATGTTAACCTTACAGTCATTTATTTTGCGACTCTCAGAAACAAGTGACAATTTGATAAGTTCCAGCATCTAGGGGTATGTATAGATGTTTTACAAGCCAGTCTCTATAGTTATTACACCTTTTAAGCAGTAATGAGAGATACAAACTCAAGGGGGGATAGAGCAAATAATCCCTGAGACTGATACACAGAAACCTTTTATTTATTTTTTTCCAGGGCTTCAATTTATGATTTCTAACTCTGAAATGGATCTCAGCGATGATTCATAGCTAAAAGAAAAATTGCTTTCTACTTTGACATGAAAGATGCAATCAGCAAGTGGGGAGACATCAACAGCAAAATATTGGGGTGGGTTTGAGAAATGGCTGACAAGTAGTCTCTATGCTGAATTCTGATTTTACGTGTGGATGTTGACATGTGTTTGACTGCTTCCAGAGCAAAGTGGAATTGGAAACATTGACCCTTGTATAACAATCTTTATCAAGTAACAACAGCTCATTTAAATATAACATTCAGAAGTAAAAATACAAACGCTTTCATTGCAGTTTGGACAAAGCTGATGTGGAATTACGCATCAAATTTAGAAGACGAAAATATAGTCATAAAATAAAGTACTAACTTGGTCTATGCATTATAGGAATGCAGATGTTGAAATTTTTGAATTTTGTTTTACTTGGTTTCATGCATTTCTACACAACTGTTTTTGTACACTTAGCATGCTTGTGTTTTTCTATGCTTTATCACCCAGGGAAAGTAAGGGATAGATATACTTAAGTTCTACATTTCAGAAGTTCATTCAAAGATATGTTGTGATGTTTTTATAAACAGTTTAGTATTAACATGAGCAGCTGATTTGGTGATGGAAATTTAAAAGGATAAGTGAAAATTAGTTTTAAAATTAAAAAAACTAAAGTAGAAATAGATCAGATTTACAAAAATCCAGGCTCTTTATGATCTTACTAAATTTAAACTCTGAGGCGTTTCTCAGAATCATGTTTGTCATATTAAAAATAATTAAATTACTTTCAGCATTTGACTTTATGTGTCAAAGTAAGTATAGGCAAATATGCAATTGGATATGAAGTTGAGTGCTTTAAATTTGATTGACTAGTTTAAAGTTTCTGAATTCTTGAAAAGTTGAGGTAGTTTAAAGGTTCTCAAGTTATAAAAAGCGAAGTACCTATGCTATCGTCAGTGAGTTTGTTTGTTTTAGATTGAAATAAAAAAATAAACATTAAAAATAATTGCTACATTTTTGTAATGACCAGAACAGTAAGCGTAAAACGTTTTATTGAACATTAATCTGTGGAATAACTGCAAGCCACCAGCAACAGGAAAAGGAACCGTAGGGGACAAAGATTTGTTAAGAGCTCTTTACTGTGGTAATCAGACCTGAAAATCCTTAAGCTTTCAGCCACAGATAACATGAAATCAGTTTATGAACCTGGGGACTTGGTGGATCTCGGTTGTCAGTAAAAGAAAACATTGTATGCAACCTAAAGGCGCACTCTGACGAACTAATCCATTGATGAAACTTGGTGGTCAGGGGGCAGAAATGTGGACAGAACTGTGGTAGCAGATTTAGGTAAATACATTTGACTTACAAAGTCGAGAGAGGGGGAGTTAGAAGGTAGAATAGGTGTTGTTGTCAGGAAGAGAATGGCAAGGCAAGGTGAGGAAACCAAGAACCAGAATAATAAATGTGAACAGGAAAGCAAGGAAGGATGTTTGAGATTTACACAGACACAAATACTGTATAAAATCTGGACCTGCCTGTCTGACTGATAGAAAGCTACTCATGCAGCCAGATAATCAGGTGGACCAGATGAGACTAATTAGTAATGGGTGGGATAGACAGGTGAAATAAATGACAAATCAACAAACTTGGATCACAGAGAAATGCAAACTAAGGCAGATAAACAAGACAGAATTTTTGTGAGTTGGTTTGTTCTAATTGACCTTTGTTATCTAATGCCGATAAAAAAAACAAAAAAACAGTCAATTTATCTCGACATAATCTGTCAAACAATTAAAAAAAATATTGGTTTGGTCAAACAAAACAAAACAAACATAAAGTCACATTTATTGACGCTTTGATACCGGGACAACGTAAAAATTAGACAAGCATTAAAGCCACAGTATAGGAAAAGTTAAAGCTCAACAATTAAGGACAACAGTTTTAGTCCACTGTCAAAATGCTGTTTTTTATTTACTTATTCTTACTTATTATATACTTTTCCAAAGAAATTTAACAGGTTTTTATAACATCGTAAATTTGTTTTGAATGCTCAAAAATATCGTATTTTCTTCACTGGATGTTATATAACCCCACAAAATTTAAGATTAAAAAATGATTGCAATTGACTAGAGACAGTTTATTTTTCAGTTTGTTTATTGTTATTTTTTGACACTCTAACCAGGAAACTAGGATGAAATAAAAACAACAAACAAACCAAAAGATAAACAACTGAGAGGGGCGCGAGAAAAACCAAAGGCAAAAAAGAAAAGAACAACGGATGAAAAACAATGGATGTTTACAGAATAACACGAAAGGGCAAAGAGACCAGCAAAATTTACCAGAAGAGCTGAAGGGGGAACTTGCTGGCAGCGAAGAGGACTGGAACGAAGGACGACATAGCAACAAGCAGACGTAAGGTAACACAGCGAGTAGTGAATGAGAGAAACAGGCTTAAATACTGAGGAGAAGGAGGTGGAGCAGTGGAGAAGATGACCAGATAATTAGAAACAGGTATAAGTAATGATGAGACTCAGGCTGAGGGAAACACACACACAAACACACAGAAAAATAGGGACACTGAGAGCAGGAGGAACTGGAGAACACAGAAAAGAATAACACAAAAATACAACCAAAATAGAAAATAATAGAAACAAATAGAAATAATAGAAAACAATAACTTAATCATAACAAAGAAAACAAAACAACTACATCAAACTAAAGAAAACAAAGACCACGACAGAAACATGTATTTTAAAAGTTAAACAAAATGGCTTGCCAATAAACCAAGTCTTTGCTAAATGTTGACACACAGCGTGTTACAAAATGAACCAAGGGAAAGAAGATCAGTGACTTTTAATCCAGGTAAACAGTTTTGAGGATCAGTGGTGAAAAAAAGGGTTGCAGTGTTTCGTTGGACAGCAACAAATATAACAGCTTTCTACATTTCCTGATTTAAAGTAAGAAATAAGCACTTCTCAAAAAAGTTATCAGGCTATTGACTTTTACTTTTGATTACAGAGTCTTTGCACAAGCAATATGGCAGTCTGATCTTTGCATGCCTCTTTACCACATGGGGACTTTGTTTTGCTCAAGGTTCATGCTTGACAGAGAGCATACTTAAAGTAATGATCCATTAGCTTTGTGTGTCTAATGATGCAGATTATGCATGGAAGGTTGCCAACTTCCTTGGGTCGTTAATGAGAATACTTGTTTGCATGTATGAGGGAATTTATGATGCAGCTTAGGTGTGGGTCTGGGTGCCAAATACACTGCAGAAGGAGCACGTGGTACAGCTGACCTCCAAAGGAGGAATGGTTGGGTGAGGGTAGTTAACTTCATACCATCATGAAAGGTATCAATAGCTCAGATAAGCTTTCTGGCTTTCCTTTTCTCCAGACATCATGCTACCCATGCCTTCCTACTTTCTGTGCTTTGAAAGGTCTACATCTCCAGCAATGGCTTTCACTCACCCCACAGATTAGTGTTAACGAGGATATTAGCTGTGGCAGTAAACACAGCCCCTGTATCCAGTCCATTTGGCCTTTCCAGCCTGCTGGGGCAAGCATTACTGGGGAGTTACAAAGAAGTGGGAGTTTGTGAGTTTGGGCATGTATAGAGAAGCAGCAAGTTATGAAAAAAAAATGGAAGCAGATGAGATGTTGCCACTAAGAGGGGTTGGATAACATAAGCACTGCTTCACGTTGGAGGTAATGTAATTCTAGTGGTGTGAATGATAGAAATAGAAAAGTATTTTCTTGAAGTAAGCACTCAGCAAGCAAAAACAGACTCTCTGAGCTATTTAATGTTCCTTCTTTTCTCTTCAGCTAAAGGCAGAGATGTGGACTCGAGTCACATGACTTGGACTCGAGTCAGACTCGAGTCATGAATTTGGTGACTTTAGACTCGACTTGAGAAATATAAATAGACTTGATACTCAACTTGGACTATAACATCAGTCGCTCGTGACTTTACTTGGACTTGAGCATTTTGACACGAAAAGACTTGCTGTTTTTCTCAAAACCTCATAGATTTTAAAACTGTATTGACACGGACCGTTCTCTCTCTCATCTGTGGTTGCTATGTACCGCCAGCACAACATCCAATACATCCAATCAGATTAGATCCTCATGGTTTTTGAACTGACAACCAATCAAACTGCAGGGCTACCGACGAAGACAAACTGTCAAACATGGAGTCAGCTGTGCCCGCCCTGGACTAAAAGCAAAGCTTCCCTAATTGTATTGTTTTTTTTTTCCATCAGAGTAGCCATAGTTGGTTTCTGACGTTATGTTGATTGGCTTTTCAGCGTTTCCCTGTTAGATACAGTACCCCCACTTCTATTTGCCGCCTACAATTATTATTGATTAATCAAATTCAACATGTCAAAACAGCTTTTAATCGCAGGAGGCAGTTAAAATAACAAACTTCCATCTCACTCATGGTGTCACAGAAGTTACCAAAAATGCCGCTAAACATCACGGGAAACAAAAGGAAGCAGGAAGTAATAACAAGAAACCAAAAACCATTACACATTGAAAGATAGATTGTTGCTTCTTCTGCTGATGGTCTAATTAATAATATATTCAATAACATTATTATACAAATATTTATATAATATTATTATCTATGTAATATGCAAATGCATTACAGCTTAGAGCCCTGATAGAAAAAGCACAACCCTGTTTATTGTTGAGTTTATGTATTTCTTGTACCTCCCCGGACAGGACAGAAACTGCCGTGGAAGTGGTTATAGTAAAACAAAATGCAATAGAAATACAATATCAGCTCTTTTAAGTATTGATTACATTTGCATTAGTTTTTTGTTTCCTATTGTTTGAGGGAAGTTCTTAAAAAAAGTTTGGATAAATACATATTGATCTTAAAAGCAAAAATTATCTGTATAAATATAATGTGTTGTTGAAAAGACTCAAAAGGACTTGAAACTAAAACGTTAGGACTTGGGACTTGACTTGAGACTTGGCGGGCACGACTTAGGACTTGACTCGGGACTTGCTTGTTTTGACTTGGGACTTGACTCGGGACTTGAGACTTACTTGTGACTTCCAAAATAATGTCTTGGTCCCACTTCCGGCTACAGGTGGAACATTTCTGTACTGTGAAAACTGAATACTATCCTCATTTTGTTTATTAAAGAGTATAACTTACTCTATAGGAAGTGTAAGGTTTTTAGATAAGAGTATTAGGGCTCATCTTAGTACAACAGTCAGATCAAATAAGCACAAGCGTCTATTTTTTACACACAAAAATGAAAGGAAGTACATTGGAGCGGTGAAAGACCCCTAGGAGAGCTTGCATTGATTGAGGGGTATGTGTCCCTTCCCAAGGGTTTGGAGCTCACAAAACAGACAAAAATCAATACCACTCACACCTGTTTGGATGCGATTAAATTTTCAGATTCCCTTGACAATGTGGTGCCCAAACACAGACATATATAAATGTATACTTTCGCCCATGTTTCCATGTACCTCAAAGGAGTCAGAACAGGAGTTCCCCTTAAAGGCCTTGCACAAGGTTTGCTTGAAATGCAAAGTTTACTCAAAAATGTCAAAATATTACTTTTCAAAAAAATACTTCTTAATAAAACTGAGTATGCAGAGGAAATTCTTTGTTGGACTTTCTCCAGAGCTTCATGCAACATTTACTCATTTTGTTTTGCCCTTTATGACTTCTGTGTCAAAGCTGCATTATGATAAAGAAGTAGGGACTGACCTTAATATCTAAATGTATGTGTTTTCCGTTTTTGCACACAATGGACCTCTGCAGCTGGGTTACCTGAGGACACAAAGGAGAGAAATTCATCAAAAAGCAATCATCAGCTCTGGGTTGTGACTGATCTAGCGTGGCATCCATTCATTATGTAAATCCTGAAACCTAGTTTTCTTTATCATCAAAGACCCTGATTGTAAAAAAAAAAAACAACACCAAAAAATAGCCAGTCTGTCTGAGGCTAAACAACAGATCAATATAACTGCACTGTTTCTATGGAAACTATGTGGGAGAAACCATTTTAGGGAGAGCAGGCAGTATGGGGGTGTGGTTGTGTATATCAACAGGCGGATGGAGATGGCAGAGCATTGCAGCAATCAACAGGTGTAAATAGCAACGGCAATATTTGAGGTGCAAATGATTTGGTGTAATAAAATTCAGGATGACTTGACAGTGGTCGATGATTAGTCTAGCAATAGGATATCGTCCATGTCAACAAGGTTTGGGTATTAAAGTCCAGGTGCTTTGCTTATTGTCACTGCTGCAGATGGACCTCATTATTGGGAGATTAGTTCATGCCTCCACAGAATGAAATCCAATTCCCTGATGTTTATCAACATCATGGAACTGTAGTGGAAAGCTACATTGCAATTTAAAGAAAATGTGGGATTTCTTCTCATATTGGGTCAATGTCAGAATTATAATTAACCAGGGTTTGAAAAAAAGAAAACAACCATACACCACAAATATATATATATATATATATATATATATATAAATAAAAGATAAGATAAGATAAGATAAGATAGACTTTAATGATCCCGGAAGAAATTGTTTTGCCAGGGTTACAGAGTATCAAATAACAATTAACACGACACACTCATCTCACATACTCTCACATACAACAAAGTACAGTACACAATCAACATATAACACTAACTACACCACTATTTATCCCTCCTGCAGATGGAAGAGGAATTGTACAATTTGATTGCCACAGGTAAGAAAGACCTCCTGTGGCGTTCTGTGGTGACTCTCGGTGGTCTCAGTCACCGGTTGAAGGTGCTCTGACAGGCCGTCAGCGTGGCATGTAGGGGGTGGGAGGTGTTGTCCTTGATGCTGAGCAGCTTCCTCAGCATCCTCCTCTCTGACACCGCCACCACAGACTCCAGTTCCAGTCCCAGGACAGTGGCAGCTCTCCTGATGAGCTTGTTGAGTCTGTTGGTGTCAGCCGTCCTCAGCCAGCTGCCCCAGCACGCGACAGCGTAGAAGATGGCGCTGGCGACCACAGAGTGGTAGAACATATGCAGCATGGTCCTGCAGACGTTAAAAGATCGGAGCCTCCTGAGGAAGTACAGTCTGCTCTGACCTTTTTTGTAGTATATAATATGAGTATAAAATACAGTTACAATATTATAGTTCTCAGAACTGACAGTGAAGTAAGCAATTTACTGAAAGAACAACACTCTCAGAGCAGTTTAAAAAAAAAAAAGCACATATTTTATATTTAAAATTAAACTCTTCTTTGTCTGGTACTATGTTCTATTTTAGCCACACCTAGTTCATATTTTAGAAATAAATCTCCTATTTAGCAAGCTTTTATGTTCAGTTATTGATAAGTTAGTCAATAACAGTCAACAGATTAGAGATTAATTAAATATAATCAATTACTAAAAATAATTGTTAGCTGAAGCCCTGCTCTGCATGCAAATTTTACCTTTATTTAAATTACAATGCCCAAAAAGTGTAGTCTTTCATTCCCTCTTAATCATATCATTTAGCTCTGGTGGATTTATAGCCAAGGGAGAAATACGCAGTTATTCTTCATATCTCTACCTCATCTGACCATTTTATTAGCTTTTAAAACCTCTGAAGTAAAGGTCCATCAAAATTAAAATGTTGAAGAAACAAAATTTGTCCTTGTGTAATTTCCTTAAGGTTACCAAACTAGGGTTTAAATTTAACTTATAGAAATTTAGTGTCTTGTTAGCCATGAGATAAAACATTTACCCTTTTTTAAGGAAATATGCTATTTTAGAAAGAAACATAATTTGTAATTAATTTCATTCAGTGTTCTAGTGCAAAGAGAAAGGGTATGAAAGTTACCAGTGATTCCATGACTTCAAATGACGGACTTAATTTACAGTATTATGTGTCCTGGTTTGTATGACTGGTGATAACTAAGTAATATATTGGGATAGCATGTTACGAGATAAGGAACTCAGAAGGAAATTTTTAGATCCTTGCATTCCTTTGTTGTTCCTTTGAGTCCTCCACACAGTTCACTTTCCTTGCCTCTGGATTAAATTATTTTTCTTTTATCAACAAAATGCTTGGATCTTAAATTTATTCTGTTCTTGTATAATTAAGATGAAACCAAAAGAAGAAAAAAACCCACACAAGCATAAAAAAATAATAAACCTCACATTTCAAGCAATGTTAATTTCCAATGGGACAAACAAACAGAAAAAACATGTTATTTGCTCCTTTGGACAAAATATTTGCACCGTTGGGGAAGATAACATAACTGGACTATATGACAAGCAACCCGAGAACATAACCCTAACAACACAGGGTTGTACAGTATAGTCAGCATGATGGGTACACGCCATCAGTCTGGAAATGGATTAATCTGGACCTTGATTACATTACCTTCTTGGGTTGTTTCAAAGTTTAAACTTTGCCAACTGAAGCCTTTTGGTCTGGTAATCCTCACAGATTAGTGGTTTCTTTATGGCTACATAGCTTTTCAGTCCCAGTCTGTGAATCCATCAGTCAGACTTTCTTAAGCATTGTTACCAATCCTTCATTTACACAGGAGAACTCTCTTAAGACATGTAGTCTCATTTACAAGAGCAAACCAGTTACAGACATCTGTAACATCTGTAATAAAAATGGATATAAATTTATAATTACTGGATCCTGAAGTTTATTACTGATGAAATGAACACCTTTGCATTTTCTTAAATACAATACAGAAACATACAGAATACATCCAATAAACACAAATAAATACCTTTCTAATCTCAAAACATACACAAAAACAAACATAAAGGCATGGAGCATTTTTTCTAAAAAATAAAAAATAAATCCCTGAGAATTTGTGCTGACACAATTACTGCACTTAAAATCATAAAAGTCTGCCATGTTTTACAACAGAAATTGAGGATCAACTTTTGTTAAAAAAATCTCAATTGTTAAACAATTAAGATCGCTGTCTAAAACAAGGTGTTGAGCGTCAATGTTTGGTCATTTTTATAGAAACTCACAATAATTTATAAGTTATTACAATTTGTTAAATGTATGTTTGCTAGAATAATTGCTGTATTACATGTAGCCATGTATGGATTAAAATAGCACCTCATTTAGCTTTACTATGAAATAGAGAGTAATAGGACTGTTCAACCCAGGATCCTTGAATTGTCATATGGTCAAATTTTCTGAGATGCATTGCCAATGGCAGGGACTGGTGTGGTCTCTGCCAATGAAAGGCTCTAGCTAGTTCCAGGATGTGAACTTGGGACATGAACTTAGGTTGGTTGTTTCTGTTTTGCACCCTCTTCTTCTCTAACCATCCACTGACTCTTAAGCCTGGATCTACTCTTTGGGTCCTGGCAGTTTGTAATCATTATGAGTGAGCCATTAACTCACTTTTATCAGAGCTAATGGGCACTTTTGACTTGCTTTAAAGTTGCGTATATCCGAAGCAATTTTCACGCTGGTGGACTCAAATAGACTGGAAAGCCTCCTAGCTGACAGCCTGCAGATACTTTTTCTAAGGCTTTGTGAGTCCAATGAACCAATGTGAAAGCTAATATCCTTAAAATTATTTGTTTTTACTTGGTCTGAATTCAAAATCTTGTGGTTATTGCAAAAAAAGTTTGTTTTCAAATATCAATTATAAACCAGTACGGTAACAGTTGGCGCTTTTATCTGTGTTTCCAATCATGCTTCTTTTTAAAATAATTTTCCTTTAATAGTTTTAGCTCTTGGAATCTTTTTTTCACTTATTCCTGTTAAGTTCTTTTTTGTGCAGTAAAATAATTTTACTTTGACCATATCTTACTGGGAGATAAGCCATGGTTAAATCAACAGACGGGACATTCCCTGCAAAACTAGGAGATCTTAGAGAAGTGATAAAGATAATCAAATCTCTTTGTCCAATCTCTTTAAACTTCAAAAACCCACCGGAGGACTAAGCTGCTGCAAATCTCGTGAGTTTTTTTTCTTTTGTCACACAATAAACAAGATCATAAACATAAAATGGCAGTAAGGAGAAAAATCTGAAAGTAATTGAAAAATACATTTGGAACTAAAAAAAAATCTGTGTTTTCTATCAAAGAATCTAAATTAAGTCGTATCTAGGAGTCAATATGTTGTCTTTAAAAATAGTAAAAAAAAGTTCAAACAATGCAACCAGATGTCCTGCTGTAGGTGACATTGATCCTCTCTTACATTCCTTTAAGTCTTTAAGTCTCAGTTAGAACAAAACAGGGCTGATCCAGGTACTGATACACTGGGACAGTTCTTACATGACTGGCCCAACTATTCAAAAAGCCATGAAAGCCTTGGTTGAATCAACAGCACTGACTCAGAGACTGAATTTGTAATTATTGGTTGTGCTTGGTTAACTGGTTCATCAGAACTCCTGCTGCATCGTTTTAGATCAACTAAAGACTTTTAACAGCTTTTTGTGAACTTCCTACTAATAAAGAGTTACAATAGTCTAGTCTAGTAACAAATGCATGGACTAGTTTTTCAGCCCAAAGAGAATATTTTTATCTTTTATATTTTGTATTTTAAAAATATATATTGTTTCTTGAAAAATGTCCTTGGTTAACGCTAGATAAATAAAATGAATTGACGTGAATAATCTGGACACTGATATTTCAACTGCTATTGTTTTTAGCTTTAAAAGCACAGGTCCTGTTGATTCAGGGTCACATATTCACATTTTTTAAAGTGATACAAATTTCCGTTGGTTTTAGTAAGTTACAAAAAAAATAGTTTTAGAATAGTACATTAAAACTCAAAAACCACAATTTCAGTTGAATTTAAATTTGTTTGTATAATAACAACACATGCCATCTCAACACACCGATTTTCAATCCAATCCATGTACAGACATTCCTAATGATCCCAGTTATCAAACAATTCAGTCAAGTTCAGTTGATTAATCAAATCAGTTAAAAAACAAAACAAAGAATACCAAGGAGATTGCAGCAAGTAATTGATTGCAGCATTCACTCTTCCTGTACCACAAAACACCTATAGTATACAACTGCATGTATTTTGTCAATGGGCTTATGGAAAGTACTTATTCATGCAACCCAAGCTACAGCCAAGGCCATCCAGTTTGTGAAGGCAGGACAAAAACCCAGAGAAAACATCAAGGAGCTGCTCGGATGGGAAGCTCTCCACAGCTCGAGAGTGGATGATGATAGTTGACCTGGAAAGGCAGCTGAAATTACCACCACACATCACCCAGTCAAGATTGAGACCAGACATCCTCCTGGTCTCTGAGGCTACGAAGCTACTGGTCATGCTCGAGCTGACAGTTCCATGGGAGGATAGGATGGAGGAGGCACAGGAGAGAAAAAGGGAGAAGTACCAGGAGCTGGTGGAGGACTGTCGTAGGAATGGCTGGAGGGCTAGATGCCTGCCAGTGGAGGTGGGGAGCCGGTGATTTGCCAGCCACTCCCTGAGCAAGGCCTACGGCACACTAGGCATAACAGGGGCCAATTGGAAGAGAGCCATCAATATTAATGCCGAGGCAGCAGAGAAAGCGTCCAGATGGTTCTGGCTCAGGAGGGGAGAGAGGTGGGGTGAGTAGAATGCCACTCGGACACAGGCCGGGGTCTGATCAGCCCCGGTTGGGTCACTTGGACGAGGGTATCTGTTGTGAGACCCGAAACACCCAGTGACTCCAGGAAACAACACTGATGATGTGTCCGAGTCAGTGCATCGGGGAGATGTTTGCAAAAAATTCTGAGCATGCATGTAGAAAGATTGGAGAGGGAAAAAAAGCCCTTTAAAAGAGGAAAAACCTTGAGCAGTTCCTGGCTAAGTTTGAGCGACCGTCTGTCACAACAAACTGGGGGTTTGAGAAGACAGAAAACACAATACAAAAGCAGAGGATCTGATCTGGGTAAACTATGTTAAGCAAAAGTTACCAGTTAATTTTAGGAGAGGAAGAACATTGAGTTTGTTGCTTAAATGATTCCAGGTGTAGCTTCTATAAGGAGAATACACTGACAGAAAACAAAGTTAACTGTTGAAAGAGGAAATTGTGAAAATTTGAGAGTGTTAAAAGAAGAAAGTATATGGAGTCAACTCCATCAAAATAGCAGAATGAGTAAAAATGTTAAGTTAAGCTGGAGTGTTTAATTATTTTAGTTTTTGATAGGGACTCAAAAAAACATTTTTTTTTACATGAGCTAGAGAATAAATTTGTTTATGACCAAATAATGTTTCTTTCCCTGAGGGACTCGTAGGCTTTGAGAAATGTTGCTACATATTGTTTGAAGTCCCAGGGGTGCCGTGCTTGTCAGATCACAAAAAACACAAGGTGACTGATACTGACATTTTAACTGTGTGTATCACATGTGTTCTTTGAACAATTTAATATTATACTGCCTGTGTAAGTATTAATTTACCTTGCAAAACCAGTTACGGACAACACAAGGATTGCTGTTGATTTAAATAGTAACGACACAAGCATAAACAGATTATCCACTACATATGTTTTTTTAACTGCATATAATATTTTTTATATCTTTTCTTTCTTCTGTTTAAAAAAAAAAGAGCTGTTGTTGCCATGCAACAGATGTTTATATATTGAACTATTTATTTATTTTGCAGTGTTTTATTTATTCTTTTCTCTATTTCACATCACATCTACCTAACTTCCAAGTATTTTTCTTTTAGTTTACAAAATAATGTTATTAAATATTCTTATTACATAATATTGACTGAGCCTAATGAGTTAAGTGGGTGTTTACCTGGTTATTTGATGTAGAAATTTGTAATTTTCTTACTGCGTAGTAGTAATGATGCTTATTTGTCTGCCAAATCTACTTCCACTGTTTTCCAGTCAGCTTACCTGCTTTGAATTGTTGTCCTCCCTCTGGCGTTTATTGTTAGTCAATCATTCATGCTTCAATCATTAAAGGTTGTTATTAGATTTACTTTAAAGCATAAACATGAAACTTCTGTTACATGATCTTAGTATAACTGCCTTTTTAACTGGAAGAACAGAGAGATAGCTTACCTTGCATGATGATCCCCAGGTTGAACTTCACAACATGACAATTGTATTACTACATAATTTTTACATGTACAAACATTCATACGCATGGAAATACTTCTAAACTAGCTTTTTCAAAGTTAACCATAGGAGAACATTTAACAGGTTCTCTCTTCTATCAAGCTGACCAAAATAGCATGTAAGACGGAGACTTAAAGTGGCATAGCAAACAGTAATTGGGTCTATACCTAGCTTTCACATTGCTATTCAACCTTGTTAATATAAATCGACACATTTTTAAACCAAGTGTTTTTCAGTGAAAAACAAGATGAGAACATAATAAAAACACAGTTTATCATTAATCATTATTTTTATTCCCCTCTATTTACTCTCGAGTCCTCATTGAAGATTATTAAGTTGTAAATTAACATAGATATTTTCTATAACTTTATGCTATACAACAAAACCAGTATTTATTACTGTGAAGAAGTCATTTTTATAATGGCTGTTTTTAAAAGCACCAAAGGCAGTTCTCTGTGCTGTTAATTAAAACATTATGTATGGTTATCATTTCCTGTGACGATCCTTATTCTCAACACGTTTTATGGGTCTTCACTGAACCACAGAAGAAAGAGGCGCTATAGAAAGTGAGATACCCGACTGAACCTTTAACTACACCACTTATGTGGGACTAAAAGGCTGTGGTGCTCATTTCACGGACAAACATGTGTTTCCACTTGGCTGCCTTCCATCTACCGTATGAGAAAAAAAGACACTCAGGCAATGGCTCACAATGACATTGTTGTCAGGTCTGAGCAGATGATGGAGCTTAAGGCCATATAAGTTTCTCATCTGTTGCTTTTATTTACACATTAACACGTTGGTAGTTGTCTTCTTTTTACTCCCCAATACATACCAGACTGACATGTTATATGTTTTTCTTTCTACCTTCACCAACATCTTCTTGATTGCTTCCGAGCTATGTCGATTCCTGTGCACCTTGTGGATTAAGCTGCTGATGTTGTTTTTTTATGTATAAATCAGTAAGGAAGTAAAAAAATGATTTGTAAATTCTCTTAAGTAATTTCACATCAATGAGACTTATCACTGAATTTTGGATTGAGACATATACTTCAGGAGTTTCAGCAGTTGGTTTTGCTCTTTAAGCGAAGAGAAAGGACATTCTTTTAAAGTAAATTAGCATTTAAAAAGTCATTTTAAGGGAGGCGGTGTTCTTTAACATTGCAACATGGGAACTTTGAGTGTCAAGTCTAAACCATACCTTTGAATTGTTATCAGTTCAAATTATTTATATACTCTATGCCCGAGAAGTTTTCATCCCATCTGTTATGCCAATTTGCTCTAAGTAATATGGAAAATATTAGCCTCAGCATCTGTTGCTATGGTGAAGATTTTTCCTGGAGGCATGAATTTAAGATGAAGAAAACCAGATTCCTTCACTGCACCTAGATATGATGACCATAGACATTTTTGAATGTTAGTGATTAAAACACACACACATATATTTTTTAAATCGAAAGTATTCACACCTGTAGATTTCTGTTGTCTTAAAATCAGCATCTTGAATATATCTAATTAGGAAGTTATATTACAGATTGCACATAATTATAAAGAGAACATTTTTTTGTTTTGTTTTGTTTTGTTTTGTTCTATCCCAAATTAAAACCTGAAGATCTTGATGTGCATATTTTATTCCATCACCAGAGTCATTAATTTGTTGAATCACCTTTTACTGCAATTGTCTATTTGAAATACATATCCATCCAAGTATTGCAAATGTTGAGGCTAAAATATTTCTCATTCTTTAAAGCAAAATACCCCAAACTATTTTTCAGAAATCATTAAAACTGCAGAAACAACTCTTGTGTCCTGTTTGCTACAGTGACCAGATTGTCACGTAACGTTTAAATGACTCGAGCAGAGGTGGAATTGAGTGAATAAAAAATTTATTTTTGGGGAAGAATAATGAACATAAACATGAAACGGAACATAAACAGGAACTACAGCAAAGCGGAAACGGAACAACGCGGGACGTAAATAAACAGGGAGCATAAGCGGAACGCGGGAATAACAAATGTAAATAAACACACGAGCGAACGAGACACGGGAAATACCTAACATAAACAAACACAATGACACTAATAAACAAACACAACTAATGAATACGGGAAGGAAATAAACTTACACAAAGAGAAACCCAAACAACCACGAGAGAGAAGAGGCACTGGAAAAATCGGAGACTGCAGAACTGAGAAGCTCAAAGTAACAAACAGCGAAACACAGGACGGGACCAGGGGAGAAAACCAAATGAAGAGCCAGGACAGAGAACTTAGCAAGCAGAAGAGGAGGCTTACAGGAAACGTGGGGCAGCAAACTCTGGAGCGAGACGAGAAGGCGGCAAGAAAGCTATGGAAGAACCTCAGGGTGAACATCAGGAAGGACATCAGGGAAGGACATCGGGGAAGGACATCGGGGAAGGACAACAGACGATCGAGCGGTGAGTGAATGAATGAGAGTGGGTTAAATAATAGGGAACCGGGGTTGGATTGGTGGAGAAGATGATTGGATAATTTAGCACAGGTGGAAAAGATAATAGGGAACTCAAGCTGCAGGAAACACACACAGAGAGAAAGAGAGAGAACACAGAAAAGAATAACAAAAACAATAACTAATGATAACAAAGTAAAACCAAGCAACTGCAACAAATTAAACAGTAAACTAAACAAAGAACCAAAACACAGATCACGACACAGGAAGAAAGAGAGAGCCGACAGCGAGGGATAAAACAAAGACCCAACTAGAAAATCACCTAAACAAAAACAATAACTAAATATAATTAATGATACCAACGACTAAATAATACTGAACTGAATCAAACCAAAACACGTATCATGACACAGATTAACGAACCTTCCAGTCTCGATCCCCTTGGAACTGAATTCTACATCCAAATGTCAGGAGTTTGCAGTATTCTTTAATGAAAAAGTTCAAGGCATTAAAAATGCAATTGTTTCCACAGCAGACATAGCTCTCCTACCCCCAGTTAGACCTATGGCGCTGACACAGTTCACACCTGTCTGCGAAACAACAGTTGAACAGGTCATCTGCAGCCTGAGTCCATCTACTTGCTGCCTGGATGAGTTACCCACTAATTCCTAAAGTCTGTGCAGAGCAGCTTGCTGCCACAACTCGCTCATTTAGTCAATATCTCACTTAAGACTATTCCCAAAGGCCTTGATAACTGCTGTCATTACGCCTCTCCTAAGGAAAAGCAGTCTGGATGCCACAATACTGAACAACTACCGGCCCATATCAAACCTGCCATTCTTAGGAAAAGTGCTGGAATTTTTTTTATAGCAACAGCTGAGTGACTTTCTTCCTGTCTAACAATGTGTTTGAAGCATTCCAGTCAGGCTTTAGGCCCCACCACAACACTAAGACAGCTCTGATCAAGGTGACAAATGACATCCGCCTAAACTCAGATGCAGGCAAAGTCTCTGTCCTAGTTCTGCTGGACCTGACCGTCTTTGATACAGTTGACCATGTGATTTTATTACAGAGTTTTAAAGACTGGGTGGGAATCCCTGGTATGGCTCTTAACTGGTTCAAGTCCTACCTTGAGGACAGGTGTTACTTTGTTCAAATTAGGAACTGCGTCTCCGACCGAATAGGTGTGACCTGTCACGTTCTCCAGTGGTCGATCCTGGGACCCCTTTTATTCAATCTGTACATGCTTCCATTGGGCCAGGTAATACGCAGCCATGATGTGTCCTACCACAACTATGCGGATGACACTCAGATCTACGTGTTGCTGACAGCAGGAGAACATGGGCCTGTGGATTTATTGTGTCACTGTATTGAACAGATCAGTCTGCGAATGCAGAACAACTTCCTCCAGTTAAACTCAGACAAAACTGAAATCTTTTTCTGTGGCCCACAAAAACAAAGAAAAAGTGTCATCAGTTACCTCCTGATGATCTCTCTGGAACCTAAACATCAGGTTGAAAATCTTGGTGTAATACTCGATTCTGACCTGAACTTCAACAGCCACATTAAATCAGTAACATCAGCAGCCTTTTACCATCATAAAAACATTGCCAGAATCAGAGGAATAGTCTCTAAACCAGACCTAGAAAGACTTATCCATGCTTTTATCTCTAGCAGGTTAGACTACTGTAATGGCGTGCTCACTGGGCATTCTAAATGGGCCTTAAGACAGCTTTAGAACATCCAGAATGCTGCTACTCGAGTTCTGACCAAAACCAGGAAATATGACCACATTAGTCCAGTGCTCAAGTATCTGCACTGGCTTCCTGTCACTTAAAGAATAGACTTGAAAACAGCCTTGCTTGTGTACAAGTCTCTTCATGGTTTAGCCCCAAAGTACATATCTGACATGTTAGAGCCATATGAACCAGCTAGGACTGGGGGAGGCTTCATTCCAGTTTTATACTCTTAAAATCTGGAACTTCCTGAAGTGGTGAGACAGGTTTCAACTCTGCCGTTGTTTAAATCCAGGCTGAAAACAGCCTTATTTAACTGTGCATATAGCAACTGAGTACTATTATTATTATTTTAATTTTAATTTTATTTCTTTTAAATTCAAAGCTGATTTTAATGTTTCATTTTCTGATCTTTTTTCTTATGTTAAGCACTTTGAATTATCTTATACATGAAAATGTGCAATACAAATAAACTTCCCTGGCCTTGCCTTGCCTTATCTGTAAGGACTTTTAGCTAAGAATAACATACTTTAGATGAACAGGTCTGTCTCTAGTGCATTTTTGGGTAAAATATGCTTGTTCTTCAGTTGAAGTACATGTAACTGGATAAAATCCACCCTCTTTAAACAATAACACTGACCTTGACTTGAGAATTTTTCACAGAACAAAAACATGCCCAACAGAAGATTTTTAAATTTACATATTGGCGGTACGTCCAAAATCTAGTTTAGGAGTCAGTTGTAGACAGACTGATTTTGTACAGCCTCTGACTGTGATCGGGTTACAGGTTTCACTGAAAAGCACAGGCAGTCCATAAGTTTCTTGTTTAAAAAAAGATTGACGCATATCTGCAATTGCAGGGAACGTTCAAAAGAATTATTGAATAACAGCACTTCACCAGCAACAGGAATAGAAAACACCTGGGAGGGAGGCACAGGTTAGTTGCTGAGATGAGTTGAATGGTTTCAAGACACTCAGAGAAAATGTTATTCAAACATTCCTTTGGTTATTCAGCCAGGACTGGTAGAAGCATTATGACGTCAATGCAGCTGAAAAGGAATCAAAGTTGTTCTCTCTCTTCACAGTTACAGTTATTATCAGATCTCGGTGATCAAACCCGCAATAACTAGTTTGGGAACTGAATCACACACTTAGGCAAACAGATCTGGGGATAAGGGTTAAATCGACTGTCAGGGAACAAAAGCAGGGTTCGCAACCTCGGAACCACGGAACCAGATACAGCCAAACACATCCAAAGTGCTGATGCTTGAGGCCGGTAGTCAGGAGGCAGAATCTGTCTACAGAAGCAGATGGCATGTGTGATAATCCAAAACGGGCAAGGCGAGTCGGGGTAATCAGTAGGTAGAACAAGACATGATCAGGCAGGCAGGCAAGGCAAGGAATGCTGGATAACTACTTACATGAACTGCATTAAAACTCTGGCACTAACAGAGTCAACGGTTATTGCAGTCTGATGAGTGTGGGCGTGGTCACCACAGGTGGGAAGAGTGAGTAATCAGCATTGGCGCAAGGACCAGAGA
This sequence comes from Orestias chungarensis, assembly GCA_032876305.1. NCBI lineage: Eukaryota > Metazoa > Chordata > Actinopteri > Cyprinodontiformes > Cyprinodontidae > Orestias > Orestias chungarensis. The sequence goes on along the minus strand of JAVLVB010000407.1, from coordinate 4,729,313 downwards.
GGAATGTTAACATCTATAATCAAACAGGCCAAAATCACAAAATCTTGTTTACCTTTGCTGAGACTAGGGTGTAGCAATTTAAACTTCTCATTAAAAAAGTTAGACATTTTTTAAAGGGAATCAAATGGGAACCTTTTTACATTTATTTTAAATAAGGCAACAAATTAACAACACAGTCTCCATTGTTTCTATTATAAAATCTTTATTTTTATGACCATTTAAACATCCAAAAAACCTCCATAAAATAAAACTTCAGGTTTTTTTTGGTCAAATAATCTAATTTGTATGTATCCCTTTTTAACTTTACAATTTCAGCCCTGTGTGTCAAAAAGCTCCAACATCACTGAAATACAGAGTATAAAGAAAACTATAAGTAAACTACTTTCAGATCCACACAAGCCTTACTGATCTTTTTTTTCAACAATTTTTGATTAATATGAGCAATTACTTGCAGGAACAGATGCTAATCTTGTGGAATGCCCAGAGCTCACAGACTTTCAGACCCGTGGGCTTTGGAGACAATGTGCACATCTGTAAAATCAGCACTTTTGTGTCAGATTAAATAATTGAATTCCCATTTGTTAGTTACATACACTTGTGCCCGATTAGGGTGAGATTCCAGGAGACAACAGGGAAATGTGAAAAACACAAAAAGAGATAAAGCAGAAACTCAAAACATCTGTATTGTTTAACTAAGGATATGTTAAAAAGCAATAAATGTTATGCTTTAAGGAGAATCTGGCTGGGACGTCATGGATAACCTAAGACAACAAAGCTTGATGTCAGCAGAAGGAAATCATCATTCTAAATTCTCCCCCAGGTACAAAAATCTAATAATGAACATCTGAACACTTAACTGCCTCAATGAACCATTGAGGCTGAAGGGAAGAGATAGTCAAATGTGATATTGATACTGCGGAAAAGACAAACAACTTGTGACAAGAATAAGAAAACTGAAGCTGAGTGCGGGGCAGAAACAACACGATAAAAGCCTCATCATTACACCACACAGCAAAACAATGCTGGCTTTAATTAGATGTCATGTTTCTGAATTTATTTTTGATTTTTCGCTTCCTTTTGTCTTTTATTTTGTGCATAAAAAATAACATTGTTCTACTTTTTCTTTGACTTCTGCTGTGCGTGTGTTTAATAAAAACAAATAACTTGTGGCTGAGACATGCTACTTTAGTTATCTCATTTACATTGCATAGAATTTGTGAAATGCTCCTATAATTTGCATAGCAGTTTAAATAATAGGATTTGGTATAATATGGTTACAACGGCATAATATGTGTTGGTTCTCGATTTTTCTGACAAGAAGGCAACCTGTGGTAGAAAGCAGTTCTAGATGTGCCTGTCTGACACTCAAACTGTTGCTTTGCTTCTCATTTGAAGCGAACTTTGACCAATTGGGTTAAAGCCTGTCTATTGTCCTCATGGGGAGTGTTGTTAGTGTGAAATACAGATAAAGATAAATGTGAGTCCATAATGTGACTTCACTGTCTGAGCCCTACAGTTTTGCGGTATACATTGCCTTTTACCATTGTTCTTATGAGGGCACCAGGTTTCTGGGTTCAACTGTGAGGTTCAATTATTTTCCCATGCTGTTTGCAAGAGCAAATATATTCATATTTTTACAATTTCATCCACTCATTGCTAGCTGTAATCATTTGGGGTAGGCCCTTATTCCTGAAAACTGTCACCAATGATCAGGGTGCAGAAATGTTCTGTGAAAATTAAATGTATCTGCAGAACATTGAAATGGATTTTCAATATCTTTAACAGAAAATCTTCTTGTTTACCATGATAATTATAGTTAATAGAACTGTTAATTGTTTGTTACACAAATAAAAACATTCACCGGCATACACTTTGAATTATTCTTATTTTATTTCTTTAAATCATTTACCAAATCATCATCTATCTGCAAAAAAAAAGTGCAAAGCAACAGTTACAAACTTAGCAACAATTTAACTTATGTTTATGTTTCCATGAACAACCTACTGAGCCAGAAAATGTGCAATTATTTATTTGGAATTTCAAGAATAACAGCAGAATAAATACAAAATAGGTTTACCTCACACTGATGTTAACATTGATGCTGCACAGACACTGAAAAAAACTGTGGATGAGACATGTAATCTTCACTTTTCCCCAATCTGATCTAGTTTTCGTAGAGTTTTATTTTTTATTTTTAGAAAGAATTATTTCCTTCCACTCCATGCATTATTGTGCTTCCAAAAAGCATCCATCAAACACATACATGTCATAAAGGTGTTTTTTTTGACAAATGAATCTTACATTTACTCTCTCCTGTTCCAGCTAAAATAACAACAAAGCTGTATTACAGTCGAGGTTCTGATTTCTAAAGGTTTCTACCTCTGATGTCTATAAAGAGTGCATTTTACAATTAATTATCTGCTATGAAAAACAGAAAAAAGGCAGCTTTATATACTGTTTAGATTTGTGGCCATGATGAAAAAGAGGGATGATGAAATAGGGTCTTTGAAGTAATAATTAGAAGTAACATGCAGGCTAATAATAATAAAATAAAAATGTAAAAAAGACATATCATTGCAGAACGGCAGATAGAAACTAAACTAACCCACAATCCTCAGCTTCACAAACACTGAAGAAGAAAAAACATTAGGCAATTAAAAATCTGTCTTACCATTTAACATATGCCTTAAATCTACAAACAGAATCTAGGTAACAGCCTTTTGGCTGAAATAATATGTTGTTTTCAAATGCCGTGGTATTATTTGATTCTCCTGCAGTAATTGAGAAGATTAGACTTCAATAGTCTGTCACAGCTAATCAGTCTGTAGTCCATATAAGGCAAAACATGATTATTGTTTTAATACATTTCAGTTTGTATCACTGAAGCCCATCATGACATTATTTGTGGTAGCAACTGGAATGTTAATTAATATTTATCTGTGCATTCTGAGTGGAGGAAATGCTGGAGCCAGCGGTGTTGTGTAGCCTGGTTTCGCCTACAAGCGCAGCCAAGTCTTACATACCAATGAGGTTAATACACAGCAGTTCAGAGTGATGAAAGTTGAGCTAAACATGATTCAGTCGAGCTTCCTGAGAGTGTGAGTAGAGAGTCTAAACCCATTAATAAATTCAACATTTCCTCCAACAGTGCTCTTGCCAAAGTGTTTTTAGTACCACTGATGGTGAGATCCCATTTTAAGTTTGCGAAACCATTTTTTCCTCCATGTTAAGCAAAGAGAATTCCTCCCTCATGGGATTGCTATCAGTGGACTGTTGGTGTTGTTCTATTTTTCCATAGCTTCAACTTTGATTGCTGCATTTTATGGTCAGGTTGTTGTTGTTTATCTGAAATAGCTGAACATAGATCTGAGGGTCTAGTGGAATAACCATTTTGTTCAAAGGGCCATTTTTAAATGTGTAGTGAAAAAACATAAAGATGTGGTGGTGGTAATTTAAACGGCACACTTCTTCCTAAACTACATTATTCCCTTTAGGCAAAATGATTCCCTTATGTAAATGCTGCCTGAATATCAACCATAGACAAGTATTTCTAACTCTAATGATGTCTTGCGTTTGAATATTGGATTTGAGTATGCATTTTTAGAATATAGCAGAATTGTAACATGTGTCAAAACACACCTCATATCGCTAAATACTGTAAAATGTTCTTTGTAATTTTTAGAATAAGTTTCCTCTTTAGATTTGGCTTTGCTTTGTAATCTGTGAGACTTTTTTTTTTCTTCTTTTTTTAATGATGTTGACATACATGTATTAAAAGAGGTGGATTTAAGCTGCCGATTAAGAGTAATTTAGTGCCGTTTTTTGCATGAACTTTCTTAGAGGGCTTACACAGTGAACAGCACAGAGGGCATATGCTCTCCAATAACTGGACATGCAATCAAACAATGGAAACGAGTCACACTATGACCCTTTGGAGAAAAGGCCTTTTTGAGACCCTGCAAAGGATAAAGCAGCGATGGGAAGTGAATAGGATTTTAGGGCAAAGTTGTGGTTGGTGTTAATGTCTCACAGCAAGAATACCCTGGTTGGGGCATTTTTCTGTGGAAATTGCATGTTGTTCCTGGGGGCCATTCATTTTGCAAAAAGTACAAAGACATAGGTGTCATGAAGTGAAATTCTTGATTTAAAACATTATTCACTAAAGGAACTAATAGAAAATTCCCATAAATGATCAATCAATGAAACAACTGAGCAACAGTTCCCATTTAACAATAGGCACAAAACACATGGTCTTACATCAAACATGTGACTTGTTTGCTATGTCGTAGACAATCACTTGGTTTTAGTCACAGTGGCCATTTTTTTTTTTTTAGAGTAGACTGAGCTCACTGCATCGGTAACCAACCAGGAAATCCTTTGATATGTTTGATCCTGCGGAAAAGAAAAGATATGTTTGATCGTTAACACCTGTTCCTACATACATGCTAAAAGAAACACATTGACATTAAATTATTAATTGTTTATTTTTTTAGACTTAAAATTAGTAGGTATACATTCTGAATATAAATTGAATGCACCATAAATTCTCCCTTCAATCCTACAATTTAAAAAAAAAGTTTTACTGAACTTTAAGAACTTTTATAAAATGTCTCTACAAGGTTTAAGTCGGAAACAGGAATAATACGGAACTGGAACCTAAACAAACAGAGAACTGAAGCGGGACGTGGGGAATATAAACGTGAATAAACAAAACAATCAAAATAAACAAAACGGCATAAGAACACGGGAAGGGTAAATAAACTATCAGACGAAATAAGCACAATAGTGATAATAAACACAAGGAAAACAGGAGGTGATGAAGGAGCTAAACTATGAGGAATAACTAATAAAGCTAAGAACAAAAGAACAAGGAACCATAATGCAAAATAACTGAGACAGGGAACAGAGGAGAGAAAGATGGGGGAGGAAACAAGGGAAGCCGGAGGCTACAAGAAAACAGAACCCAAAATTAAATACAAGGACGGGATCTGAGGAGAAATAATGATGGAGGGGAAAACCAGCACAGAGAGGAATAAGCACAAAGAACCAGCGAGCAAGAGGGGAAGGCTTACTAGGAGACGGGCAGGAGATGGAGCTGAGAGACGGGAGGAGAACAGATGATCCAGCGGTGAGTGAATGAGTCAACCAGGCTTAAATACTGAGGAGCAGGAGTTGGAGTGGTGTAGATGGTGATTGGATGATTACAAACAGATGTGAGTGATAATGATGAGGGATAAAAGAGGGACAGAGCAGGGGGGAACTAGAGAACACAGAAAAGAACAAAACCCAAGACTAAATCAAACTAAAAAATAAACTAAAGAAAATAATAACTAATAATGTTAACAATTATAATAATAATAATAAAACAAGACTAATCAAGAAAACTGAACCAAACCAAAAACACAGATCATGACAGACTGTTTTGAATTGATCTTAGTAGCAACCTATGTAAATATGCTCATGTACGCCCATGAATTTCCACTTTGTGTTTTTTTTTTTTACTGAATGCAAGATCAAAACTTTGGAGTCTTTCTGTGTATTCTGGCAAGCACAATTAATCACAATTTATTCACTGCTGAAATACCAATGTTCATTAAAGAGTTACGAATGTCACCGCAAACATGTTAGCTGAATAAGAAGGACCTGCATGAGCATCCCTGCACAATCTTGAACACTTCCTACTTTGTTTGCAAGTCTCAGAGGATTCCAGCAAACTCATCAGTCTGTAAGGAGCAAGAAAAGCTTTTGGAGTTTTATTTTCGGCACAGATAAATTATTCAGAGCGCATCCCCTTACATTTATCTCTGATGGAGCTTGGCTGTTCAGCTAATGACTAACCCCCTCCTTCTAAGTCTTGTTTCAGCTGTCTTTTTCTTCGTCATTCTTTTTGTCCCACACATGGTTCAAACAGACAAAGCAGATAAGATCTGTCTTTAGCTCATCTCAGTGGAGGCTCGGCAGTTTCTCTCAGGAATATGGATTATGACACCCTTGCAAACCTTTCTTTTAGGGTGGATTGACAAGGAGTTTTTTCTTCATCTTTTGAACCCTTTCTCATGATGTTGCTCCACAAGACAAAGGAAAAATTCATGTTTTTGATAAAGATACCAACAAAATGACCCTCACTGGAACTTTTAGACCCTGATCAGTGTTAGTGAATTATTAATTTGGAGGGAAGTTGAAACTTGCCATCTCGCCCTGCTCACTTTACCAGGAATAATGTTGTAGTTCTTCCAGATCGGCTTCAAACAAACTGTCAGAGGAGGAGACTGTTTTTCTGGTTTTGTAGTGTGTTTATGATTCTTTTTGTCAAAAAATCCAACACAGAATGATTCTCCTCCAGAAGATCTATGCTGCAGCAATAGAAGATGTAAGAAAGAGCAAAGCAGAGAATCTATGCAAAGGAACTCAGCCAGTCAGCAAAAACCTTTCTATGAAAAAAAAAAAAAAAAGCTTAGCCAAGTTAATCCTGTGACAGTCTCAAGACACAGTACTGCACATTACTGCTTTGCATGTCATTATTCAAGCTAGTTTGACAGATACAGTATGAACCCATCACAATCCGCTTTGGGCTTATGGTATATTAATGCAAATTATAAAATGCGAAACCGAAGTTCAATAGACATTGTTCTCAGATATTGAAAGATCACATGCAATCAAGGTGACTTAGCCACTGCATGAATCATTTACTGTTTAAAGTAACTTTCACTTTACCCTTTCTCAACCAGCAGCTCTTATATGGTTATTTTTATTCCCTTACCACCAGTAAATAGAAAACAGTTGTGTTCCTGACTTATAGTAATGTGTTCATGACGGTAATACTATAATGCCATTAAATTCATAAAATTCCACAATACTGAAAAAAGTAATGCTGCTATCGTTGTGCTGAGTTGACCACCAGTTGGTGGTATGCTATTGTAAGCACTGATAAACGTGTTCTAAAACAATAAAACACTGACATAGTGCTGTTCAAATTTTCTTCTGTCCATCCTGTACTCTAGAGAAACTTTTCGCTGCACAGTCTGGTAACTTCCACTCTCTGTTTTTCCTTAGCAGCCTGTCAGCAAACCTTTTGTGTATCGGAAATAGGCTAGGATTTCTTTTTCCAACAATAATGTTAAGCAGCCATGCGTTTCTTTCAAACTTTCATGTAACTTACAGTTGACCATTAACAAAGCATGTGATTAGCAAATAAAGTCTAGACTGAGGGTTTTACATATATGCAGGTAAATGCAATGTTCTTTTATATGCTGGTATTTTGCTACAAAGACGCAATTTTCAGGAGCAAACTATTAAAGCACAACATAGAACAGACCAATTGGAATGTATGCATGATTCAACTGACTGTTGTTTTATTTAAAGTCAGAGAAATTGAATTCCCAAGAAGTGACTGAAAACTGGAGGTTTAAACACAGGGAATGTGTTTTGTGGAACTGAATATAGATCGGTCTAGTTAAATTAATAAATTGCAGTTTTGTGGAGAAAATACCCATGAAGAGGTGAGGGGAAAATGATTCAGACATGAAGGACAGGCAGAGTACTGAGAAAGCACAAGAGAACACAGAATAACTGAAAAATTAAGGGTGGCTATACACTAGGAAAATAAAACTAAGCAATTGACTAAATATTTAAAAGCAAATGTGTCAAATTTAGTAAAACTCCTATAAATAACATTCCAAGTTTTTTGTGTTACCTAGCCTTCCTGCAAAGAATGGGATTTTAAAAATGTAACTGTGACATAGACAAGGTGAACAGAATGCTTTTCAAGTGACCAGTCAAAAGCTTATCCAATTGGTTGACACATGATCAGCCGAGGGAGACTATGGACCTGTCAGATGACAGACATGAGAGGAAACCAATTTATATCATGTCAAAAAAAAAACATTCTACACCAAAGCAGTCTTTCTAGAGCATAAAGTTTGTGTCTATCTGTCCATGTCTGTCCTTTTAGTTTTCCGTCCAGCTTCTCTCTACAAAAATGAAATTACATTACAGAAATAAATAAATTTTCTAATTGGCTTTTAATTGCATGAGATTTCTTTACTATTGTAAGTGACAGATTTAAAAGTCTATTGAATAAACTTTTTAGTTACAGGAAAAAAAGAGAAAAACAATTTTAAGAAAGCTTACTCACCCCACCCTGATGATCTCTCCTTAGACTTTATACTGATTCTACATTGCCTGCAAACTATGATTTGCTGGGGACAAACGTAGCTTTGAAATAATACAATATATGTTATGAATACATAGTACATTGGCAAACATCTAAGAACATGTGAACAAGTTAAAATTTCCACCAAAGGTGGAAATAAGATTACCCCCGCTGTGCTGCTGATGAACAGCGTGCTTCAGCAGTCTAATAAATACTTTCACATCATTTCTACCTGCCTCTCACGCTGAGAGGAGATGACAGTCGAGGTGACACTGCCTTTATTAGGGCCTTGGGGATAGAATTGGCACAAGCATTATGTGCAAGGGTCTGGTTAATTAACTCTATAATTCGAGGCTCAAACTGAGCCTGCAATTAACTGAGTGATATTGTTTAATGTTTCACTAACTAATGGAACATTTACTTTAGAAAGATTTTGATTTGGGCAACTTTGCGAAATGAGATCTAACATCAACTAAAATGACTGTCAAAAGGGAAATTACAGCTCAAACAGAACACAGAAAGAACAGAAATATATATCCTGCATGTGATTTCTCACATGTTTGTCAAGGGAAGAAAATGGAAACACTTTCATCAGAGCCAAGTTGAAATAGAATATGTGAGGCTAACAATAGAGACCTTAAAAGAATCCGGCGGGTGGCAAAAAAGAAAACTGTAAATCAGACAATATTTTATTTTTCCAGGTCATAGGATATGCTCATCCCAGCGTGAACTTCATCCACCTTTATACTTCACAACAAATGTATAAAACAATACAACAGCTTTCCCTTACTTTAAGAAATGATAGAAACGAGTTGACTTATAAAATAATGGGATGACGAAAATTTGATGCAGAAACATTAGATTTTACATCTAAAATTTCTCGAAAAGTGTTTATTTTACATAAACTTTTTTTTTTGTTTTTTTCCTTTTTTTTACACTGTGACCAAATATATGAAGGGTATTTACATCTGTATAAAAGCTGGACCATGAGCTAACTACCACACAGAGGCATGATTTGTAGGTTAATCAAATATCTAGTATATCCCAATATACATGTATATATATTTGAGTCCAATTATGTTCAGTGTTGAAGTACAACGTTCAGCATGGTCACCGCCTCAGGGGAGAAGCTCCTTCTAAACATGTTGGAGAGACTGTAAGATTCTGCCATAGCTGCCAGATGGGAGCAGATTTAAAAAAATGTGGTTTTGGTGGGTGAGCCTTTGATAATGCTGTTTGCTCTGGCCAGGCAGCATTTATGGGCAACTTGTCTCCAAGGAGGACATCTTTTTGATGGTTTAAATCGCTCGCTGAAGTGCTTTACAACTGTGGGTTCATGCACAGCAACTTCCATTACATGCTGAGATCCGGCCGGTTGGTAGGCTTTCAGTGATAAATAAAAATAAAAATCCATAAGGTGCGGTCTGCTGCATGATTGCTTAAGGCTTTGTAAGCCTTTCATAAAAACAAACATAGGATGCGGGATAGATTGTAGATACAAAAATAAGAAGAAAAGATTTTTGATAAATCACATTATTAAATTCTGATATAACCAACCAACGTTTAGCTTTCATTTAGATGTCCTGAATTTTTGTAAAGCAATAACAGTTGATCTTGAGAAAATGAACTCATAGTTTGACACTAGAGAGTGTTAAAACAGGATAAATGTCCAAAACACACATCAAACTTTGCTTTAGATAATAAGATTATAATATGTCTAACAATAAGCTTGGAGTATCAAGAATTAAGAATAGTTTGTTTATATAGCAATTATACAAAATATGTCATCTCAAGGCACTTTACAAGAAAATCTATTAAAATCATAGATACATCATTACAAATCTGTTTGAAAAAGTTTCCAATCTAAGGAATTCCAGCAGATTGCATCGAGTCATTGACTTGCAGTATTAAATCCTCTGGAATCAGCAGACTGAAACAATGGCTTGTGTTGTCGTTGACTTTACAGCAATCCCTCATACTGAGCATGCAGACAGCAAAAGTGGTGTGGAAAAACTCCCCTTTAACAAACTTCCAGCAGAACCTGGCTCAGTACAAACAGACATCTGTCACGACCAACTGAGGTTTTGAAGAGACAGAAAACTAAAATAGATGCAGATGATACTGAAAAAAAAGAGATTATAGCAGCAGTTGTACAGAGTCGCTGGAAGCATCTCAGCCCATGTTCTCCTTCAAGAAGCTCTCAGCTAACAGAACGCCAGACCAGGTGTGGCTACTATGGAGACAAGAACACTTAGAGAAAACAAAAGGTTAACAAGGTTGAAATAATGGTAATTAAAGCAGAATGGACAAAATAATAAAGTAGCAGAGTTAGAAGTGGTCAGATTTTCCTCCAGCAGTCTAGGCCTATAGCAGCATAACTATAGAAATAACTTAAATAACCTATTCCTATAGAGTGAGACATGAAGGTAGAGCAAAGAAGAAACGTCTGAGTTCTTTCACCAAACGGATTAAGCTGTCTTCTCTAACTCTTCCTAACTATAAGCTTTATCAAACAGGAAGGTTTTAAGACTAGCTTTTATACTACACAAGGTGTCTGCCTCACAGATTAAAGCTGGAAGCTGGTTCCACAGGAGAGGAGCCTGATAACTAAAAGATCTGGCTCTTATTCTGCTTTTAGAGATTCAAGGAACTACCAGTAGACCTGCAGTCTGGGACCGAAGTGCTCTGTTAAGGACATAACGAGTAATCAGATCTCGGGAGCTCAGTTCTATCCTTCTAAAGATGAGTGTTGGAGAGCGTCTTGTGCTCCAGCATCAACGTGTGTCATGGAAGCTGCTGTGCTGCAGACAGGAAAGCTCTGCAGAGGGTGGTGAAGGCTGTTGGAGTCAGCCTCCCAAGCACCACAGACATTTACACCTCCAGATGCAGGAAGAGGGCCTCCGGCATCATGAAGGACCCCACACACCCAGCACACTCACTTTTTGTCCCGCTCCCCTCAGGCAGGAGGCTGCGGAGCATCATGTGTAAAACCACCAGACTGAGAAACGGCTTCTTTCCTGAAGCTGTGAGACTCTCAAACACAAATGAAAAACACTTTCTCATTTAACCGGCACTGATCACTTTAATATCACACTTTAAAATGTCACTTAATATGTCACTTGCACTCCAAATTTTCATTGCTGCTATGTCCGAAGTCCCATATTGTAGATTCTGTGTCCATATTGTAGATTCTGTGTAGTCAAATCCTATTTCTCGTATAGTTCTTTATATTTTATTACATTATTTAAAATTGTTATCAGGGTGTAAACTGGACCGGGGGATTAGAATTTTGTCCCACCTCATGCACTACATGTTATGTGATGACAAATAAAATTCCTTGATTCCTTGATTCCAATGTATGATGGAGCTCGATTAGTGAGAGCTTTATATGTCAAAATAATTATCTTAAAATCCATTCTAAGTTTGACAGGGACCCAATGAAGGGAAGCTACGATAGGGGAGATATGATCTCTCCTTTTAAGTTTCACCAGAACTCTTGCTGCAGCGTTTTGGACCAACATGTGGTATGCTGAAAAGCTGGTTTCATGCAAGTAAACAAGCAGACTTTGATAAGCTCTTCAAATCCTGCCGAATCCTCCTGCCAAGAATTGTGGTCAGCTAGAATGATGATATCTTCTTTATAGTTATGAAGTTCACCCCTCTTTTTGATCAACATAAGGCAGGGATGGACAGTTGCAGTCCTAATGGCCAGTTTCCAGCAAGTTTTAGATGTGTCTCTGCTTCAACACACTCAAGTCAAGTAATCATGTCATTAGCAGGACTTACTTGATAATAAGCAGGTAAATCAGCAACTATGACCAGGTGTGTTCGAGAAATTTAGAAGTTGTAGCACACCAGTCTTTAAGGACTGGAGTTGCCCACCTTTGCCACAAGGTATCAAAAAAGAACAGACCTTTACAGTCTTGTGCAGATCTTTAGATTTGGTTCTGGATGCTGTTTAACAGCTCCTTCATTTTGTCAGTAATGATAGGGCCTCCCTGGAAAGGTCTATTCGGGGGTTCTGGAGAGGAGGCTCCATTGTATATTTGAACTTCGGATTCAGAAAAAGCAGCAGTGGAACACTGGACCAGCTATATACCCTTAGCAGGGCTATGAAGGGTGCATGGAAGTTCCCCCAACCAGTCTACATATGCCTTGTGGACTTGGATAAGTACTGCTGTGGGGGTATGGTGTGCCCGGTCCTTTGATATGGGCTGTCAGGTCACTGTATGACTGGTGTCAGAGTCTGGTCCGCATTGCCGGCAGTTAGTCGGTCTCATTTCCGGTTAGGGTTTAACTGCGCCAAGTTGCCCTTTGTTTCCGATTTTGCTCATAACTTTCATGGACAGAATTTCTAGGTGCAGCCATGGTGTTAAGGGGAATCGTTTTAGTGACCTTAGGATTGCATCCCTGCAATTGACAGATGATGTGGTCTTCTTGGCTTCATTAGCTCGTGATCTACAACTCTCACTGGAGCAGTTTGCTCACGAGTGGCAAAGCGGCCAGGATGAGAATCAGTGGCGCCAAATCTCAGGCCATGGTCTTTAGCCAGAAAAGGGTTGAGTACTTAATATGTGTGTGGAAATCCCAGGTCCCCATAGCTAAGTAGACAACATATTTCTCTTTTAACTTCATCACAACTCTATCTCCGAGTTGTCTGGAGCATTCTTGGTCTGCGTGATGATGTTACTTCCAACACTTTCAGGAGGACTTATCAGAAGAGCTGCATTATGCTTAAACCATACAGATAGACCTAATATTTTAATCAGGAGATATATGAAGGTTATTGCACTCTGATTTATTTAAAGTTATTACAGTAAAGGCACCACTCAATTGACAGTACAAATCTGTAACTTTTAATTTGATTAACCGAAACTCTTAGTTCCTTAAATATTGAAAGAGTTTGGTAAGCCTGTTCTAGATGCAATGAAGGCAATGAAGAGAAAGTCAAACTGATGTTGTGACATTAGAACATCTTCAAAACAAGGGCTTTTCTTTTGAAATCTTTTCATATCCAAAAATTGCATCAGCTAGTTTCACCATCTCAAAAGCCATTCCTAATTCTATTGGCATCATGCAGCTGGAAACAGAAAGTTCTTGGAGTTGAATTTATATTACACTAAAAGGGCATAGTTAAACTGCACCCAATCCATAATATTGGAAGATTACAGATATGATAGAAAACATGTTTTAAATTCACCCCCCCTGCTCAGAATGATGGAAAGAGAAGGGAGTAAAATGAAAAAGTTGAAGTAAGCATCTGTGTCAATGCACATGGTTTTACACACAAGATGACAGTGAAGACCTGGGTCAATGACAAGGACATCATCACTGGGGAACTACTGCTTAAGGCAGTAATGTAACAGCTTGTGTAATTAAGTCCTCTGAGGTCAAGGCTTCACCCATATGCATGGAAGAAATAACAAATCTCAACTTTAAATACAAAAACCTATCGGAGCAAAGTTTTTGAAGCTCTGGATTGCTGCCTAAATCTTGAAATTCAGTGTCACACAAACCAATTGTTGAGGGATGAAACAACTGGAAAATACTTTTTACCTAAAAAGAGCAAAATAACATGAAAAGTAGCCACTAGCGGTCTCTTTTAATGGCTTCCAAAATAAGAACAGACATAATTGGCAGAAAAAGTATCCTTAGTTAAATTGCTCTGATGATAAACATGCTTAGAAACGTTACGGCTTATCCATTATAATGCTTACAGGTAATATCGCTCATTCAAGCTCCTTAAACAGCTGCATTTTCTGATACAAATTAAACAAACGAAAGGTCTTGTCAGATAAATGTATCCCAATTAACATATGATCAAAGTAGACGTAATAAAACAGAAGCTGACATTACTTTTGAATGCAGGCCAGTACAACGCTCTATTATAAATCCTGGCAGTAAATTTATCTCATCTGGAGAAATGTATTAAAGAGTCTTATTGGTTATGTGCCAGTTGGCAAAACCTCACATCAAAATGGCACAAGCACAGTTCATCCTCTCTGTGGTGGTAAGGAATTGCTTCTTGTGAAATTTTTCACAAGATGACTGCAGTTTTGATGCATTATGCAGTGAAGAATGAATTTAGTTTCTGTTCTCTTTTCAACAAATTTAAAAAAGCTATCAAATATTTACACCCTTTGAACATTTTTTTTTTACATTTTGTTTCATTACAACAGGAGACCTGAATGTATTATACAAGGATTCAATGTTATAGACCAGAAAACAGATGTTTTATATTAGTGGAGATGGAAAAGGATGAATAGTTTTCAGATTATTTAACAAATAAAAATAAAATCTTAAGCAAAATGTTTTTTATTTTCCTTTATTTTTTGGATAAATACACTAGTTGACCACCCCATGCTTTAAATAGCGGTTTCAGAGCTTTTAAAATCTAAACATTTCTGTTGTAATTTAGCTTGTTTTTATCTAACTAGTTAGTATCTATCTCAATTTAGTGGGTTATCAGATAATAGGGTTAATGTTTGAAAGACACACAAAAACTAATTAGCATTGCCATTGGAAAAAAAAGAAATCCCAGCCCAGGTGTTTAGCAGATTTTTGCTGTCATGCTATGAGAAAAGAGACTTCTTCACAGGTTGAAGTGCAAACTTTATCCAAATTAGAAAGCATGGTTTGGTTATTTATTAGCAGAAAGAGAGAGTGGGTTAGGTCTGAGAACTTAACCCACTCTGAGGTGGCATGCAGGTGGCATGCTAGGATAAAACAGTTATCCTCGTATGCCACCTGTATGAAGTTAGGCAGTGGAATCCTCCAGCAGGTGCTGCTGCATTAATAACTGTGATATTACAGGATGTAATGTCATGTCTGGTAGCAATATTTATGTCAGTTTTTCTGGGCGGATTAACTGAAAACATTGTCTAACAAGTTTTAGTTATTACATTTTGCTTTTCCAGGTAGAATCGGAGTAGCATCAATTGACGGTTCACAGGCGATTCGATAACAAAAGCTCACAAGTAACAAGCTCACTCCCTATCCTGTGGAACCGGCTTCCAGCTTTAGTCCATAGTTTCAAATCTAGGCTTAAAACCTTCCTGTTTGATAAAGCTTATAGTTAGGAAGAGGTAGAGAAGACAGCCTAATCCGGTTGGGGGAGGTACTCAGTCTTGACAGACGGTTCTCCTTTGCTCTACCTTCGTCATGTCTCACTCTAAAGGGTTAAATTATTTAAGTGTTTCTATAGTTATGCTGCTATAGGCTTAGACTGCTGGAGGACAATCTGACCACTTCTCTCTCTGCTACTTTCTTCCTTTGTCCAATCTACTTAGTTACTGTTATTTCAACCTTGTTAACCTTTTGTTTTCTCCTAGTGTTCATCTCTCCATAGTAACCACACCTGGTCTGGCGTTCTGTTAGCTGAGACAGCTTCTTGGATGAGAACATGGGCCGAGATGCTTCCAGTGACGCTCTACAACTGCTGCTATAAACTCTATTTTTCAGTTTCCTGTGCTTGTAATTTAGTTTTCTGTCTTTTCAAACTTCCAGTCGGTCGTGGCAGATGGCTGCCTGTGGTGAGCCTGGTTCTGCTGGAGGTTTCTTCCTGTTAATGGGGAGGTTTTCCTCTCCACTGTCGCTACATGCATGCTAAGTATGAGGGATTGCTGTAAAGTCAAAGACAACACAAGCCATTGTTTCGATCTGCTGATTCTAGAGGAGTGAATGCTGCAAGTCATTGACTCGATGCAATCTGCTGGGGTTCCTTAGATTGGAAACGTTTTCAAATTGATTTGTTATGATGCATCTTTGATTTTAATTGATTTTCTTGTAAAGTGCCTTGAGACGACATCTGTTGTAAATTGGCGCTATATAAATAAACTGATTCTTGATTCCTTAGTGAAAGATAAAAGTTCCTAACATTTCTAAAAATAAATGTGTGTCAAAATAGATAATCCAGAAAAAGCTCACTTTGGCCTTTTACCCCATATGTGTCAAACCCAATGGCTTTGGGCCTAATCCTGCTATTTACATAAATGGTACCTTGAAGGCCTGCATAAATATTATTTGTTTGTTTGTTTGCATGTACTGCCAAATTGCATTGTAAAAAGATGTTCGATATTATTATTTTAAGAAATACTCATTCAATCCATAGAAAGCTATTTATAAATATTTCTACAGTTTTTAATGACTGAAAATAAAGCAGTTTGAAAATAAAGCAGCATTAAGTAACAATTATTGCTTGAAGTTGGGCTTATTGCAAAGGATTTGTAATTAACAGCCATTGTCAACATCCCTCGCTTGTTGATCTGGTTTGAAGAGATACATCAAATTTTATAGTCATTAATCTTGGAAACCAGAGTGCCACCATTCAAAAGGCCATATCTCTTTTTTTTATTTTTGTTTTTGTTTTTTGTGGCCAGTCACTTTTGTGTGTAGCTTCAGCTTTATGCTTTAAGATGTTGTCTTGCTGGATGATAAAGTTTTACAAACGTCCCTTGACTTATTCTTTTCAGTAACCTTTTTTCTGTGCGTCTTGGAGTGCTGTTTTGTCTTGATGATGAAATGGTAGCTTGGGATACTGATTAACCAGTCAATGGACCTTCCATACTCACATGTCTTTATACTACAGTTACTTAGGTCAGTCACTGCACTCAGGTACTCTACATTCCCCTCATTCTAAAGAGAGCAAATAATTACACAATCACTTATTCTATTAAACATTTTCAATTTAATGTTGATTTTTTGGTTTTCAAATGTTGATCATGACTGATTTGTAACCAAAATTAAAATATTTAAGGTGATAAATAATTTTTATTGGCACTATATCGAGCCCGTTAATAGGAATAGCAGTAGACTTAATTGCATCCTGGGGAGTTTTGTTTGCACTGTGATTGGGTATAATTCGGGATGGATGTAAAGGTTGCAGGATATTAGACCTTCAAAAGTATTGTTAGAAACCCCTGTCTTAGGCCCTTAATCTAATGACATCAAATACAACGGAAGATTTAAAGCTATGAATAGCTTCTGACAAAATGCAATATAGCGTACAATAATATGAGTATGCTGAAAACAGCATATTCATTGTCATTCAACCTCCTATTTTGAAGAGTTAAACAGGCCTGCAATTGTGCTGATCCAACCCTCACAGCATATTCTTTACGGTTGCACTTCCAGTTGTGATTTGACCTAAAGCCCTGCACCATAGTCTCAAAGCAGACTGCATTAACCTGTTCAATACAGTTAATTGTAACTCCTCACTTGCACTTGGCCCCCTGGTTTGGTGGGGGACAAAGGTTAATGGAAGTGTCGGCACATGAAAGACAGAGATAGAAAGCGGCAAAAAGGAAAGAAATGACAATCAAGAATAAAACAGAATCCACTCTTCTTTGAGTTTGTCAAGTTTGACACAAGAGAACTTTGTGTCCTTTTACTGCTTCCAAGGCAGTTCCACTGTCACACAATGACACCGTAATTGCAGAGCAGGGACCAAAGGAAGACAGCCACTGCCCACATAGCCTCCTCAGCGGGAAGCACAGAGAAAACACAGGGCAATTATACAGCTCTGAGTCTCGGCTGAATCTCTGGATCTTCTGTGTTGTCCTTAAGATAACAAGCATTTTTTCCCCACTCTTGCCCGAGAGATTGCAGATATTTCCCCACAAATACACATCTGAGACGAATGGAGTAATCCTTTTCTTTCCGACTAAAGGCTGCCCAATATGATTTGCTTTTAAGATTTAATCAGCACTGTATAGACATAGCAAAGCTGTCAGAGCAATCAGTGCGAGTTATATTCTTGTAACTGTTTTTGAACTGTTTAAGAAGTAGAAAGCCTTAAGACAGTAAAGCTTTTTTATGTTTTGGCATGATAACATCTTCCCAGCTTTTATCAATACTCCTGCTGTCATTGGTGTATACACCACTAATCCTGAATGGCTCAGACTCTACAAGCCAAAGGCAATTATTATTTCACTACATTCATCTAACCAAGATCATTGATTTGCAATTAGTCCAGGGGAGATGTTACACACAGGTCTTCCTGTCACCACTAGAAATTGTATCTTGCGTGCTGTGCTAAGCTATTGTTGTCAAGTCTCACTGTGTCGCCCTAGGCTCCAAGTCACTGCAGATGAAGTATTCAGCCAGTGTGGTGTTGTCAGTTTCCACCTCAGAATTCCAGGCGCATAAGTATGCAGGTGGAGTAGCGGTGTTTGTCTACTGGTCCCCTTCTTCGTAAAGAACGCTGGAGGTTTTATCAAACCCTGACTGGGAAGACAGATGGCTCTGAATAGGGGGAGCCTAATGTAAAAGTGTGTGGAGTACAGCAGAGGGGAAGATAAGCAGCAGCCAGCCATTTCTCTCTGGCTGTGTCAGGGTACAGGGCCTTAAATCACCTGTTATCTCCTGCTGCCTCAGCCAGACGCTAATAGTCATCACAGTGGGCTAAACCCCGCAGGCAGCAGTTCACGGGGAGGAGAAGGCAGGGCCTGTGTTTCTCCATTGCTGCTGCAGCAAGCTTCATTGGAGCACGCACAGGGACAGCGGACGCTTTTGCAGAAACATTACTCCTACTGCTGGACATTAAAACTGACAGCCTATTGGCACAATGCGACATTACTATCCAGGAAATCTGTGGAATAAAACCACCTTAAAAAAAGAATATCACTGTCCAGCATCAGCAGCTTTCTATTAGGCCTATTTATTTTTGCAGTGTTTAAATTTACTTTGTAATTCTTTTGGTAGAAAGTGTTGAAATGGAAATAGAATTTCTCCAGAAACGTTAAATTCAAGGTGTTCAAACATGATAAGGGGATTTTTTTTTAAACCAGGCAAAGCAAACTAATAGTAAGTAAAAACACAAACATATGGAAAACAACACCGTACTTTCGGTTAGGCATGGTGGTGCATATGTGTTGATATGGGCCTGTCTCGGTTGTAAAGAGTTTTTAAAGAGTGAATCATTAACATTCATTTAGTTTGAAACATTTAAATTAAATTTCATATTGGCTATTATCAGTATAATGTTTCAGAATAAAAGTGGCCAAGTAAAAACAAAGCTTAATTACCTTTATTTCCTGATCTGATGGGGTTCTCAGTGTGTAGAAGAGAAACCAATTACTTAATGATCTGAAGAGATTGTGGAAAGAAGAGTACCAATATATCTCCCTTTATATGCTTCAACCTTGTAATCTAGCTGAAGTACTGTTCTATTCATAACTACCAACTCTTTTGCCTATTATGAAATCATGCTACTTTATTTTTTGAGGTCTAACAGGGATATGTATAAATTTAAAGAAAATATAATTCTTATTCATTATTTATATTTCTTAAATTTGATGCCAAAAATGTTTGTAAAAGAGTTTAGCCCACCACTATTAAAACTTTATATTGTAATGTAAGGTTATCTTAAAAATTGTTATTCAGTAAGCATAATGTTTTTCCACCATTAGCCATAATTTATAGATACTTCAGGTGCCGAGTGTCATAGTTTTCAGGTATCTGACCCACATAAACAGAGGACTCTCAGGAGTACAATAATAAGGTTTATTGAAATAATGTGGATGTGTCTTGAGTGAGGAAGCAATGGTCACAGCAGGGAACGGAGGGCTGATCCAGAACACAGAACGCAAAGGGAACCGGAGACTTCTGGAGGTGAGACGTAGAAGGTGAGTAGTTGAACCAGTGCAGAAATGATTAGAGAAGGAGCTTACTGTTGATTGACGTTGACGCCAGGGAGGGATGAGTGGAGAGACTTCCCAGCTTAGTCCAAGTGGTTGTTATCCAGAGGGGCGTGCGCCAGATGGTGAATGGCTGGAGCAGGCAGATCGAACTGAGCATAAAGAGCAGGAACCAGAGTGATATGAAATCCAGGAGATCTTGAACGGAGCTGAAGTGAGCACAAGTGAGGTGAACCTGAAGAGAAGAGCATAGAAGGGAATTACTGGTGGCACAGGTCAAACAAAGTAACAAAATAGCAAAGTCAAACTACTAGAAGATACTAGAATGCTAGAGACTGGCACTGAGAACAGGTAACGTTAACAGAAGTAACAAACACTAAGGCGACCAGAAGCTGGATCCCTGCTCCTTATAAAGAGCTCAGCCCAATCAGCCCAAATGCAGATCACCTGGAAAAGAGCTCAGGTGATGCGCAGCTCCAGCCGGATGCTGCTCTGGAGTCCCCTCGTGGATAACCTGGGAAGGTGCTAGAAAGTCTCATTATGACACTGAGCAGTGGAGATGCAGACCTGCTGAATTTTATAGAAAGTCTCCAGAGTTTTCAATGCAAACCAAACAGCTTTTAGCCTTATTAAGTAACCTCACAATTCTGTCCTTGTTTGAAGCCGTTTTGTAAAAGGAAAGCAACAATTTCATTCAGAGATAGCATGGGAAATTTGCTACATGCATTACATAATATGCAAAAAATTCTTTCCAGATCCTGATTCAATTGATATGTTGCCTACTCATGTTTTCTCTATATACCAATATATTTTAAAGTCAAGTTGTCAATATCAAGTTTATTAGTACAGCACATTTCCGCAGCTTTACATGATAAAAACATGATGCAGAAGCATTAATAATTGGAAATTCAAATTATTAAGAACAATCAGCATTTAACAAAAGCATATCATTTTATTATCAAATTAAAGAATAATCTGCAGTCAATTTTATTAATCACTGTTCATGTTATTACTCAAAGGTAACCTTGAACAACTAGGTTTTATAGCTGTGATTTAACAGAATCCAGTGTTTCAGCTGATTTGCAGTTTTCTAGGAGTTTGTTCTAAATTGAAGGAGCATTAATTTTAAACGCTGATTCTCCGTGTTTAGTTTTTTAATTGAACTTAACATTGGACCCGTTTTGCTGTTTTTCTAAAAGAGAATACTTTTCTCCTTTCCCCGAGTCAAACTGACATCAATACAGGGTCAGGAGACCCTGTATTATTTAACATCCAAACACTTCATGCATGTTAAGAATTTAAGGAGATTAAGATATATGGCTGTGTTCTATTTTTTTTCAACAATTTGTTATACCAGAAGATAAAGTAATTAGGACTGTCACAATAACAAATTTTGCTGAGCGATTAATTGTCTCAGAAATTATTGCGATAAACGATGATATTGTTGGAGACCATTTTAAATTGATATAATGATAAGGATAGATATTGCAACTATATCCTGTCAAAGATCAATAAACTTTATTTTCAAATGAACACTTAAATCTGAAACTGGGAAATAAAATAAACAAAACCACCAAAAACATAAATAAATGGACTCTCAGTGTCTGTTAACAAAAAATGCACTTCAATAAAAACTAAAGATTAAAACAAAATGGAAATAACTACATTCAACCAAAAAAGTGATGTATGCCAATCGCCATTGGTGATATGTACGTTTACCCTGGGATTTCGTATTGTCTGTCAAACGTTTACAACACCTTTCGAAATGACGGCTTTTCAATAATATTAAAGGGCAGCATTTCTGTAGCAATTAAGCGAACTACACTGTCTGAGCGCTCACCACTTTGCGCCGTCCTTTTTGCTTCACTGATAGTGGACTGTAGGGAACTCTAAGACGGAGACGTCCTACAGTTTTTGCCCAGATGAGGAAAATGAATTGTTTGGTTGCTCTTTAGGTGCATGTACAAGTTGGTTGTATTCCCGCTCTTCGTTGCTACCGTTTTACGGCCTGTGTATGCCGTGATTTTTGTGCCACCGGGTTTGCGGGCACGGAGTTGTCTGAAGGAGCAATAATTTTAAGCGTGTGCGTATGAATTTCAACTCTGACAAACTGCTCGCTCGCCAACTCAGCTCACTCTGCTCGCGCTTGGCTCTGTGTCTGCGCTTACAACTCTATTGGAATGTAACAGAGTCTGAGAGTATGAATCAACTTTGTGTATTTGGAAGGAATTATTTAATTGGATGAAAAAGGCCAGTCTTTAATTAGCTGGGAGTGCGGCTCATTTACATATAATGTAGAGTTGCGAGCGGAGACAGAGAGCCGAGAGCAAGCAGAGTGAGCTGAGCGGGCGAGTGAGCAGTTTGTCAGAATTGATCGTGTGTCCGAGCACCTTTGAGCGAGCGCGCGCACCTGAGATTCATAAGCACACGCTTACAATTATTGCTCCTTCAGATAACTCTGTGCCCGAAAGCCTGGTGGCACAAACATAACGCCATTCGTGTGCGGAGAGAAGCGAAGCGGATCGGCCAAAAGATTTAGTGGAAACAGTATCTGACATGGAAACGTCACTCGAAGGAACACCGGATAGCAATGGTACAGCGGTTCGCCTCAAAAATGCTTCAAAATGCTCCCACACTGGTGCAGTTACGTTCAACTTTGTAACCAATTCTATTTTGAGGTTTGTCCCAATATCAGCTAGTGTTTCTTAAGCATGCTAATTGAGCTGAAACGCTGGAGAAGTTCAAAATAGCGCTCCGCCCTGATTTATTAGTTTACTCCTCCCTCATGCTGAGAAAATGAGAAAGGGAGGGGCGAGCGGAGAGCATCCGAGTTAAGTCTTTTTGTCATCCAGTGTCGAAATAGGAAAAGGCTGGTAAAAATGATAAAGCCGATAAGTGAAAATGACCAAACTCATTTTAATTATCGTACGATTAATTGATTTATCGTTTATTGCGACATGCCTAACAGTAATGCGTCATATATTTACCCATCCTTCACGTTGCCCTTAGCCAGCTAACAAACAACCACAATTCCTACAGATTTAGTACATTATCAATGCCAATGAGGCAGGCGTATTCCCAGACAAAAAGGGTTTCACATCAAATTAGTGACAAACTTTTTTTTTAAAAAAGGGGACAATGTAGGGGGTAAGAAAGTTAGTCTGTTGCCCTAACAAAGCACTATGCCACAGAGAGGTGAGATGTACTCAACTCTTTTTGCTCACATTGGTTCAATTCAGCATATTTGGGAGCATTAGGAGAACTGGCCCCTTAAGGTGTGTGTATCCCTTTTTTGTTTGTTTGTTTCAAGATCTTTAAATGCTGGCAGGTTGGTGGAAGAAAGGTGAGCAGTGCTGCCCCACAGCAAAAATATCCTAGATTTAAATCTTGATTGGGGCCTTTCTTGTCACTTTCCAAGTTGTCCACAGCTTGCAACCTCAACAAAATGAACTTAAATGGAACTCCCCATTGAGTTCTCATCTCTGAACTACTGAAAGTGTGCAAGAGGTGCCACCTTTAAATATTGTTCAACATCTGTTTCCAAGAAAAACAAAGGTTATATGTCCCCATACATTTTAACTACAACTAAGAAAATCAACACTTCCGCGAACTTGACCTTTTTTTATGTGCAGATATGTAAAAAAAACTAACCCGAATTGAACCATTTGGGTAATGCTAATGAATATTTCAATAACATTGCCAGTGAGTGAAAATTTGCCAAAATAACTAGAAAAAAGAAGAACTGTAAATCAATTAATTAAATCAACAACAATTCAGAATAATTCAGAATACAAAATTAACTTACACGGAGCCCAATTTATGTGTGCCACTATATGAGATTCATCCACTTTTTGAACAAAAATATTTTTTGTACCAAACCGAAACAAGTAGCTCCAATGTTAACACAACACTGCATAATATCTTAATATAATATCAGATCACTCCAAAAAGAAAACCTAAAATCAATCAATGGGAAATCCATGATGACAAGGAAACTAAGTCAACATTTATAAACTTAAGTAGGAATTCATAGTTTAATTTACCAACCAAATCATTGTATAATCTGCAATTGTACAGGGAAGCATCATATGAAATTCTTGAACCACTAACTTCTTTAAGGCCTGTGGTGTGAAATATCTGAAAGTGGGAAATTAACATTCCTATTTATTTTAATACACTAAGATTTTTTGTTTTTGTTTGTATAAACTAATGATGTGCTTTTAAAGTGCAATTACACTCAACAAAAATGTGTCATTTTTCCCCCTCATTTTGTCATGAACTAAATTCAAACCGTTCATGTTTATACCTGACAACCCAATTAATCTAATATTGCTCACAAATCTCTCTAAATCCTCGTTACTGAGTGCATCTCCTTTGCAAAGATAATCCATCTCACCTCACAGGGTTAGCATATAAAGATGCTGATTAGTCAGCATGATTATTGCACATGTGGGTCTCAGGCTGACCACACTGAATTGTGCAGTTTTGTTTTGTTTTTGGGGGTCTGGGAAGGTAAACAACTAAGAAAAGAAACAGTCTATATCAGACAGTTGTTTGCATTTAGAAGTTCAATAGTTCTATTTTGCATAGAGTTCAAGCTTCAATGAATTGTGTGCAGATCTTTGTAACATGGGGCAATGCATTATCCTGCCGCAACATGAAGTGATGGCTGTGGATGAGTAGCACAAAAATTGACATTAGGTCTAAAGAATCTCTGGAGACGGCTTATGGTAGAAAAAGGAACATTCAATTCACAGGTAAAAGCTCTGGTGGAGTCTTTTGTGGGAAGAATGTCAGTTGCATGTTCCCTTAAAAACGTCTGAGATTAGTGAGATTTTACTATCTCATCAAACTGCATAGTTGGCCTTTACTGTATAGCGTTCACCACAGATACAAAAATCAGTAGATACAACTTTGGATTAAGTGCCTTGCCAGGGGCACACTGACATGTGACAGGAGGCAGATGGAATGGCTGAATTTGAACCTGTTGAATGCAAGACGACCACTGTGGCAGAGTCAACCACTAATTCTGCTGTCTAATCAGCAACTTAATATATAACACTTGTGGGGTAGTTTGAATTGTTCTCAACAACCTAGATTTAAACAGAATTGTGAAAATTAAGACAAATAGATATATAGAAAAAGTTTTAGATCTTTGGGTTCAGTTTATGAGAAAATAAGGGGGAAAAAAGTGTTGTTCATTTTTTTCTGTATGACTAATTATTTTATTTTTTAACTGTATTTTTTAACTGTATGTTACAGTTTAAAATTGTCAATTGATTTACAATTTTCCATTTTTTAAACTAAATTACCAAACTATGTAAACACTGAGACCTAAACTGGGAGAGCCCACAATTATCTTGCAATAAAATCATTCTAAATTATAATAATATATCATCATGCATTGATATGCCATTATTAAGAAACCCGTGCTAATAACATGATTGGGCTTTCGTCAAAGCTGCTACTACTAAGAGCTTTGTCTGCTTGACAACAAAAGGGAAGCGGCAGAGAGTCGAAGGGCTGCAGCTCAATTATCTGTGAATCCAACCAGCTGTTTTCGGTACCAAACTACCAACTCTGTTCAAAATTGCTCTGCTGATATTTAGGAAATCAGCACAGCACTTGTGACGAAACACGTGTGTTAACATGGTGTATAGTCACCCTTTTTATTTTTTTTTTAGAATATGATGCTATGAGAAACAATAATAATTATGCTATAACAATGCTAATTATTGCTAGAAACAAACAATAATAGATTAGATTCTAATCTAATCTGCAGACAAACCGCTTAACAGACGGTAAAACGTAAGGCTCATTTTGGAAGACAACCTAAATGTTTATTCTATTGATTCATATATTGATTCAGAGTTTGTCTTTCTGTTTGTCTGAAACCGACCCATCTCATCCTGTGATTAATCTTTTTTTTTTTTTGCTTTTTTTTTTTTTCAAATTAAATAAATTATTTTCCCTCAATTTGTGTTTTATCACAAAGCGTTTTTTATTATTATATTTATTTAAAAACTGTTGGTGTTACTTTTTCATGTGAGCAACAAAGAAAAAGAAACATTTATATATGAGAATTATCACATAAGACTTCAAGGCAATATATATATATATATATTAGCCACGGGAAAAAAAAAAATGATTTTGAGAAAAACTAAAGTTTAGAAGCCTGCGCTATTCAGGTACAGCCCTGTAACCTTTAGTCCTAAATCTGACCACAGCAGGTGGATTTCTCTTTTGAAGACCTTGGGCAGCAAATGGATTGGCAGTTTAATGTGTTCAATGCATGGAGTGGTCCTGACATTTGTTTTTTAATCAAGTCTTAATAAAAAGTGCTATAAATCTAAATCCCATAAACCTTAGAAAACCTTTTTATTCTCTGCTTTATGTCAGCTGTCATTTCAGTGTCAACTTCCTTTTCACCCACTCCCATTCAATTTTTATCAAGAAAAGCACCCAGTGACCTCATTGTGAATCCACTTTGCATGACTGTAGATCACAAGCTATCACAAAGACAAGACTAGTCGTCAAAATGTGTGGTTTATTAACAGAACCTGCAGAACTTTATGGGACATTGATGATTTTTTGCAGTTTTTTGTGACAGGTGTTCAGGAGGTTCCAGAACAAGTACCACTTCAGTAAACATCATGTTTCCTCAAGTACACCCACGATAGAAGACATTTTAAAGTAAAATTGCAACAAGGCTAAGGTAAACTTTTATTCTCCATAACTGATTGTGGATAGGTTATAGGTTTAATGAACTCTGACGCCTAATTAAAGCTGCAAAATTAACAAAAAAGCCATTGGACTGACACAAACCTGATCTCAACATCTGAAATTGCTCCCCTACTTATAAAGCTCAGTCATAGTTGCAATGAAAAATAAAAATGACCTTTTATGTACAGTTTACAACAGGACATTGTCATTACTACTTCCCTTATTGCAACAAAAAAGCAAAAAACAAATAAATAAACGTAAATACAGGTTTTCAAGGCTAATTTATTGGACGAGTCACATGATAAGAGCAGCAGCAAAGTGCTGTGTGAGAATGACCACAATTTAAAGTATAGACAATTGTATTTAAATGTCAAAGCTCCCTGCATGGGTTATTGATAAGAACATTTCTGCCCTTTCTGCGTCTTCATATCATCTTTCATCACCATTTTCTTTGCTTGACTGTGACCTCTTGGTATTCTCTATGCTGTCTCGAAGAATTCTTATTAAAACTCTATTAAATAACCCTTATATTTGTATGAACATGTTTAAATTCAAGCTCATTAAAACAACATGCTTAGAAGGAAAGATTTGCTTACATGAGACTATAAAACAAACAACATAGAATGAGGTGAAGTAGAGTATACGGATGTCTATTAGTCACTTCTTTAGAATGAATAGTTTTTGGGGGGTTACAGCAGTGATCTTGTTTAACTACAGTTCATGGGTTTGAAAAAATGCTTTTGCTGATCCGAGTCCAAACAGTTTTACCACCTTAATTTAGAAATTATTGTTTCATATATATATATATATGTAATATTTTTTTTCATGGTGGAAAGAACTCCAAGCAAATAAAATCTCAGCTGCTGCCAATTTTCTGTTATAATAACAAGTACACACTAAAATCTATAATCTTATCTAAATTCCACAAAGCTTTACATTTTCTAATTCAGATAGATTTATGTGTTAATGTGGCCGTCATAGGGCAGCTTTTCCCTTTTTTCTTTCTTAGCGAAGGTCTGATTGCACCTGGCCAGGACTACAATCATTGCTCCCATTTCCTCTTCTCATTTCATGAGTCAGTCAGAATTAATTCACCTGCCCTTTACGAGATTAGACTTCCACCAGGCAACACAGCACCTGGCCATCTTTATATTATATAAATTCTGACAGAATGACACCAACACAAGAAAGTTGCCTGAAAAGATCTAAGTACTAAGTAAGAATTGTCATGTCCAAAGCTACTGATCCCTCTTTATGCCAGTTATTACATGAATAGTCCATTGTAGACGTGCATTCCTTGCCAGTATAAGGCCATAATTGCGATTCTGAGAGTTAATTACTCCAGTACAGTACATACCTAAGGTAAATAGATTTGTGCATTGCTTCCTGGGCTGTGTATACATTCAATAACAAAATATATATATATTTACAAATATCAATACTATTTACTTGAGGACTAGTTATTAGCACATCTGAAATATCTTTGAACGTGACCAATTCTAAGCCAATCTTGTTACTTATCAAGGATTAGATGGGCATGAACAATACACATGCACATTCATATTCATTATATGGATATTTAGAATACACTGCTCAAACATTTTGAGCCAAATTAATTTTTCCAACTTAAACCAATTCTCATTAAGTTATATTTTTGTAATTAATTCATCCAGTGTATATGAATATGGCTGAATAATCTAGAAACCCGCTTTCATTGTTAAAATATCCTTCTTTAGCTGTTACAGAATTATCCAAAAAAAAAATGGGTCAGTTAACTTCAAAGCACTAAAAGGTTGATACTTCTCTTTGATAAAAGTTATAATTCAGATTAAGAAAGCCTAGAATTAATTGATTTAATCAACATATGGGATGTAATCTTGCCCTTCCTAACTGATTGGACAGTCAAGGAAAATTTGGAAGTGACAAAATTCACCAAGTTTCAAGATCTTCTTACATATAGATCTGTTGTTGTTACCAACCTAGACTCACTCCCACTATTATTAGGGAGCAGTGTCTTTCAGAGGCTCCTTTTAAAAGATAAAAAAGTTAGGGGGGGGCGGGGGTCTTTTCCTGTTTCCTTTGTTTCATTCTCCAATGTATATTAATAAATGTATAAAGAAACTCCCTTAGTATATGATACTCAGTCTGTGTGGGTGTTTCATTGGTAATCCATAGAATACCTCTCTATAATAGCATGAATTTATTAATCTACCTGCCTTTGTTACTTAAAATGCTTTATTAATCCCAGAGAAAAATTAAATGTCACTCATATTTTTCACGTTTCTTCCGAGATTTCTTGTAGATGCTGATGTTGTAGGCTGGGATGATTTTTATCATCTATATATTACTGCACATCTGAGAAACCATCTGACTGTAGACATTTCATATAGTAGTGTTTTGCAGAGGATGCATATGTTTGTCTATAATGTTCAGAGGATCCAAGGCAACCAACTTCTTTGCCAGCAATCGAACATTGATAATTGATTAAATTCATGGTTTAATCCTTCTCTCCATGTCTTCCTTGGTTCTGCTCTACATCTATGACATCTCCTTCTCAATTTATACGGGATTTATGGTTCAATTTAGGCTTTGATTATGTAAATCAGGTGTTTTCATGTGTAAACCACCTAGTTGTTAAAGTCACGTATTATAATGAAAAGTGAAAAAGTAGATCCGAAAAGTCCCACCAGCTTCACAGCATTCAAAAGCAGAAAATAATGTCCTAAAATGTGCATAAACAGAAATGAAAGTTTTAAAAAGAAAAAAACAATCAGCTGATATGAGTTGCGTCCACTTTGAGCAGCACAATTCTGGAAGATGGTTTTGAATCACTGAACATAATACCTTCTCATACACAATTATCTTGCCTCTTTTTTATTACACATGTAAAAGGTTATTCAGAGTACCACACTCCGAATCTAAGTGATGTTTATTGGAAATACACAAAAAAGTTCAACTTTAACTTTTCCACCATTTCTTAACATTGGCTGGTGATAGTACTATAGTCTTAGTTCTTGACTAATGTCTACTTCCAAAAAGCTATTTAAGAGAACTACTATTTTATGTTCGCAGTTTGTTTGCACCGCCTACAGTTTGGCAGAGCGTCCTGTGATGCATAAAGATTAATGTGTGACATCAGGGTCCCTTAATCAATTTGTAACACCCTTTAACTTCGAGTGTAAATATTCCAGCTGTTTCTCTGAAAGGATTCTTAGTCTACAGCGTTCATTCACTTACATAGAGGTCCACTATTAAATGGCAAGTAAAAGAGCTGAGCTCAATGTAAGTTTTTCTCACACAACATACAACCACCTTAAAGGTCTTGAAAAAAGATAATATAGCTACCTCTTAAAATTTTGTACAAAAACCACAGAGACTGACTTTTGCAATCGTCTTACCCAGCTTCAGTAAGGCTTAAAGTTTCTCGAAAATGTTATGATAAAAAGCCACCGAGGGATGTTAAACATCACATAACCTACTAACATTCTAAATGCTAGGATGCTGATGGTTGTGTTTCCTTAGAAACACTGCTGTGCTAGCGCTCAGGCTTACGGAGTTGCTTGTTAGCACTTTTCTCCAGCAAGACAGGGAAAACTGAAACGATGTGGGGCATTTCACATAAATGAAAAAAAACAGTAAACCTTTTTGGGATTTGTTGACTTTTGTATCTATGAGATTCCAATTATTCACAACCACATGAAATCTCAAAGTGCACTGGGTTCAGAGAAGTATGCTGAGGAAGAAGACAATCGAACAGCAGTCTTGTTCTGCAGGAATGTAAAACTGAACTGATATATAGTTATATTTATACAAGCATGTCAAAAAGTTTTTAAACTCTTAAAGTTTTTAACTTCTCGTCTCAGACTTACGCTTTACAAGACCAAATTTGCAATCGAGACCAATACAAGTCTCAAGTGCCACAATTCTGTTTGATTTGTTAAAATATTTAACTGTTAGAACACAAAGCAGTCTGTAATGAGAGACATCACCAAGCTCTGTGGTAGAAGAGATTCACCATGCACTGGGGCTAGACTACTCAACGTAGCTGTGCTCATGCCATTAAGTACATGTCTTACCCTTCCATTGCCCTCTTCTCCACTTACAGTTATTAATGAATAAAGGCTGCTAGTAAAAAACAAGAGAATAAAAATAGCTTACATGGGAAATATGCTTTCAGCGTAAAGCATGTACATCAATCCAGCTGTGAATAAGAAAGCTTATCTCAGCCATGTAGCTGGCACTCATCTGTCCATTATTACTTTTGTTAATCCTCTTCAAGCTTCATATTGGCTATTTTTACTGTGCTCATTCACCTATTTCAGTTCATTCAACTTTATATGTGCATTGCTATTTGACCATGAAAGGACTCTCAGGTACTATGCAAAAAGGGTTCCTTTGTTTACCCCATTGATTGATATATTTAATATCCATAAAGTCCACCTGATATACCAGTAAATCCAGTAGATACCTAAAAGCTGTTGGTTCTCTCTTGATCCCTATCACTTCATGTGTATTTCATTCAGGCTATTAATTTCCCCAATGTACCATCTACATGATGTATCTAATTTGGAGACAGAACAACAACTCTCTCTTCCCTTGTTCTCAGCTACCAATCTTGTGTATTCCTCAAAATCTGCTTAATATGTAGACTGAGTAGTTCTCACATTGGGCTTTGGAAGGCCTATAACAGAACTTGACAAATTGTAGACCCATAAGAGGTTTTTAAAATCTCAATGAATGAAAAGGAATGTCTCTCAGAGTTTTGTAGCTGAACACCTCCTCAAAAGGTTCAGTTCAGTTGGGCAAGCAGTACTTGAACTGCTATACTTGTAAAAGATTGCACACAAACAAGGAGGAGCTGGTAATTCCTACAATATGCAAGTACACTTATTTTGTACCTTGGTTCCAAATGAAGCCTTCCTATATGGGTTATTTTATACCATCCTTACATTTATTCAAGAAAACTATTCCTGATGTTTCATAACTACTTGAACAAACACTGAACCAGAATATTAATTTCCATCCGTTCATAGCAGCTGATGTTATTGTTTTATTTGATCATGGATCAATAATCTATAATAGGAGTAAACTGGTCTCTATAATGAATCAGAAATCCTTCATTCTGGTTTAGGAGTGGGTATAAAACTACAGAGTTTGTTTACACAGAAAGTGATCAGGAGTAGGAAAGATTAAAATTAAAACAAGTGGGTATGAAGGCAGGTAGCTGTAGGTGAACTATAGCACACATTAAGGCTCAGAGCTTCATCTACATCTCATGGAGCAAGAACAAAATTATGTGGATGGGGGTTTCCACATTTTAGATACAGCAAGATTAGTTCAACAAAAAAAAAAGTACACTAAATATGGGGGAAAAAACAGACAACAGGGAAATGCCTACAATGCAGCCTAATTTCCTCTCACCAGGCGGTGTAAAAACCATTTGCACCCTATAACATGTAACTAACCCACTTCATGGTCTGGTTAGGAAACACCCCACATGTGCCAAAGGATGGTGGACCCGTGTCATATGCAAAGCGCTTTTAGTGTGACAATTCTAAAAATAATTTGTAAGGTTGAAACTTCCAAACCATCGTTAGAAGTGAAGAAGACTTTTGAATAACAAGAGAAACAGCTTCAGAAAGTAAAGTTGTCATCTTTTTAGGCGATTAGGATTGCTTTTCACTGTTAAACAACGGCAATATTTGTCATAACTTGAGCTAATTTTAAATTTTAACTTGGAACACAAGGACATAGATCATAAGAAATCATACTATGAATAAACCTGAAATACTTTGGTCTCGCCAGAGCATCTCAAAAATATGTATTAAGCAACAAGACGTAAGCGTAAATTGTGTGCTTTAGATCATTCCGTCATTGTATAACACAATGGTAAAACTCAAGAGCACACACTGATGGCCTAATGTAACTGGAAGATTTCCTCAAAATAGTTTAACATGGGAAGTGGGCCTTTGTTGGGAGCCATTTTTATAAAGTTCTTTCATTAAATCAGGTATGCTGACCTTTACAGATAGATTTGATATCTGCAATTCTTTAGATCAAGTGTTTTGAAAGCCAGGCCTTGAGGTCTGCTGTCTTGCAACTTTCAAATGGGTACCTACTCCAACACACCTAAATAAAATGGCTGAATCAGCTCCTCAGTATGCTGTCAAGGTGCCCAGAGTCTTGCAAATTAACTGATATTTGATTTAGGTGTTTTATAGCAGAGGCACAACTAAAGATTGCTGGACCACAGGACTTGGGATGCTGGATTGGAAGACCACTCTCTTAAGATGTTTCCTGGTTTTCTTTTATCACCTCCGGGATAAGTTGTTCCTGAACTATAGGGATGATTTTATTAAGCCGACCCGTCCTGTGAAAGTACAACACAACTCTTATTAGCCCACCCTACTGCAGGTGGGCTAATAATCAGCTCTGGGTGTAGCAAGTGAATTTGAAGTCAGGTTTGATTTTTTTATTTGAGTAGGTTCAAGACCAAAATCTCATTTTGGGCAAAAACAAATATACAAAAAAAGAAGAAATTTTGAAGGGGGAAATACAACTACACACTAGGAAAAAGGTAAAAACTAAGAAAATTTAAAGATAGACAGTTTAACACAACTTTACAAGAAATGCTATAAACTTCTAACCTAGCTGTAAGTCATAAAAAATAATGAGTTACTATTGAACTGCAGTAAAATTTGCGACTGACTTCGAACATAGCATTTCACCACCGTTTAATGTACAATACTGACACCAGTTGTTGCTACTGAAATATATTCTCTACAGGTGTGCACTCTATAGAATTTATTAAAATAGGTTAGTCTATGTGATAAGAAACTACAGGTATGAAAGTTGAATATTATCATGCATGTTTCTAAACAACAACAAAAAAGGCCCCCTTCTATGAAAGCCTCAGTGTGGGAGGGTCACAGATAGCCTATGTGCTCTTAACAAGCAACACTTAATTAGAGCAGAAACACAGAGAAAGAAATCTGCCTGTTGAAAACCTGAGTGTTCTCTATCAGAAGCGCTGGCCAATTAACAGAATAATTAACTGAACCAACGTCTTAAATGACTGTAACAGGCCGCTGTGACAGCGCAGAGTGTATTTTAATGAAAGTGTCCTCTAGTTAGTGTGTGCTTTTCCGGTGAAAAGATATGTTCGTTGCTTCATGTGCATTGTGAACACTTTGTCAATACGGGCTAAATTGGTCGCACATTGTTCGTCAAAGCTAAGTGGCAACAAGAAAAACAACTATTATTCATCTTTGCTTACACCAAAAAGCTAATCTTCTCCGCCAGCTCTGAGACTTTCCTTATGGGCATCCAATGAAGCATGGAGATCAGTCGAAATTAAAGAGGGATCTGTAATGAAACCCCACCCAAAAGCCCTCCAGAGTAACAAATAACAAGACAGCCCATAAATAAGACACACAGAACAAGATTATAAACGGGATCGGGGTGTGCAGGAAGCAGGAAATGGTATATTAAACGAGAGCAAAAAGTCCTCCTGGTGCTTTATTGATGGGCATGCTAAGAGTCTCCATGGAGAAAAATGTTGCAGAATGTAGGCAAAACTGTCATGTAGCTGTCACAAGCTACGTTTAAATTAACGAAACGAATGTCTCAGATTGAAATGTAAATTAAGACATCTTTAAGAGTTTCAGGTGTGACTTGATATAAATCTGAACGCACTCTCTTGCCTGCATGATTTCTAAGTGATACTTTTTTAAATCAAGGGGTAAAGCCTAACACTTTGATGCTTAGAGGTTTTTGATGCCAGAGTCCTCTTTTGTGTATGGAAATATCAAAGAATCAACTTCAGATAACAGCTTTTTGCTCTTTAAAAATTGATGGGCACCCTTGAGGAAGTCTCCATATAATAAAAGGGTTGATTCTACAAACCGGTGGAACCCAGTTACTCCTCAAACCATTAAAACTCTCCTTCATGGAGGAGACTGAAGACCTGGCCAAATGAGAGACTCTAATAATGGGTACATCGTTCATGTTTAAAAGCTCCCCAATGGCAGGTCTCCAAGCAAGAGAGACTCAGAGATGGTGAAGAGTCTGGACATTTTAACAAAGGGAAAGAATAAGTTCTAATAACTGGGTGATCACACTATATTCCTCTGATACAGTTTACTCCAAGGTGCTAAAATGGAGGTTCCAAACAATAGATGAACGTCCGAATTGAGAAGCTCCAACCTGAATTCTTTATTTGCTTTGTGAATCTGACGTTTGGTTTTTATTTTTCCTGTTCAGCATCATGGCTACTAGAACGAGTTTCTGGCTGCCATAGTTGTGCTAAACAGATTTTATTTTCCAACTGAGGCTTTAAAAATATAGAGCCTCCCTTGCTTCCCATACGTTAATCGTTTATTGATTTCTGAGGTGTTATGTACATTCCAAAGCTAAACATGAAAGAGGGGTGGGGGGTGGGGGTGCACAGAATGAAAGGAAACACATGCACAGACCAATAATCAAATAGAAACAAGTAAACAAACAAATAATAACTAAAATAGACTAACAAAACAAAGCAACCAAAAACTAGCTTCTACTAGGTTGCTCCTGAACCATCATTGGGAAACTGCAAAATGGCAATGAATCATACCTGTGGAGATATAATTAGTAGAAATCAAAGCAAACACAGCAATTTATGCGGCATATAACACATGTATAAATATGAGGCAAACTTGGTGTTATTAATAAATAGATCGGCGGGGTTAAAGTGTTGTGAACTCTATAGTCTGTGATTGCGCGTGAGCATGCAGAAATTGGGATGCAGGTATTACATGAATTATGCTCAGCCATGGGTACAGAGAGCCACTGCCACCCCCCTCCCAGAGCACAGAGTTAGCAGAGGAAGCACAAGGTCCAGTACACCACGGCCACACAAGAGCACAGAGATCAAACAGACCACCGCAGGGAAATCACGCACCTGCCCAGAGGACCACAGAGGGGGCCAGGGTTGGGACCCAGAACCTAAAGGCCCGAGCGCCCCCACCAGAGAGCCTGTCCGACACCCGAGAGGGACAGGCGACCCCAGACAGCCAGCCGGGGAGGATTGATACAAGCCCCCGTGCCCCCAGCACTGCATCCCAGGGCCCAGTCCGTCTGCAGGTGCAGCAGCAAGCAGTGAGGAAGGGTGAGGAGGGGGCAGGGCACGAACCCCCCCACACGGGAATAGCAAGGGGAGGCATAGGACACCAAATCACAGACCAAGCCCCATCCACATTCATACACAATCACACATACTCACTCACACAAAGTATGGATGGGGTTAGTGGTCGGGTGGAACAGCCTATGGTGCAGCCCAATGGGCGGCCCACACGACAAGAAACGCCCCCACCTAAACGATCTCCACCGCCCCGAACCCGAATACCAACCACCCCACCCCAGATAGCACCCAGGAGACAGGGGCGCGGGAAGACCCTTCCCCTCCCCTCTCTGGCCCAAAATGTTGATGACTAAGAGGTAATTAGTTTGGTTTTTAAACGCTTCACTGACGAATAAAATGAAGCCACAGCAAGATTGCCCGTCCACACATAAGTGTAACTCAGGTAGAGCTAAACTCTGACAAAAATAAATACAGTTGTATTAGCAGTAGTAGTGAAATTCAAAGAATCACCTGAGACATTTTTGCCTTATCAGCAAGAATCCACAAAGTAAGCAACATTAAAGGTCTAAACTTTAGCAGCTAGATAAGGAACAATGAAGATCATAGAGGGGCAGACAATCTTGTCCTAGCTGCTACAAAATTACTTAACAGAACACAGACAAGCTTATAAAAGCTATGTTTTGATCATATATGTTGGTGTACTTAAAAATATTTGTAATGCATATACATTCTGCAGCATATTCACAATGATAAATAATGCTGTTAAATAAGTTTAACCCTTGAGCAAAATTACCGCTAATTGGTCAGTTGCTCGCAAACTGACTTAATTGATTGAAAGGTGGTGTAATGTCAACTATTTCAGGGTGGAACAAGGGTTACCTTGGTTGCACGACAGCCATCTGTTCCCTGTGCACTTCTCCACATCAAAAACAGTCATTAGCGTACCTTTTTGAAGCCATTCCTGACTAGACCTACCGGGAGATGACCTCCGGTCAGACCACAAACCCGCTGGAGGGGCCTAAGGATTGAATTTAATTGTGTCAATGTGGAGAGACATCTGGGTTTCTCTCTTTATATGTCATCATTCGGCGATAATGGATACTTACACACTGAGGTGTAGGTAGCTTCAAACATAACTGCCATCTGTGTAAATCTGCTACTAAATAGCTTAACTTCCAGGTCAGTAAAAACCACATCGATAATAATGGGATAAATGGATACGATAGTTCTATCACTTACATCAATCTATTTTCTGCATCTACTGTACTTAATGTGTTTAGTACTCAACAGGCAATAGGTGGGGACATCATGGACAGTTTGCCAGTCTATCACTAACTGACGGGAAAGGATGGATAGTTTCATAGGAAAAACAAATTTCAGACCAGAGGGGAAAAAGGTATTTGCTTCTCAAGTTTATTTGATTTGTGGTCATCAAACACAATGCCCAAGAACATAAGTTATGAAAAAAAGCCTTCATGGTGGGGAGTGTGATATGACATAGCGCTTAAAAAAACAACATACATTTATCTTTTAAGTTTAAAACAGCAAAGTAAAAAAAAGAAAAACAACAAGGGTGGATGCAGAAGAAATGCCTAAAAAGGACATAATCATCAATGGAGTGCTTGTTTTTGGTGAGTCTCAAGACGGCTCGTGTATGGTGTACCATGAGTTCATCGCTCTCCATACAACCTAATTATTGTTTGTTTTACTCAGCAGTGGAGTGACTTGATCCAAGTGCTAAGGGCCAGTCGGAGTCGCCCAACGTTGCAACCCGAACGCTGTTCCATCAGATATACAAAAAAAAAAAAAAAGAATTAACCAGGCACATGGGCATGACATGGCCCCTTAGACTTAAACCTCACACACCAGCACACATGATCACACTCATCCCCTCTGTCTCTGTCGCTCTCTCACACACATAAGCACACACACACAGGCTGTACAGTATACAATGCACAAGCCCCGGATGCACAAAATTAAGACCGTTAAAAACACTTGAAAAAAAAAAGCACAACATGGTTTCTGTAAAATTAATTGCACATGATGACATAAAATGGGGGAAGCACAGTGGGATGATGCATGGCGAGAGGAGGATACAGCAAATTCAGTAGACAAAAGACAACATGAGAAAAACATGAGAAATAAAAGGCAAGATTAGAATTAAAACCACTGGAAACAATTAAATAAAACTCAAAAGACATAATTAGATTTTTTTGTTTGTTTGTTTTTTAGTTTCTTCAGTCATTGATTCGTTGCTCGTACTGGGGAGTGCCAGGCTTACAGTAGTCCCAGTGTTGTTTCAGGACGGACAGCTCAGCTCGTTTGCATGGAGCCTTAATAGTTTTTTGTCTTTTTTTCTTGCTTTGTTTTAAAATTCAATGCTCACGTCTACGTTTCTCTACAAACCTGACGTCAGAACGTCTGGTGGGGGCACTGGGAAGGTGTAGCAGTGGTAGGGTGCAAGTCTTTCATGACCCGACGTATGGACACACACACACACACACACACACACACACACACACACACACACACACACACACACACACACACACACACACACACACACACACACACACACACACACACACACACACACACACACACACACACACACACACACACACACACACACACACACACACACACACACACTCACACTCACACTCACACTCACACTCGTACGGAGTGCATTTTATTCCTTTCCCCCTGGGTGCAAGCTTTTTGTTTTATTCTCAGCTTCGCGCAGCGTGTACGCCTTTTCCTTCTGTACAAAAACAGCAGTCTCCTTCCCTGGAACTGGAGACCGCATGATTCTCCATACTCATCTTTTCCTATTATCTACTTTTTTTTTACTTGTTTTGAGAGTTGAGCAGTTTGTCTGCCTCTGGGTACAGTGGGTACTTCACCGTCTCAATTTTCTCCTTGACCTTGTAGGAGGGGTAGAGGCCCGTGCGTCCCAGCTTGCGGTTGATGCCTTTGGAGTATCCGTCCCAGTGGTTGCCAGCCACGCCAATCACGTCTCCGGGCTCCAGGGGGATGTCCTCGCCGTTGCGTGGCTGGTGTGGGTAGATGGCGATCTGATTGTGAGCATTTTGTCCTCCAAAATAGTAAATGTCATCTAGGGAGTAGAAATAAGAGGAGGCATCCGGATGGAGTGTCTGCATGATCTCATAGGCTACACGGCAAACCTGACAAAGAAACACAGCCAATGGTTATTTTCCAGCTCTATAAATGAGTTAAACACAGTGTCATGCAAATCAACTCATAGCCCTTGAATTTTTATTTCCCATTTTGTCAGAAAACAAAAAAGGTTTTATATATTCTTATTAGGATTACATGTGACAGGCAAAATAGCCTCCTTTTTAACTTGATGGAAAATGACTCATGGTGTCCTAAAGTGTCTTCCCCATTTTTATTTAGCTGCTGTAACTGCCTAAGAAGTTCATCAGTTCACTTGTAATCTAATCCCAAAACAAATACAGCAATTCTATGAAGGCCTCTGAGGTTCATTAGAGAACATTAGAAATTAACCAGCATCAGAAGACCAAGGAATACAGCGATAACATTTTGGAAAATCTTTAAAGGGTGGTTAGTTAGTAAAACGATATCCCAAACAAAATCCTTTTTAGTAGCTGGCAAGATGTCTGTTCACACAAACCATGGTAACTCGGGGAGAGCAAGACATCGATAGGAAAGATGAGACAATCTGTTAACATCTGCTTGGGAAAAATATCTGCATGAGCATGTATGGACGCTCTGCATATCTATATTGTTTTCAGTCAGTTGGATGGTTTCTATCATTCTTTAATGTTCACACAAGAAATATTTCCACATTGGTTGAGATGCGAGCGTTAATGGGGATAGGCGGGGGAAACACAGTAACACATGGAGGAAGTATCATGCAAAGTTAGTTAAACAGTGTTACTCAGAGCTTTTGGGATTGAGTAAAATAAAGCAAAATACATGAAATAAACCTAGAAGAGACTTGAGCAGAAGTTCACTATCCGACAGGAGAAGGACCATAAACATGAAGCCAGGGCAGCTGTAGTTGAGAGTAAGAGGGCGAGTTAAAGGCCAGGCCTAATTCTGATGGTAGACTTTAGTCAAAGACTGAAAAATTATGTCCACAGGCTCTCCATCCAATCTGAATGATGTGAAGCTATGTAGAAAAGCATCACCTCGTTATAGTGAGATCGTTGCAGGATTCACAATATTTTAGTAATGAAACAAGGGCCGCAGACAAACTTTATAAGTGAGCATGTTTTAAAGGGTTGGTCTGACATCGAAATAGTAGAGAAATAGGATAATAGTTTCTGTGCTTTGAAACACGTGAGGGAAAATTGGTCAGCAGGGTGGTTGATGATCACGAGTGTCTTTAATGAAGCCGTTCCAGTTTCGCTTGTGACACATTGGAAATCGTTAACTGCTGTCATTCTATACATGTGTAACATGTGTGTCTGTTTGTTTGAAAGAAACTCTGCTTCGAATATTTAAATACTCTTATTCTTTAATTCAATACTTTGTAAATTAGCCAGTGAAGAAAAAAATGGACAACTTATTATTTATGTAGAAATTCTTTCAAAAGAATAAAATTTTAGACAGTTTATGTAAAGTTGCAAAGGAACTGCAACCCATCAACCTCGTTTTTCCAGACTAGAATCTTCTGTAAGATGTCTGCATTTGTCCACATACCAGTAAACAGCACAGAGTCCTTTAGTTTTATATCACAGTTATTTTACAAGCCCTATCTGTAGGCTTCCACTGATGTGAGCTAACCTGTGAGGAGAAGGTGCAGACCAGGAAGTCAGTCTGAGACAGAAAGTGGATGTCCAGGATGACCCCTCTCAGTGAGTTCTCGGTGTAACGGTTGTGAAGGCCAGCTGACCACGAGATGGAGTTATCACTGATGAACTCATAGTCCGGATACCTTAGAATAGAAACAAACCCAGATGAACAAAACTTGTTTTAAGGCAGCAGTTTGCAAGGTTTAACTACTGATGCAGCGTGTTGACTTAGGACAGACGT
This sequence comes from Orestias chungarensis, assembly GCA_032876305.1. Lineage (NCBI taxonomy): Eukaryota > Metazoa > Chordata > Actinopteri > Cyprinodontiformes > Cyprinodontidae > Orestias > Orestias chungarensis. The sequence continues at coordinate 4,688,659 of JAVLVB010000407.1, read as the reverse complement.
GTAGTCCGATCAGTTTGCGACATTCATAGCAATCCGAACAAGTGTTGACATGCTTTCCAATCGGATGATCAATCAGCATAGACCCGCTCCTCTCATTTGTACTACAATTTTATTGAAATTGAGCTGAATCCAATCGGAATATTCAAATTGAGGCATTTACACATTATACAGCATTACCTTGAGTTTTCCCCGAAACTTTTAAATGTGATGAAAAAAATCAAGTTAAGCTGCATTTTAGCTGGTATTACATACAAAGCAAAGACACTCACTTTGTCTTAGCTTCCTGCAGCAAGGAGGGATCATCTGTGGCCAAATAAACGCGCTTCTTGTCGAGATTGGCTTGTCTGGCTAGAAGCTGGAATTGCTCCTCCACGTGCCGCATATACTCCTCAATTGGATGAAAGGCCGCCTCTGTTCCCACTTTATCCGTCCTCCTGACATGGACCCTATAAAGTGATGAAGAGATGATTACACAAAGAAATAATGCAATTAGGAGACCCTTTTATTTAAATAATTTTTTTTTTTAAACTTTACTTTGTAGTTGATTTTGAGTTGAGTTCTCCATAAAATTCAATGAATCTGAATTGTAAGTCAAAATAGAGCACAGATATATTCTTGCAGATCAATCTTATGCAAAATACAGCGTATAGTATCTCATGTTTGGATGTAAAAATAGTCAAAAAACGTAACCCCACATAATATCCCCAGCGGCAATCTCAAAATCTGTGAGTAATTAAAAAAAGAAAAAAAACTACAACAAAGAAAATGTAGTATGAATCAAATTTTTTGTTTCAGATAGTAAATTTGTAAGCAAAAACAAAACAATTTAACAAGAAAATTAACTTTTTTAAATTGTTGATAAAAACTACAAAAAGGCACTGGCAACACTCCTTCACAAAACAGAGATTGTTTATTTTTTTTTTTTTGGTTCAACTTTTCAATTGTAAAACAAATTCGACATAAGAGTATGCCTTGCGTTTTCGAACATACAAACATACGTTTTCTTCATGCAAAATAGATTTTGGATTCGAAATTCTATTAAGCTGCTTTATTTTGGGGCTTTTGTAGGGCGGGTCATTTTTTACCCATAGGTCAAGGGGAGGAAACAGAATGTTAAGACATCACAAGGGTTAATGGATTTAAAAAAAGTAAATCTAGCAAAGTTTAATTTTGTTGGGAATTCTCTCAAATAGACAGATTATGTACATTAAACATATAGATTCAAATGTAAACATACACTTAAGATGACACTTGGTAGTATCTTCCTTAGCAAATAACTATACGACCACAAACTCAGCAGGTTTTTGATATGACATGGTTTGATTTTTATAGCCATGCTTTTACCATAATGCACAAAAGACACTAACCATCTTAAAGCAGTGTTGAAGTTTGTTGCGCTCACTGTTCTCCTGAAACACTTTATGGTAACCAACTCCCACCTGGCTAACTGTTGGGTTGATGTGAAGCTCCTTTACCAACTATATGCAATGTAACAGGTAATACTGGGATGAAAAAACCCCTCAGCATGATACTACAGGCACTTTGATAGATAATCAGATCTTCTATTTAAAAACTTTGCATTGACTTCTCTAACCATGCAACATTGTTGTATCAAAACAGTGCAAAGGCCTTCTTATCGGCAAACAATTTTTTCCTACAAGACAAAAACAAATGACATTTTTCTTGTGGATAGCTTCAAATTTCAAAAGATAAAAATATTTTCCAAATGATTACCTGCGATGGATGTATGTCAACGTTTTTCATAACTGTGATTCTAACTTATTCAATTTAGCACAAAAAACAGCAACTTTTCTTTAAAATTTGAAATGAAATAATAGAAATGTTCTTCCTAAATAATTTCTCGCCTTTGATTTGATTTAAGTAATGTGCTGGTTACTGGAGTAGAAGTCCAACATTTGAACCATTTCTTTTATAATACCTGTCAACAAAGATTTCTTTAGTCGTAGTCTATTGCTATAATGGCCGGTATGTTGTTACACCACAATTATATATTTTTGTGATACAATACAGAGAAGCTCTAAGTCCATAAAATGCATTTGTGGTGCAACTTTGTATTTATGAAATCTATTTCAATTTGGATTATAAATAGAAAAAAAATATAGAAATCAAAAAACCTTTTGCTCATAAGAACATTTTCTACTGAAAAAACAAATCAAAAACTAAACAGGTGAAAGATGCTTTGTGTGAAAACAGAAACTATATATTTAAAAGAATAATAAAATTATAAGTAAATTAATAACTAAAATAAACATGTAGAAAGCAAAGACAAAGATTTGATTGGGTTAATGCTTTCATAAACCGTCTTTCCTTGAGGGTTTTTATAACATTTTACGTTTTTTAATGCAATGGTTAGTTTTTTCAGAGAAAAGAACAAACACATAAAAAGTGCTACCATGTGAATTATTTTGTGGTTGATGGAAACAAAATACTACACACCAAAAGGCAAAGCTAAAGGAAAACTGAATGTACGGCTGAAAACGGTTGCAGAGCAAAGAGTTATAGTAGAAGTTGTGGTGAGATACAGAGATGGAAAAAAAAACAAAATTAGCCTAGTTGTCATTCTTTTTAGCATCTTATTGATTGCTTCCAGGGAGGAAAGAGAAAAACTGAGATTGTGGTCACACTTTTGCACAAGACGATAAAAGCACTGCTTGAAACATGAAAAGAAAAGACCCCACTCTGGCACAGAAACATCCCTTAAACCGACGGAGGATGAAACAAAATTTCCTCCTATCCTGAATAATTCAATGACAAATCCAGCCAGCACTAAATCTGCATTGTGACATTTGGTCTCGGGCAGCAAATGAGATGATCTAAACAGAGATTTCCCATATAGGTAAGAAATCTAAGAGAGCTTTATTTCACTTTTCTATTGTCCGAAACCCTCCATTCAAGCATCCATCTGAAGATCCTGCATTAGGAAACTCAGTAGGGTGACAGAAACCGTCTCACCATTAGAGACATTCTACTAGCTCACTATTAACTTGTTCTCTTTAGAAGCTGTGATATCATAGGAATCATTTTCCATTTGTCCTGAAATGGACTGGTTAGTAGATGATTTGAGGTGAAGCTGGAGATTATTATTTAAACCACAGTGTGCAATGCCCTAGTAAAGACTGAAGTGAAAAAAACTGTTTTATAGAACCCCGAAATGTAGTAAATTGGGTTCTCTGTCAGTGACTGAAGAAACCAAATGTTGAAGGATAACAATAGAGAGGATCAAAATGCACAATGAGTTTAGAAATTAATTTTGTTAGAAAGTGAAGTCTAGGATTCTTCACATTTCAGATATTTTTTTATTTTTACACACTTTCCCAGAGCTGGAAACAATACCTCCTGAGATACGAGTAAGTCAACGACAATCAGACTGGCGTTTCCAGCAAGCAAACATTTGCACATTTTCTTTCATATGGGTTTCATAACACATCCATTGGGTCAAGGATCCATTGGGACATCCTGGTTTAGAAAACTCTCAGAGAAGCAAAGAATTGTAGTCTTTTATCATCTCAGCTTCTTTTAACTGATCCAGGGATGGGAACAGATTCTCTTAGCCTCCACATTGCCTCCACTTCCTTTGTAAAAAAATAAATAAAAATCATGCAAAAGCACAATAAAAGCTCCTCTGAGGTTCAAAGAAAAAGAATAAACAAGCTGCTCCTAATTTCTGTCTCTGGCAGGAGATCAATCAGTGCCTTTTCAAGTATGCTCGGATTTATTTACGTGGCAAAAACAAGCCAGAGAAAAGAGGCGAGAACGGAAGGTTGAGTGGGTGACATGGATGTTGGAGAGTTTCATTTGGTCTCTCTGTCTGTGATCGGACAGAGGTCCTGACATCAGGCTTTGTGAGGATCCCTCCCTCCTGCTCACCTCCTTCTTTCATGTCTGCATTCTTTTGTTCTGGCGAAACCTCTTTTTTTTCTGCCCTTTTCTCTGTCTGTCAGAGCAACAGAGGCCACTATGATGTACTGTGGAGCGTTTGCCTACCCAAGTCCCCCCACTGGTTCCTCTTTCGAACCTAGAAGCACTCTACCACAACGGCGCCACAGTAATTCAATGAATTCCCATCTATTCATACACTATTGGCAAGGCAGGGTGACGCTCATGGTGGGCGTAAAAGCATCCATTAATGGCATCAAACACACCCACACATGGCACAGTAAGTGCTGATTCTGCCAGACTGTGACAATAGCACATAGACTGAATAAATTATTTGTTGGAGAGTGACCTCAGGGCTCTGGCTGTCGATCAGAAGCCAGCCGAGGGGACAACAGAAACTCGGGGCAACTTGGCTTTCCCAACCGCAGCTTCCATTAGAGATTGGATCTTCGAAAAACAGCTCATAATTACATACGCAGGAGCCATGCACTCACTGCTTAAGCAACATATGTCTTCACATCAAAACATGCCAGAACTGTTATTAAGACGTTTTCCTCATTGCTTAAAATTATACATAATGAGGAATTCAGAGAGCAGCCAGATTAAAGGGTTTTAATAAGCTGTCAGTGTTGCATGGCGTCATAAGAGGTGCAGCGAAGATGGTGCAATTTAACACTTTCAAAACACATTCTCCGGTTGAGATGAATCATGTCAAATCTTCCACTACTTTCAATTGAAAAGCCATACGGCGACTTCCAACAGTGGAAAAACATGACTCAGGAGATGCCACCACAATGAGCCATTAAGCCCTGATCAGTTAGGTTCATCAATCTCCCTCTCTAAATTATTGCATTATATCACAACATATATATATTGTATTTTTTTTATTAACTTGATCATGCACATAATTAAAAAACTTTTTGAAAGTGTTTTTACATTTTAAAGTACTATTTTGGTTTCTTGCTGATGAATAACAGTAAGGAACTAATGCTTTATTTAGTTTGTTAAAAAATTATTTACCGGCATAACCACACCAGGTATTTTTGTGAAATGAGGTCGCATCACAGTTTATGTGTAACGACAGCTCTCCTCGTTAGAGGAAGAAAAAGGGGCAATAAAAGTACATAAATGGAATTCAATGAGTGCTGGAGATTTGAGTTCATGTTTGTACTAATGCAAGTAGTTGCACAATGAACAGATTTATGTACATTCATCCATTTATTCGTTTTTTTCTTTTAGCTATTTACTGTCGCGTTATTTTTCTATAAAGCACCGAAAAAAGACTGCCTCCACAATCATGTTACCTAATTTATTAAACAGAACATAGACATTTATTTAAACAAATACAGTCCGCAACCTGTAACTCAAACAAATACGTTGGATTCGATTTCCTACTGGCTATGTTCTTTTACAGAGACAGATTTTTCTTTTAATGTAAGTTTAATACTCATCACTTGTTTAACCATTATTCACAATTAGAATCTAAATAATGGATTCAAACAGGAATACTAAAAAGGTTTGTTGTTTTTATAAACATTCACAGTAGAACTATTGGCTCCAATCACACTGACTACACTAAACTAAAAGGTACACAGAGAAATTTCAGCTACTGGCAACCATACTAGACACGGAGGATGCAACCGTGTTTTTGACTGAAGCTGCACTTGTTCTCGGCCTGTTCTGGCCAACATTGTGCTGCATGAAATTGTTGCAAGCCTGGTCTCTGCTGATGGCTGCTCTCAGTTTATGGCCTTGGCCCTCATCTAAAGGGAGCGGCCAGAAGAGAGTGATGCTGATGTCTGGGGCGTGTGCGAGTTCGCCAAGAGCCTTTGGAGGGGGGGGGGGGGACTGTCGTTCTACATCTCTCGACACACACTCCATCAACAGAAGCCAGCCCTCCTGTTTGTTGGTCCTCACGCTACCTCTGTGGTTTCCTTTCACTTCAACTTTTACATCAGCCACATTGTTATTTGAAGCACAGAGGCTTCTTCTTACAGCACAACTGCAATGTGAAGTGCCACTACTGATGCAGAAAAAAAAAAAAAACGGGGGATAAAAACTTTATTCTATAACCAGCGATTCATTTTAATAACCCTTATTTGTGTGATATGGGTAGAAAAGGGGGATGGATACGTGTCATGTGCTGGGATTTGTAGAGAGGGAAGCACAAAGAGCAGTGATAGAGACATGTGGATAACTGTGAGCCAGAGAAATACGGGAACGGCTGAATGCCTGGGGAACATAAGAGTGACTGTGGAAAATATTTGAAAAACCCTAAAGCAGAGCGAACAAATGAAGATGGAGGAAAGATCACAAATGAGGGGATCTGAGGAGCAGGGCTTGGTGGGAGACAATGGGAGAATTAGATGGGAGCTACTGAGGACCAGATAAGGACAGAAAGCACCAACCAAAATATAAAACAACAAGAACAAGACTGTAAAGATTAGATTGCCTTTATAAAACAATCTACATTAAATCTAAGCATTTGTTTTGAACACCTTCCTCAAACAGACAGACAGACTTAGTCTCATGGGACTCTGGAGAAACCTAATACTGAAACTGAAAGGACCTGAAAGTCATTTCACAGACTTCTCAGTGTCTGGAATTAACCAATGATTACGCTTATTTCCTTCTAAAGGTAAATCCTATCACAACTGCAACACGTTTCAATGTGGGTAAGGAAAAACATGTTACATACCGATTTGAAGTACTAAAATTTTTTTTAAATAAATAACGACTGGAAAAAAAGGCTTGACGACAGAGCATAAGTGGTGGTTGCCACAGTCCCTGATGGGGATTTTCTGAAATTTAAAACAAGTGAACAGCTAAAAAAAAAAAAAGTGCAAGCTGTTAAAGAGAGCACTGCTCTCAAAACTGGTCTGCAGTATTTTGATAGAGTGCTCTTCACCAAAGAGGGTGTTACATCACATGGAGGCAGTGGTCATGGTGTAATGGCAGGATGAAAATTTTAAATTTAAAACATTGTACGTGTCGAAAAAAACAAAACAATTTGGACTTGCATTACAAACGTTCGAAAATCGGGACCAATAGTTTTAAGCAGCATCTTCATTCACATTGGCTGCCCTGTGCCCTATTGCCAACTTCGGTTGTAGCTGGACAATGTCGAGGTTATGACGACCATTATTGTGCATGGATCGGGTGAAGCTTGGAACCAGCTATGTGTACTACAAGTACACTTCAAGATAGAAAACCTCCTTTTTGTTGTGACTTGATATAAACAGGCTCATCTGAGGGGCTAATTTTAGTATAAAAGGAGGAAGTACTGCATGTATTTAAAGCTAAATTTAGCTATGACAATTTGTATTTCATGAAATCTAACGGTGCATGCGGCACACTTTCAAGATAAACAGCGGCGCACAAAAGCAACACTGATGTTACGCTTTTTATTCGTAATATTTTTCTGGCAGATAGAGGTCACGGAAACAAAGCGAGACTCTACTTTGACTAGGCGAATTATCCTTGATAATAGCAACAACTGATACGTTCAGTGTGACGTTATGGCTTTTTGAAACATTGGTTGACAGCAGAGGAAAGGAAGCGCACAGTCCGCCTTAATTACCTACGGTCATTGAAGATAAAAGAACAGATGCCAGGCCACTACATCGGATAAAAAGTTTTCTTGTCTTCTCTAATTTCCTTTAATTTGAATCTGCCTCTGGCCTTTATTTCTGCAAGTTCTTAGCTGAATTATAAAAAGGTGGATTGATATGAAGTCACTCACCCAGTCAAGCTGGTTTTAGTAGATAAATAAATAAAAACCTCTGAGTGATGAGCCCAGAGTGATGAAATTTCTTTAACTAGTTGATTTGCATGAGCGTGAGCTGAGTAAACACCAGTAGAGCAGCAATATAAAGCAGACGCTTTATAACAATTATAGCAGTAAATGTTTTCTAACTCACTCTTTTATAACCACACAATAGAAGCAAACTAATTGTTCTTACCCGATGATAGGATGTTTGAAGCCCAGCTTTTCAGTCGTCTGCTGGATCTCCTTTTCCAGCCATGCCTGAGGGCGTACAAGGTACTTGACAAACTGCGACACCCACCAGACGGAGGGGTCACCGTGCAGACGATGCAGACGCGGGGCCAGGTCCTCTGGGATGGCCAGTGGTAAGTAAGGGGGGCGAGGGTGTAGACTGTCCACGATGGGCAGCTCCACAACTTGAACATCCTTATCATGAGCCTCCCCTAGATTGGAAAAAGATTAAAAATAATTAAAGGAAATCCCCGGGTATGGATAAAGTTGTGTTTTAATTTTTGGCATTAAGGTATTAAGAGTCAATCATTCATCCATATGGTAGTTGACTTGTATGACTTTACAGGCTGTTCTGTATATAGGCAAACTCGGGCCTTGATTGATCAGAGTGTAAAGATGGCTCTATTCTGGTACTTTTCCATCAAAATTTAACCCACAGCTGCTTGTCTGTTGAATCCGACCACAAAGCTCGGCCTTCATTCTGACATACATCAATGAGCCTTGACACTGTATTCGATAACCAATGTTGACTGAGACTGCCCCACAAGCACAGCGGTTTTAAGGATGCTGTGCCCTTGTGGTCTAGGCGCCTGTGAAACCTGATAAAATCCCAATGCCTCCCCTTTTTTCAGTTTTTAAAGCATCAAGTTTGAAAAAAAAAAAAGTAGTTACGTGCCGTCTTATATAGGCACCCTACTAATTGCTGCAATGCAGAACAAATGACAAGTGCTAATCATTTTACTTGTATATTGTTATAAGATTATTCCATATCTATGTATATCTCAACAAAATCATTTGGCTACGGAGAGCAGTTTAGACTTTCAGACCAATATGTTCCACTGTTCGAACAAAGATCTTTCATCATCTGTGCAACCTTTTACTTCAGCCGTTTCAGTTTCAAATCTTTGGTTAATGCTCATAAAAGTTATGGTTAACTATTAGTTTCTTTAAAATTTTCACACTAATTGGGTATGGAAATTCCTGTTCATGATTTGCTACCTGGACTGCTGTAATCATGTTTAAAGAGATTAACAAGCTCTCCAGTTGGGAAAGAGCCGAGACTTGGATCAGAAATCGTAATAAAAACACATTAAGTGCACAAAAAGCAGCTGAAACATACATTATTACAGGTTTGTGATGAACACACTTTTTGGCTCTCAGACAAAGAAAAGGTCCTGAATGATAGCCAAAGTGATGATGAGACCTGCTTGGAAGGATACCCAATAAGGAGGGTTGACAAGAGCGGATTATAAAGGTCAGGCCTTTGGCCTACACAACACCCTAACCGGGCAGACCTTTCTAAACATCAATGCCAACTGACTTCACCAAATACATAAATGCATGTGGGTAACCTAGGTTACAAGCATGTGCAACTGTGCAAACTATACCTGAAATTTTTTTTTTTCAATGTGCATATGAAAAAAATATAGTTTGGAAGTACGGCAGATGTAATCGGACAACGATAACTTATGTAGGCCCAAATAAAAACTGCAAATAAACAGAACTTTTATACACACTCTCCGACTCACACAAAGAGCTCCAGCTAACCGCATCTCGCCAGAATGGATGTGCCTGGCAGATGCAACCTTCACTCCATTTCGCGCTTAAACCCCAAGCTGAGTGTTTTAAGGTTGTGTGTGTGTGTGTGTGTGTGTGTGTGTGTGTGTGCGTGTGTATAAAGCCTTTGAATTATGAAAAAAGTCAACTCTTAAAGCCTGTGGTCTATAAGACTAAAGGGACTACTATAACAATGGCTATGGCACAGCCGCAACCAAAGCCCCCATAAGATGCTTCCAAATAAATAGCATGATTGAAAAAGGTCTTTCACAGAAAAAGTGCAGAAAAAAAACATCTAAAAAAAAAAGAAAAAAAAAGGAGATGAAGAGACTTGAATGTGTATGTGTGTGTGTGTGTGTGTGTGTGTGTGTGTGTGTGTGTGTGCGTGCGTGCATGCTGAATGTAAATTAGAGCAAGCATTAAATATTGAACACAAAAAATATTCCCAGTCTTGTCTTTGCTTATATAACAACATTGGCATGATTCATAGAAGGAATGGGCAAATTTTGAAGCCTGCTTTTCTTGGCACATATGTAGAGATATGCAGAATGTCTTCTCCGCACTGCTGCTTAATTAGATCACAAAGCTTGTCTCAAGTTGGTCTTAACTGCACAGCCTCCACATTTTTTCTGTAACCCACCTTACATCAATGCATATGCATCTGAACTGAAAGAGAAGTTCCTGTATTGTATTTCAAGTCTATGATGTGTACTGGCCTTAATAAATCTTTTATGACAGACTATGAAACTGGAGAACCGAGAGTGACACCAGCAAGACACAAAGTGCAGAACTTTCCCATTCATAAAACATTTGAGACAGAAACTATGAACTTGGAGATCTCTTGTTCCAGCCTTTGCATGTCATAGAACATTATGTTTCTTCTTTTTGCTCACAGAATCTCACACGATGAAAAAATACCTCTACAAATTATACTTTCTCGGTTGGACAAATTACCTTTTTGGTCAGCTAGACACATCTTTGGACATAAACAGGGTTTCTGATGTTGAATTTAAATTGTGGGGCCTTCAGCTCTTCTCATCCATGCATAAATGCAATAATATGCAGACATGAGACCAACAGGACTAGATCTGGGCATCAATTCTTCCGGCCACCAATGATGGGAACGTGTCCTGCATAAACTCCCAGCATTACTCGATTAGTCTGGATTTTTTTTTGCCATGGAATCAAAGCAAAACAAAATACTAATGTTTAAAAATAAATAAATAAATAAAATTTCCTGTTAATAGCCTCTAATTCTACCTAGTTGAAAATTCTACTTTATATTTGAGTTTGTCACATTCATTTTATAATTAAGTATCTATTTTACAAAATTTGTGGGCTTATTTTTTGACAACCATCTTTTCTTACAGGTTACTGGTTATTTTGCACCTCCACCTATTTTGTACATGTGTAGTTTTGGTCACCTGAAAAATGGCACAAAACTGACATCATTTAACTACTTCATTTAATACTCGGTTTCACAATTTAAAGCAATTCTGTATAGTACTCATAGTCCTTTGTGAATAAATATTGTAATGGTACTCCAAAAAATAGGATCTATCCTTTGCTTTAATCAGATGTCATTGTTTATATTGTATATAAATCAAGTCAGATGATAAAGTAAAAGAAACATCACTGATATTAGAGTGATACAAAGTTGTTTGAGTGATATTGGATATGCCAAAGAAAAAGTTAGAACTACTCGCAAGAGCATAAGAAGATATTGAGGTATACAAATTCTTCAAGAACTTCAAGCAACAAAAGGAGCATTCCAGTTGCTTTCTACTTTCAGAACATACAGTAGGACTTCTATAACCTGGATGACTGAGAATATACACCAACCTAAAGACTATGCAAGGATGTTAACTAATTTTTATATTTGCCCAGGTGATCAGTAACTTCCTTTTTCAATGGTAAGGTTTTCGTTCTGAATTATACCATTTGTGGAATTCTTTTTACATCAAAAGCCCTTTCATGTCTGCAGTGGAGCAAATCAGAGTTGAGAGTTAGGCTTGTGTGAATGTGCCTTTCTTTCAAAGTTGAATTTGTGCCTCGTTTTTTCGTGTTTGCAAGAAGGAATTCGGCACGGCCAATAATAGCTCAACGTTGTCTTTGTCTTTTTCCTCTTCCCCTAAAGGAATATATTTTCTTAACAGAAACACCCGGTCACAGTAACGCATGGCATGTATTTTCTTTTGGTCTATACGTGTCTGAGATCCCAAGGTAAGCCTTTTAAACAGAGCGGGCTAGATAGCCTGAAGTTATGATTGAAGACGAAATTGGTTCCAAAAATCCTCACTCCCCATGTAGGCATTAACATTATAAACTGGCCTAATACAGCACATTTAAGCTACATTTTTAAATGAAGACAAAGAGTGCATTGTGTTTCTACTTTGAGCAACAACACAACATATAAGATACTTAGTTACTTGTTAGTCCGGAAAAACCACTTACAAAACAACAAATATTAAATATTAGAGTGGTTACTGTATATTCTACAAAAAAATCTAAAAGCTTTTCAGTTCAGTGTTGTATAGGATAAACCAAATTGAAACACTCATTAGTGGTTGTGATATGATCAATAAATCACCTCAATAAATGTGCAATATATATATATTTATATATAAATATATATATATATACATACACACTTCAGTACATATTTAATTCGCTTTATGTTTTTTTACATTTAGCGCCGTGCAAAAAGGAATAACTAATGCATTTCGTACAAGTATGTCACGTTACAGTTAAGAACTTGTATATGTGACAGGGAAGAACAAAGCAAAGCATGACTGTGTGGTAGAAACAATGATGTTCTACATTTTCCACAATTATGAAGCTAAAAGGTATTGCAGGCATTTGCAATGAAGTCCCTTTACCCTGAATAAAATTAAAGTGCCACCAGCAGCCCCCAGATCTCAGATTATAGTAAACACTAAAACTGGAAAGTCTGCCAGTTCTTAAGCTCAGGCTTAATCAAAAATGTAACGTCTTTGATGAGTTTTTTTTTGCGGGCCACCAAACCAACCTTTGAGGCCAATACAGAACAGCTGTATTTATACTGACGTTAAAAACATTTGAGAAATGTGAGCTTTACTTACTGATTAGGTTGTTACTGAATGCAACTGCATTTTATTTCGGGGTATCCGAGTTGCACAGCTTTTAATAGAAACACCCCCTTTACTTCCTGTAATCGTAAAACTATTTGGGGAATCATGTGACCTTTTACTTCCTCATCACAATAATGCAGTGCTTTGTGACTACTTGTAACAAAAGCTTAATAAAGTGTTTAAAAGTGTGTGGCTGTGGTATTGCAGGATATGAAACAGAAAGAAACCCCAATCAAAGTGTGTAAATCCTTTTTGGTGAAGCGGTGTATCATAATGAGGATTTCACAGAATTACAGGTAAATTATGAAGTTTTAATTCTTTTTGAGGTTTCTCCTTTGCCTTATAATGTGAGAAATTCCACCCGCACAGATAAAACCATTTACTCCCTGAGCCAACATGAGCAGTGAAGCAGAACAGAGAAAGGGAATCTTATAAACCCATTTCTATCCTGGGAAACCCTTTTGGCATGCCCACTCCTGTCTGTAAAAGTTTAAAGCTCTCACCGCTGCTGCAGGATTTCTTTGCAAAATACACACAGAGATATTTGACTGATTTTCACTGAACACATGATGGTGCTGTAAATGCTGAGCAGAGCTGTGGCCCTTCAGGAAGCAGGACAGGTTACAGATTCTCTATTTAGCCCTGTGTCTAGTTTTAGGTTGTTTTTATTTTATTTTATTATTACTATTATTTTGTTTTGCGACAATTTCCAAGTGTCAAATTTGAATTGGAAGATATTTGGACAAAGTTCATGCAAAGCTGAATTTGTCCTGAAAAGTTAAAATTTAGTACTTTGTGAAAATTGGAGAGAACGATAATAAATAGGATTTTTACGCCATCCAGATTCTGTCTGAGTCATTAACTGGAACAGATAAGCAAGCAACTATCAGGACTGAAACAGTAATGATATCTCTGCTTTTTACTCAGCGGGATGCAACCTCACAGCTCAGCATGCACACAAGTCAATATACAGCTTGTGCAACATGGGCATGTTTTTCTGTCATCTTGTCTCCCTGTAGCACCTTCGGTTTTGTGCATAAACTAATTTTTGCCTCAGGCATTCTCATGAGACTTACAATGTAATGAATAAAATGCAATTAACTACTAAAGATAAAATTATGCCTTTTTTTATGTTTTACGTTTTATGCAGACAGCATTAAACGTAGATGCAGACAGCATTAAACGTAGATGCCTGCCAGTGAGAAAGGCATGAGAACATGTGCAGTTATCTGGTACTTTAAAATGGAAGGTAAACTCAGAAGCTTTTATGAAAAGGTGTGAAAAAACCTTGAGCCCTCTTCAATATTTGTTTTCCCCACACCAGTTGTTTTATAGAGTTTACTTATTGCCCTGGTTGTACATACAGTTGTCATTTTGTGATCTGTGAAGGTGAAATCACATCTACCCCACATCTTTTTTATTGGTATTTTTTTAAGACCACTTACTTATTAACTGTTGGTATTTATTCTTTTACTTTATCTTTAGGTGGGGCTGTCTACAATTGGTAGAGAGCCCTGTACATCAACCATGTAATTGCAGAATCCACAATATGACAAATCTAATTTAACACATATAAGTTTACATTTCTTGCATTGTTTGTTAAAGGGACTCTTTTGTTTGCAGTAAATACTTATTTACTCAAATAAAAGTCAGATCTTTTGATGGTGGAGAACAACAAAATTAAAAAGTTTTTTTAGCCTCCACCTGACAAGAAATAGAAGTACTTCTTCCATCAATGCAATGCTGTGCTGATATGACTGTTGCATCAGCGAAAATTAGTTAAAAATACAATTTGATCAGAACCTGTGTTGGTGGTTAAAATCCACAGACGATGCACTCAAAAACATACAAAAAAAAAATAATTCTGGTGCAAAATGACAGATTAAAAGGTAAATAGCAGAGATGTTTTATCAACTGCGTGTTCATAATTTATTAGTGAAAAAAATGAGTGAAAAAAGCAGAAGTGAGTTTAAAACGGTACAGTTTCAAAGTTCAGGATGACGTTAATTATCAATATCAAAATGTATTTACTTTTTATTTTTTGCCAGAATATTGTTTACGTTGCCCAAGTAAAGCTTAATGTGAAAATACTAGAGCTTTTGCTGAATCCATGCAGCAGCCGAGAGACCGCAACGGAGAAAAGCAGGCATTATTTAAACTTCAAATGCCTACTATGATTGGTGGAATTTATTTCTGCCTGACCTGTGCTAAAATGTATACCAGTGTATAGAAAGGATGCATGAAACAAGACAGATAGGTAGTGGTTACGTTTAGAACAAAAAGTGATTAAAAATTGACAAGGGATTTTCCACTAGATAGCTTATGGTGAGATTGATAATAACTGTAACATTGGGTCTACTTTGTAAGTGCATATGCATAAACATGAACAAAAGCAAACCCCGTTGTTGCAGCAACAATTCTCAAACTTTACTTTAATATATTTACAATAGGTCAGGCATACTTGATTTTTCACTGTAATGATTCTAAAACAGACAATTAGGTGACCCTTCCCAATCGTCTGGCAGACTGTGTCGCTGTGTAGGTACCCACCTGACCAATGTCCAGTGGACGCCCCAGACCGGTCAGTGCATGAGTTACTGACGGGTAGAAAGACGGTCTCCCAGCCGCCCGGGGCGTAGCGCCAGTTGTGAGACTCCAGGATGAGCGTGCGCTGGGTGCCGTACGCGATCATGAAGCAGTACACGACGTGGTGGAGCTGGCAGCCGTAACCACAGCCCTTATTGATGTTACACACCAGCTTTCTTGCCTTGCTGCAGTCTGGGGGGTTCTGCGGGGAAGAGAAGAGAGTGTTTCAACACTTTTTTTATTCCTCAACTCTCACCTTGTGTTTCTCGAAACGCTTGCTCTCTAACATGTAATAACACAAGACAAATATTGTTTTATTAGATTTCATTGCTCGTCTCGTACAAAACTCAAATTCTCTGTTCCAGGCATATGCTTTTGCCCCAGTTTGTCGTTCGAAATTACCTCTTTAGTTTATCCACATCAGATTCCATTTCTATTATTCTGCCTTACTTATAATATATTCTGTCTTTTTTTTTGTATTGAAAAATTATTTTTTTCATTAAAGGTAATGCAAATTGGAAGGTGTCATCTTTCTTCAATAATGTAGACATTATTATTTAGCATTCCAATATGTCCCCGACAGTTTGAAAAGAAGACAAATATTAACTACAATCTTACAACAGATATTTATACAGTGGTTAGATTTCACACTTGGAACCTCCAAAGGCTTTACTAGGATGGATGAAAAGACGGATGCCTAAAGAGAGGAACTAGGAATGAATTAATAAAATGACGAATAAAGAAAGCAAAAAGCAAACAGGTTTGGGGGAAGGCATTGGCACAAAGGGTCAGAAGGGAAGGGAAGATGAAGGACGGAAAAATAGATGGACGAAAAGATTGATGGATGAAAATGTCTGCCAATCAATTGATGTAAACAGATAAATGAGTCAAAAAAAGTGTCACATTGAACCTATTTAGTTTTAGAAAATCAGACTGTATGGGAAAGAAATCCACTTTATTTTGCATTCTGTTTCTCTCTTGTTTTATATTTTTATATTAATTCAACACTGAAACATACCATAATCAAATTTCAGGCTTCTCAAAACTGTCTAGCAACCTAGTCACTAAAGTTATTTATTTTAGAACAGTATATAACTATAAAATGTACATCTAGCTTTTGTTTGGGTAGTTTTTGATAATAGATAAGAGGGCTCTGAAAAAATTGTTGCTAATCAACTGAGAGAGCATCTGATGAATAATGACCTATTTGAAGAACTTCAGTCAGGTTTCAGAGCTCATCATAGCACTGAGACAGCTGTCCTTAAAGTTACTAATGATATTCTCATGGCCTCAGACAATGGGCTCGTGTCTATTCTAGTTTTGTTAGATCTCAGTGCTGCTTTTGACACAGTCAATCACAATATCCTCATTGAAAGGCTCGGACACACTGTGGGGATCAAGGGAACAGCACTAGGCTGGTTTAAATCGTATTTGTCTGATAGATCCCAGTTTGTTCATCTAAATGACAAATCTTCTCCGCATTGTAAGGTTAGTTGTGGAGTACCACAGGGTTCTGTACTTGGCCCAATTCTATTTACTATATACATGCTCCCTATTGGTAAAATCATCAGACAGCATGGTGTTAATTTCCACTGTTATGCTGATGATACACAACTGTATTTATCTATAAATCCCGATGAATCGAGTCAGTTTGGTTGATTACAGGCATGTCTTGATGACATAAAAACGTGAATGACATTAAACTTTCTGCTCTTGAACTCTGAAAAGACAGAAGTTGTTATTTTTGGACCAGAACCCCAAAAAAGAAATAGCTTAGTCAGCCACTTGACCTGGAAAGAATCAGGTTGGCATCTGGTGACAATGTAAAGAACCTTGGTGTTATTTTTGATCAGGAAATGTCTTTCAAGTCTCATATAAAACAGGTCTGTAAGATTTCCTTCTTTCATTCTAGGAATATAGCAAAAATTAGAAATATTCTCTCTAGGATAGATGCTGAAAAGCTAGTCCATGCATTTGTTACTTCAAGGCTGGACTATTGTAACTCTTTATTAGCAGGAAGTTCAGAAAATGCAATTAAAAATCTACAGTTGGTCCAAAATGCTGAAGCAAGAGTTCTGATGAAGCTTAAAAAGAGAAATCATATCTCCCCAATTTTAGCTTCCCTTCATTGGCTCCCTGTCAAACTTAGAATAGATTTTAAGTTTCTTCTTTTGACATATAAAGCCCTCACTAATAAAACTCCATCGTATATCAGAGATCTGATTACTCCTTATGTCTCAAACAGAGCTCTCTGACTGCAGGTTTACTGGTGGTTCCTAGAATCTCTAAAAGCACAATGGGAGGCAGATCTTTCAGTTATCAGGCTCCTCTCCTGTGGAACGTGAGGCAGACACCCTGTCTAGTTTCAAATCTAGGCTTAAAACCTTCCTGTTTGATAAAGTTTATAGTTAGGAAGAGGTAGAGAAGACAGCCTAATCCGGTTGGGGGAGGCACTCAGTCTTGACAGACGGTTCTCCTTTGCTCTACCTTCTTCATGTCTCACTCTATAGGGTTAAGTTATTTAACTTTTTCTATAGTTATGCTGCTATAGGCTTAGACTGCTGGACGACGATCTGACCACTTCTCTCTCTGCTACTTTCTTCCTTTGTCCAATCTACTTAGTTACCATTATTTCAACCTTGTTAACCTTTTGTTTTCTCTTAGTGTTCTTCTCTCCATAGTAACCACACCTGGCCTGGCGTTCTGTTAGCTGAGACAGTTTCTTGGATGAGAACATGGGCTGAGATGCTTCCAGTGACGTTCTACAACTGCTGCTATAAACTCTTATTCCAGTATCCTGTGCTTCTAATTTAGCCTTCTGTCATTTCAAACCCCCAGTCGGTCGTGGCAGATGGCTGCTTGTACTGAGCTTGGTTCTGCTGGAGGTTTCTTCCTGTTAAAGGGGAGTTTTTCCTCTCCACTGTCGCTAAATGCATGCTCAGAATGAGGGATTGCTGTAAAGTCAACGACAACACAAGCCAATGTTTCTGCCTGCTGATTCCAGAGGAGTGAAGGCTGCAAGTCAATGACTCGATGCAATCTGCTGGGGTTCCTTAGATTGGAAACTTTTTCAAATTGATTTGTTAGAATGTATCTTTGATTTTAATTGATTTTCTGTGAAGTGCTTTGAGACGACACCTGTTGTAAATTGGCGCTATATATATATAAACTGATTCTTGATTCTTTAGCAGCTGTTTTGGAAAATTACTGATTGCTTTCAAAATGGGCTGAAAGCCACTGACAGACACGGACAAATTCTTCAGAGATTTGTCAACAATAAGAAAAAATAGGAAACAGTGCCAGGTTTATCCTTTACTGTCTTACTTGTTGTTTGTTTTTGTCTCTTATTCACTTTTCAAGCACACTTTTCCCTTAATGTTGTTTGTACTTCCAACTTCTTCAGCTAATTCTTAAGCTGTCTTTCTGCTCTCACTGGTTCCTATCTCTTAATATCTTTTGTGTAATTTTTTTTCTTATTGCCGACTGCTCTCTCTCTCTCTCTCTCTAAGTTCATCAGCTCAAGAATTAGTTGCAACATTATGCAGTCTGAAGGGAAGAATACAGAATAAGAGGAACATAAATAAACTTGTTCTACGTACAGAACAAGAGATACACGATAGACGGCTACACTCTATGTCACCGATGTGTTGCAGGGCAGGTTGTGAATTGCTTTTGTGAGCCAATCTGAGATACTGGAGCGCTAATGCCAACCAGCTTCTTAAACAGCAATTATTTACTGATGGGAGTGTTTTCCTCATTAGTCTGCTGCAGCTGTGGATAGTTCAGAGTAATCAGGCCGCCCAACACCCACCCGATAACTCTGCCTATGAAAGCCTAGCGGGAATGGTAGAAGGGAGAACAGGAGAGGACTGAAGAGAAACGCATAAGAGAACACTACAGAAAGGCAGATGAAATAAAACATTATTTTAAATGAAGAACAGTAGCAAAAGAGGAAAGAAATCTATCCAAAACTTGTTTGAGTTTTTTTCGTTTTTGATAAAACACATTGCACCGGCCACAAAAGGGGACACAGCAATCCACAGAGGTATTTATTTCTATTTCCAGAATCGTAGTTCATCAGAACCACCGTGGAAGTAAGGTGACCCAGCTCAAATCTACAGTGGCATCTGATTACAAAGGACCTACTCAGAGCTTTCTCTGTAGAGAAGCATGTCAATGCATCTGCGTGAGGTCATTTCACGGCAAGAGTCATGCGGTTACAAAGCTGCAACTGGAAACCCAGGCCTGCTAATGGTGTAACTGGAATGGCCCAAAACAGCGGAAAGGCACGGTTCAAAGATAATGGCGGCAGATGCACATAGAAGCGGCGCTCTATAGATCAAGTACCTCTTTAAATAATATTCTTCTCACATGTGAACACACAGGATCAGCAGAGCAGCGCTTTGGGTTTGTAAAGACGCCAGCTTTATTGTTGGTTTTGGACCGATGTCTGAAACCAACTGTATATGACGGTATAATAATCTCAAGTAATTATCCACTGCGCTCCCCCTAGCCATTCACTTCTTGATGATAAAAGAGAATGTAGCACGTTTTCTAGGACTAGACCTTTAGAGATAGAAGAATGATTCAGCACAATTGGTAAACAATTGTTTAATGTTCTCCTTTTAAGTGCTATTGACAGATGTTATGGTTTTAAGAAGCCACAATTAAAAAAGAGGGGCAATAAAGAAAATACTAATTCTACCAACGACTCTTTATAGAAATGTATAGGCAAATTTCTTTTTTCAGAAACAAAAAATGTATGTAACTGTGTTCTGATCAATTTTCAGGATTAGTTTTTATCCCCATCTGCTCTAACAGGAAAGGAAATTATCTCTCTTTGCATGATTGAAAATAGAAACATTGCAGACCACTTAATTAATACAATCTGGATAAAATCTGTCTGGGCGATTCTGTGGAGAAAGAAACTGTTATTATAAAAGAAAATTTAGATCCCTAAAAAAAGCTACTGAATACAAAATAGCTCACCAGCAGCATGTTAGTGTAGTCGTGGAAATGCCTGGTATCTCTCTCTCTATATATATATATATATAACAAAGGAAAATGCAAAACAAAAAAAAGGCAAAAAAAGGGAAGAGCATGAGAGAGAAAAGGCAGGGGTTGGACAATGAAACTGAAACACCTGTCATTTCAGTGTGGGAGGTTTCATGGGTAAATTGGAGCAGCCTGGTGGCCAATCTTCATTAATTGCACTTTGCACCACTAAGACATTATGGGTGACATACCAAAGTTCAAAAGAGGATTGTTGGTGCACATCTTGCTCAAGAAATCTGTGACCAAGACAGCAAGTTTTTGTGATGTTTCAAAAACCACGGTATTCAGGGTAATGTCAGCATATCGCCATGAAGGACGAAGCACATCCAACAGGATTAACTGTGGACACAAGAGGTAGCTGTCTGAAAGGGATGTTTGGGTGCTAACCTGGATTGTCTCCAAAAAAAAAAAAAAAAACACGGCTGCCCAAATCCAGACGAAATTAAATTTACACCTCAACTCCCCTCTTTCCAGCAAAAATGTACGTCGGAGATCCACGGGGTCAATATACATGGCAAGGGTTGCTATAGCCAAATTTTGGTTACTCGTGCCAATGTCAAATGTCTGTTTCAATGATGCAAGGAGCGCAAATCTTGGCCTGTGGACAATGTGTGTGGAGAAGCCCAAAAGAGTGTGCCACCAACACTGTTGCATGCCCCGAGTGAAGCATTTGGGTGGACAAGTGATGTTTTGGGCTGCCATACGTGAATCCAATGGTTCAAACATTGTATCCTTAAGGCGGTGCCGAGTATCAGGATGACAGTGCACCTATAACCACAGCGAGACTGGTGAAATATTGGTTTGACAATTATGAAAGTGAAGTTGAACATCTCCCATTGCCTGCATAGTCACCAGATCTACATATTAATGAGCCTCCTCCACCAGCATCATATCCTGATCTGGCCACTATCCTGCAAGAAGAATGGCTTCCAAACCCTCTGACCACTGCGCAAGACTTGTATATGTCATTCCTAAGATGAATTGACGCTGTATTGGCAGCGAAAGGAGGCCCTACAGCATCCTAACAAATTATTGTGATATAAAACCAGGTGTTTCAGTTTCATTGTCCAACCCCTGTATCTATCTATATCTATATGCATATTTCTTAGCAATTCCAGTGGTGTAGTTTGTGAAACTAGGCACAGAAACAGGGCATGTCTCAACTCCCCTCAGACCCTCTGCTATACCCACCTGGCTCATTTTGGACAGAGCTTTGTAAATCTGTAGCAGAGTATGATAGGGTGTCAAATACAAGAGAAAGGTAAAAAAACAAACAAAAGAAATCAGGTCAGTTTTCTAAGTAGAGCATGGCATCCTACAGTCTACAGAAATTTAACAAATACTAGTTGGTGAAGGGCTTTTATGCAGTGTTTTTTTTTACAGATTTGTGCTAAAAAGATCCCCAGGTGCAAAAAAAAAATAATAATGTGTTGGGGGCAGTGAAAAGAATGTCATCTAGTTATTATACACTTTAGTCATTTTACCCAAATGTCCTCAATTTGACAACAGACAATTCATCGTTTCCAATAATAGTGATGTTATCTCTTTCTTATTATCGTAATCGCCACCTCTCGCGTTCTGAAAGAGGGCAAGAAGGAAACCATGAAAACGAGTTGGTATACAAAGGTGTAGGGACAGAAATTCACAGTAAGTGAGAAGCACACAAGGACGGAGAGAATGAAGGGCAAACACAAATGGAAATAAGGACCAAATAAGGAAAGGCAAAAAAAGGGCTGCCACAAAGACAAAGGGAAGGAGGAACACAAGCAAGACAAGAAAGAATTACAAAAGACAAAAAAATAAAGAAAGATAAAAATGAAAGCTCTTTGAAAAAGGAAGAAAGTTAAAAAAGTAAACAACAAACAACAAAAGCGATTGATAAAGGAATAAATCAATTAATGAATTAAGGAAGTAGAAGGACAAAATAGCTGAAGCAGCACTACCACAAAATTGAATAAAGCCCTGAAATACAAATATGTTTCAATCCTCTGATTTCCGTTCTCCCTACTTTTGTTTGCGGGAAAGGAGCAAAATCAAAATAGGTATTTTTCTAGGCTGCTTGGAACAAAGTACATAACATTTTTGTTAATATTAAATGATTTCCTGAACAGTTCTTGCAATAATTTACTGGTTTTCTTCATGTATTCTTTGGACTAAGCAATGATAAAACTTTGACAAAGGCATGATGGCGTGAGAAGTGTTGCTGATGAAAAGGCTGAGATTTTACTCATTGTTACCAGATACATCTTGTCTGTGAAAGTAACCACGACGTCAGTGAAGAAGAATAAAATAAGCAAAGCAGTAATAAATATCTGCGTAAATTAAAAAAACCCTATGAAGGAGCCATGGTTACTGGACGGAGTCAGCTACAGCAGGAAGGGAGAGGGATGGTGATGCGGGTGGCGGTGATAGCCGTACAAGGGGGAGCCCGACTGTCTCCGTGTGCACATTAAAATGTATGGATCTGCATGAGGAGCTAGGCACATGTGTATATACAAGCTATTGCTTTGCATGTAAGCATAACCATCAATCTTATGGCTTAACTTCAATAACAGTTGTTTGCATAGGTGTGGGTGAATCCATCTGTGCACAACTGTGTGTGCATGAGGGTGTGTGATGAATTAGTGATGGCAGCTGGTAGAGCTGTGTGATCGCTCAGCAGTGGTGACAGCAGCTGTTACTGGCGCCATCTCCGCCCAGCCAGATTGACTGGGTCCTCTTCATCAAACACACCAGCTCATTAATGCTGCAGGACCCGCTGCCGCAATATACCGCCCCCATTCCAAAACCCTGCTTTCGCAGACCCAGGGAAGAGGAGCAGAGCAGGTCGGGTGAGAAGATGAGTTCTGAATATCATTTATGTATAAATGTGCGTGCTAACACGCAGCAATGTCGCTGACTGGCCATGTGTTGTCTTTAAGAAGGACAGACAGTTCCGTATTTGCATGTCGGCAGATATGTCATTCCGCCACTCGGCGTGTGTGTGTGCATGTGCAAAAGCGCTGACGAACAACGAGAATCCCTATGCCTATCCATGTGAGTGGGCCAGACACTTGGGTGAATGCTAACAATGCAGCTTTGCCTAAATGTTCCTGCGTGAGCAGAATACGGTCCAGCTGGCTTGTGCAGAAGGTGTGTTTGTAGATACCTGTAGGTAAGTGATTCTGTTCTGGACCAGATCTGACAGGTCTTTAGCCTCCTTCATTCTCCAATCGCCAACTCCATCTGCCTGGCTGAGGTAGTATAGGTCTGTCATGATGGATCTGCAGACACATTTTCAACAACACATTTTAATAGATCAATTTTTTAAACAAACACCCACGTATAAACTCCGACCATCTGATAAAAATAATTATTGGTATGTGTGACATGTTATCCTTATTCTCATCTATGGTGTCCATGATGCCCTCAGAACCCAAAACTATATTTGTACAGAGAGGAAGTTGTGTAATTAAAACCAACCTATCGACTTATGTAACTTAGCATTTCTCTGCAACAAGGAAGGAGAGACAAGAGAGAAGAAAAATTAAAAAGAAGTATTAAAGAAAAGTGACAAGTGTGTAAAGACATTATAGAGGACGAAATTGGCGGAAGAAAAAGAAGAAAGAAATTAATGGAAAAGAAGGAAAAGAAGAAGAAAAACCACAAAAAGTTGAAAAACTGCTGTCGTTAAAAAAAGAATCATAGTTATTAGCTTATATCATTTATGCTCTTTTTAAGCACATAATCATTTAAACTTACTTTTTACCTGCTCCATTTTCATGACTTATATTCTACAAAGATAGTTTTACTATCTTTGTACAAATTTTAGA
This sequence comes from Orestias chungarensis, assembly GCA_032876305.1. NCBI lineage: Eukaryota > Metazoa > Chordata > Actinopteri > Cyprinodontiformes > Cyprinodontidae > Orestias > Orestias chungarensis. Next base: position 4,664,645 of record JAVLVB010000407.1, on the reverse strand, counting down.
TTATCTTTTAAAGAAAAGTGTATTCTCAACAAGTTTTGAATAAAAAAGTGGCTCTGGCTTGGAGTTAACAAAGGTTTTTTAATTCCTGCTTTATGGCTGTGAGTTTAACCACCTATAATGGTTTTACTGTCAGGCTACGGCCAAGTGCGTGGGCATACAGAAAAACTAATGAAATAGAGAGAATACATTTCATGCGGGCTTGGAAACAAAACAAAACAAACAAACAAAAATAAAAATAAAAAGGGAAATGTTGGACGCATGCTAACGGTTACCAGTGGTTATCATTGGAATCTAGCTTGAGGGTAATGGCATCTGTAGATATGGGGTTAAAGCTGAAAAGTTTAACGCATGTGCTTTGCATATAAAAAAAACTTACAGATACATTTGGTGGGTTTAAAAACTGTCGGGGCAAAAGAGAGCTCCATTCATGTGGGCAAAAGAGCGCTCCATTCATGTGTGGGTCTGTTTACCAATCTTGGCTTTGGCGGATCTGTTTATTTTGAGAAAAGTGTTTTTGCCTACATTAAAAATGCAAATGGAAAACTGTGAAATTGCAGTTATGAAACAGATAAACAGATGGCAATACCTGCCGTAGTAATATGTATCAGGGTCAGTATGTATCAGTATGAAAACCGCCTTGAGCTTGGTTTTCATTAAGATTAGCAGCCACGTGAAGCTACTTTGTTAGAGAATTTTATTTCATATGTAACTTTTTGGCAGCAGAGCATGCTTGTCTGACTGAAGATGATAGCTGTTCACAGCTACAAGCCCTCATTCACAAGTGTTTAAACACCCAGTGCCAAAAAGTTGTACCCTGGTGATTGCTTAGGAAGTTAAATGGTAGAAAAGCTAATAACCAGCAGAGGGCTAAATGTCTGTAAGGGTATGTAATTACATTTGAATAGGTGTTGTTATTATTAACTAATAATAATAGTTTTTAAATTACCAGCACAATACACCTCTGAATCTGAAACTTTATGGTTCACAAATTAGCTTATTCCCAACAGCTGCCTTTTAAATTTTCCTGCACAGGAATAAAAAGTAATAGGTCCAGAGTTGAACCTTGTGATACAAATAATGGAGGGATATCCTGACCTTTTTGGGATTACTAAACATAAAAGTAATCGGTCCACAGCTGCAATGTTAGCCAACTCTGGTTTTCCCCAATAACTGCACTGTAGACCTCAATAAACCACAAGAACAATAATCTGCCTGTGCAAGCAGCTTACTCGCATGCTCTGCTGGTTGCTGCTCTCTGAAACCGACAACAGAGGAACCAAAAAGACGTACATCTACTGCATGGGGGAAATACCTTTGCTTCGGCTTTGCAGTACTTCGAAGCGCTTAACCAAAAGGTACATTGGGGTTTTGTTTTTTTCCGAGAAGATTTTTCACTTAAGTCATCAGAGGGAAAAGTTCTTTTAATTTGCTAGATGTAAACTGAAATGAAAACTTAAATGCATTTTGCTAAATGGATTAATTACTTATTTAAATTGTTAACCTTTTGTCGTCTCTCTCTGTTTTTCTTTACACAAAAGATAAACATAGTCTAGTGTTCTGTTAGCTGTGAGACAAACACTTCGTTCTCAGTTGCTTGCTATTATTATCTGACTTTAATTTACCTGATAAAAATAAATCTACATCAGTTTCTTCTTCTCCTTTTACAATTTTCTGTCTTCTCAAACCCCCAAACGGTCTTGGCAGATGGCTGCTTGTACCTAGCCTGGTTCTGCTGAGAGGTACCTTCCTGTTAGTTATTTTTCCCTTTCCACTGTTACTAACTGATGGCCAGTATCTGTGATTGCTGTAACATCAAAAACATAATGGAAGTAATTGTCTACCATCTCTGGATTCTGGTCCACAAGCATTAAATGCTGCAAGTCAATAACTCAATCCAATAAAATGGGTTCCTTAGATTACAAACCGTTTCCTCACACTAAAAAAGTATTTCAACTGATTTAAAAAAAATATATATATAAGTAATAACTAATATATATAATTGGAATGAAATGTTTTTCTTGTTAAGTACCTGAAGCCCTCTAAATTGGCTCTATGTAAATACACTGAACTGAATTAAATTATTGTAGGCCATGCACATTGAATAATGCGTCTATTCAGAAACCTAGAATAGCTGCTTTTATCTTTCAAAACTAGGAAATTGTCTACAATTCACTCATGTTTTACAATAAAGAAGTTGACTTTTATTATTCTAATAGGTATGGACTTAAAATATATAGTAAATATATGTGTCAATATATCAGCATATGAAATATTAACATTGCAACTGTTTGCTATAAAAATTAATGAATTCACAAAATGCCGTGCTCCTCACCATCAGGGTCTATGTGCCATAAACCCAAACCAGACCAGCATTAGCACAATAAGTGTAAGTATCTGTTTGTTTATTATAAATAATGTCATTTATGCAATCACAAAATCAAACATTGCATATCTTTTTGATGTAGTGTAGCTCTATCAACAACTAAAAATCTAAAAGCCGAACACGGTTTAGCACGATTCTGGCTTAGTCAGGATCCTTCATCTGCCCGGTTTCATAACAGTAAACTGGACCAAATAAGTTCAGAAACAAGATTTAAACTGTGTGTAACAAAAAGTTTTCGCGCATTTGTGAGATTACCTTTACTCTCAAGATAAATTTGTATACATTAGATAAAAGACACACTATTAGGTCAGTAAGGTTAATGTGTTTTGAGGTCAAACAATTGACTCAACTGGGGCGTTACTAGGCCTATAGATTTCACTCAATTCTTATGTGATATTTATAGATTCAGAGACAACCGATGCATTTATGATGCTGATTGACAACAACAGCTTCTCCCTGGCTCTTGAGTTGTATATTGGATTAAGTCTGCCATCTACATCCTGCTGACAGCAAAACCAAGTGCATGTCACACACTGCCCAACGTCGTGACCATCCACTCTTACACATGCCTGGGACTTCTGATATTTGCAGCTAAGGGCAGACACATCACAAACGCAGACACACTTATGCAAGCTTAATTTATTACTCACTTCTCGACCTAAATCAGTCACTTCCTCTGAGACTGAGAACTTATACATGTATTCAGTAGCCCATGCAAACACACACACACCTTTCTATCTCCAC
>JAVLVB010000407.1:4641451-4661418 GCA_032876305.1 Orestias chungarensis | reverse complement strand
CACACACACACACACACACACACACACACACACACACACACACACACACACACACACACACACACACACACACACACACACACACACACACACACACACACACACACACACCAGGTATGTCTCGTTTCAACAGAGTGGCATCTAGTATAGTGCTTTTTATAAGGTAACTTACACGGTATCATCACCAACTGAAGCAGCAGGCATCGTGTGTGTGTGTGTGTGTGTTTGGTGTATGTTTGTGTGTATGTGAATGGATCTACATTTCTTTCACACTAGGGAGCCATCACAAACCCAGTGCGGTAAGGAGCACACCTGGCTGGCCACAAAACGGAGCAAGAGTGAATCAACGAACAGGCCCTGTGGGATCTGGCTGTGAGACGGAGGAGGGCTGTACGGAATTGAAGTCCTGGAGACCCATTTGTCTGCGCCAACATAATTGCTGGTGGTCATTTTAACACCCCGTCTGGTTTAGTTGTGAAGCTAATATGCAATTCTCTGCACAGATGCTACCATAAGGACTGGCCGTGCAGATACAGTGTTCCAGATTTACATGACAGCATAAGTAAAACAAGTCATGTGAGAAAAGCTAGCCAAAGACGGGGGACAATTGTCTGTTTGTCCTAAAGTTAGACTTAAAAAAAAAAAAAAAAACAGAAGCATGTGCTAAACTAGGCTTAGCAAGTTTATAATAGTAAACTGTTGCGTTTGGGCCTATCATTAATAAGAAATAAACTCCGAGATCACTTACATTCTGTGAGGCTTTAACCACAATTTAAAAATTTCTTTAATTTTGGAGTTGTATTAAAATTTGCAAAAGCAGCTCAGAGTCTTTAGGGTATCTTTACAAGCTTTGCACATCCAGAGGAACGTTTTTTCCACACGTCTAAACCAAATCGATCAAGCTCGGTCAGACTGAGAGAGCGTCAGTGGGCAACAGTTTTTAAGCCTATACTGGAGGGTCTGTGGCCGTAATCATTGGTGTCTGGTTGAGTTAACTCCAAAATACACGTATACCAAAAAAGCCAATGTATAGTTAGGTTTCACACTTCTGTATTTACATAAATTTAAACAAAAACACTTTATATGAACAAAAACTATTTCATGTACAGGACGACTGTGACGTCAGCCCTGTAGGGGGTGGAGCTCCAGGATGCTCCTATCTTTTGTACTGAAGAGGAGGTACTGCGTATGTACAACTTTTAACCAGAGTCTATGGGCAAAAATGTTTGTGCCCAAGAGCGGAAATAAGTCACCGAAAAATGTGAAACTGTATATGACGGTTTAGGTTTCTGTCTGACGTTTCTTTTAAAACAATTGAAGTTGAATTGCTTCAGTTACAAACTAAACTCTTAATTCAAAGGAGTATAGCCAACCTGTGTTTAAATTTATATTATTCCAGAAGTAATAATGCTGATAGATGCCAAGGCCTGTTTTAATTACCACTTTTAATGACTAGTGATATTTACCATGTGGCTAAAAAAATATCTATATTTGCGCAGACCTGCTCTATGTTACTTTTATCAGACTTACAAATGTTTTATTTTCTTTCTGGCAGTTGTGTTGGAACATTAACGTCATTTCCATAACAGAAAGGATAAATACGCCTAAACAGCGCCTTATAATGCAATGATTGCTTCCACTGGAAGAGCAGGAAAATCCTTTCATACTTCAATTTAGAAGCTCCATTTCTTTTTCTACTCAGAAAACACGCAAGACAAAGGCTGTACTCGGCACCCGGTGTGCCCTATCATGAGCAGAATTTAAAAGATGTTGCACATTTGTTCTTTTTATTGCTTTTCACTCTCCCGTCTCCATCTGTCATGTCTTCCTTATCTATGACTAAGCGACAAAGGAGATGATCAAAAAGAGGGAGATGGAAAATATATGCAAAATGATAGTCGACTATATCAGTTAGTCTGTGTATATGTGGTTGTGTTAATCTCTATCTGGAAAGCTACTTAGACATTGATCCCGAAGACAATAGGTCCTGCAAACCAGCTCAGGAAGGATTACATCGAGGAATGCGACACCTATTTTTCCTCATACAGCTAATGCCAGGTGATTCAGAGGGTGTGTTCAGGATCTTTTCCCTTTCTTTCCTTGAAAGGAGCGCACAATGTTTCGCAGACCCAGATCAACTCCTAAGAAAGACGAGTGGTGAAATAACTGTGGTTGTAAACATTGAAGTTATTTTCCTAGAAATTCAGTAACACTACAACCATCTGGTAATGACTAACTTGTCTGACGGAGAAAACTTGGTTTCAGGTCGAATAAAAATATTTAAATAAAATATTAAATGCATTATTAAAGATAATTAATTCATAGCTCCTATGAAAAGGAAAGGTTATAACCATATTTGGCTTCCATGACAATCCTTTAATAGGATTGTTTTTGTTCCATAGAGATTCGTTATTATTAAGCATCTCCGCCAACATGTTTAAACTACATTTCGTGTTTAACTAATTTCTACTTTTACTTCAGGGATGATAATCAATGCCTCAATAAATTATACAGGTCTATGAACATGAACTTAAACACTACAGACTTTCCACCAGCATCCATTGAACTTGATTAATTCACCTATTGACTATGGTAAAGAATTAATTTTTTGTTAGACTAATTTTGTTTTACTTTTAGACATCATTGTATCCTTGTATTATTCGTTAACCTCTTAGTATAGGACTTCATGCCCATAGCTGAATCATTTAGTTCTATTATGGATGACACAATACCTTTTCTCTACAGCAAAATACATAATAATAGAAATAAAAAAATATGCTTGCTTGAGTTTTACTGACTCTTATGTGTAGACATAAGAGTCAGTAAAACTCAAGCAAGCATATTTTTTTATTTCTATTAATTACACAATGGGTACCAGGGGTGAGGTTTAGATTTTAGCTGAAAAGCTTAATCGTAGTCAGACTGGGTCCGGATTGCCCATGAATACAGACTGTCCAAGATCGTTAGCAGTAGATTTAAGGTTGTGTTTTTGTCAAAAGTTGAGTCTCTAATCTTGTCACAAATCTTTTTCAGTCTTAAACAGGTCTTATTCTGGTACTTTAGAGTTTATAGGTCCATCAATTTAATCTTTGACCGGCTAAAGATCAAGGAAAGATTTAAGGTTGTGTTTTTGTCAAAAGTTGAGTCTCTAATCTTGTCACAAATCTTTTTCAGTCTTAAACAGGTCTTATTCTGGTACTTTAGAGTTTATAGGTCCATCAATTTAATCTTTGACCGGCTAAAGATCAAGGAAGAATTACAACACAAGAATGTTGCAGCAACTTATTATTTTCTGTCTTTCAATAAGAACAGATTTGTGGAATGCATGGCTACTACTTGTTGACAGGACTGTCAAATTTCAACCACTGATTATTCAAATTAGGAATACAATTAAACAAACCAACCAATTTGAGGGATGGAAACCAAGAGTATTGTTTATTGCTTAAGTGAACTATTTGAGAATTCAGACCAAAACCTGGAACAAAAGAAGCATCACAGATATTTCAACTTCTCTAATTCGCTATGCTCACCGCTCCTGATTTCCCAGGTCCTGCAGGAGTGTGTCAGCATATTTCTGCCTGTCGCTGGTCTCCACATTGGAAAGTCTCTTCACTTCACTGCGCACAAAGTACCAGAACTCCTTGACGCCATTCTCCACCTTTCTGCGCAGCTCCTCCTGAGTGGGCCCGGGGCCTGGAGGGATGGAGGATGAGAGAATAGTCGGTTACTAATAGCAAGTGTTATCGTAGACAATAAACTTATGACGCAGACTCAAAGAAGGACACCCTAAAGAAATGTAAGATAACTTCAAGAGATTTTGACCCAGGGTGTTACATTGACGTCATTAGAAAAACACTTGATCACTGCTTTTGTGCATCATCTCTTTGATGATTTTCACACACAGGAACTTTATACCCCTTTTTTGAACCCAAACAATGTGGAGCAGCCAATGTCGCAAGCAGACGTGGCTGCCCTGGTTTCTGCCGAGAGAAAATGAATGGAAAAGAACATAGCAAAAAGAGGAGAACAGCCTCAAGCAGGAGAAGTCGAAAGTGCTGTTGGAGACGGTAAAGCTCTTTTTTTAACCTCCTATTTCAGACACTCTTCACTTTTTTTGTGGAAAAAGCTGGAGGGTATTTTTAGCTTTGTCTCCCCCTGTAGCGTGATGGAAAAACTGACCCTCTACTGCCCTCTACGCTCACATGTCCTTTTTTTATTTTCTTCCTGTCTCTTTTCTACCCACTCTGTCTGTTATTTTGCCAGCGGGGGAATTCATACTGCTCCAACTTCATTCACACGTTTCCCCCATTCACCTGACAGCTCTCATGTCCCCTTGACCACTGCTTATAGGACGTACGCATATATAACCCTGCCCCATTGACGATGGCGCCTGGGCATCATCATTGCCAGGCTGCAGCAGGTTTAACGCTGGCCAAGACTGACATCAACCCTGAAGGCAAAGGCTCAGATAAGTAGCAGGGAGGCTTAGCACCATATCTAGATATATATCCTCAGCCCACACACACTTTCAATATGCTCAATATGCTCTACAACAGGTTGAAATATGTTATGCCTAACCCTGTCTTCCAATCCTTTTGCTGAGGGTCCTACTGCATTTTCTGTTCTCCCACACATTATATTAATGGCAAGCTTTAAAATGGATACAGACAAATGTAATAAAAAGATGAAAAAAATAACTTGGCACATATTCTGATGGATTGATGGGTAGATAGATGGATAGTAGAGAAATGGACTCATGGCTACTTAGAGGGATATTTCAGACTATTGGGGAATGGTGTACTATATACTTGGTCACACCTGTCTTACCTATAGCATGTTAGTTTAAACATGAAAAAATATCCTCGGCACCCAGTGTGCCCCATCACTTAGCACTTTTTAAAAATACTGTTGTTTACCATCTCCAGTGAGTTTCTGGAAGCTGTGAATCTTCTGTTTGGCTCTAGTTAGCTGGTCTTCTAGAGAGCGGACTCTTCCTGCCGCCAGTGACCCAGCTTCTGCTTGACCCTCTGGTATCCTGGAAGGCACAAAGATACAACACATGGTTTAGGATATCTATAATATGAAGATAGGGAAGAAATATGTCAAAAGCAAACTAATTTGGATGTCATTGTCCAATATAGTGATGGAATGTAAAAAGTGATATTTCTATGACTGTTTAGTTAGACTCTGAATAAGTCTGGATAGATTCTGCAAGACATCTATTCGCAGATTATTTTAGTCTAAAACTGTACTTGTAATTGTCAGTTGTGATTCGGAAAGTTGGTGAAGTTGTCCCCCAGTGTATTAATTGTAGAGCTCCGGATTGTGCTCAGAATACAATAATTCCATGTTTGTTGGGGTCAAAATTAATTAATCCAAGAATTATGTCCTGGGCATCTGCTGAATACTTGTGATCTGAACTTCAAAGTACAGGGAAATGTAAAAATATACAACACACAATATACAGCCAAAGCGCAACTCAGAATTGACTTAATAAATGCCGCAGAAGCACTTGATGAGTTTGGTATGTAAAGCTAACACCAACAAAAATTTCAAATTCTTTGTTAGAAATCTTTCTGACAATTTCAGTTTTTAAAAGTAATGACACAAATCTAAGTAACCGTGAGCGAAGAAAGTGTTTGACGTCCCGCTAACTTACAACATATTCTACATACACATTTTGTTATCATACTTAATAATTGATAAATATATTTTATAAATGTCTGTGGGGAAAAAACAACACATTTCACGAAAGTTTGAAACTGATTTCAGCAAACCAGCCAATTAAGTTACTGAACAAACCCACAAAATAGGAATTTCAACTCACTACATCATGGCTGAAAAATATTTGCAAAAGTGGTCTAGAGGCTACAAATGCCTGCTGTCCAATCTATTTATGAGACCAATCTAAATGTTAAACAAAAAAAAAAAAAAGGTTCGTGACTGGATTAATATAACTCCAGTATAAACTTACAAGGAATATGTGATTAGGTTTTTAACTCTGTTTGGTTGCTAAAGTTGCAAATATATACTGTTTCCAAATTAACTTAAGCTTATTTAATCAGCTTTGATTCTTTAATAAGTCAGATCACAAATGAGATTTATTTCAACTATTGTATTTGCAGCAGAGTAAAAACAAAGCCTGGAAGAGTGCAGCAGGATTTAAGCTGTTTTTGTGATAATTATAAAACAAATTAAATTTTTTTTTATTTTTTATCACAGATAAAATGACTGCTTCATATCTATTAGCGTGTTGAGTAAGCTAAGGTTCTCACACATAATAGATGCATGTGGTAAGAAAAAAAAGGGACAAAACACATTATACCACTTTCAACTGTGGAAAGCTGTTTTTCCATTACTGTTGGAAGGTTGTTTGGACAGACACTCAGTTTAATTACCCTCATGTACAGTAACAGACATTATACCTAAATGTATCTGCAGAACCATTGAATACTTCAGGTATTTATAAATGCAAATTTGAATTAGAATTTTTCCAGGTCCGTCTGCTAAGCGTGAACAACTACCACACACATGCACTGAAAACACGACTGAGCAAGTTTATATCAGTCAAGGGGGAGAAAAAATTCACTAACACGGTAAAAAATCAGCTGTTTTTTCCCCCCCAGCATTGTATGTGCAAACACCCCTGAGCATTAGACATAATAAATCACCAAGGCATGCAAACTCAATTTGCTCCTTCAGTAAAGAACATCAGTTGCCTGCAGGCATAGAGATGAGACTTTTAGAGTTGCAATGGCCCCTCTTGCCACAAAACACCCAGTCAATGTGTAAGTCTGGTCCCTAAGAAACACTTGCCTCCCACTTCACCGACTACTAACTGAGCAATCTACTTCAAGGGTATCCAAAGCTGTGGGGAAAACAGCAGAACATTTTACTAAGAGATTACGTAAACCAGTAATGGACAATAATTTTTTACTTGCCAGGACTAGTTTTTGCCCTAATTTAATTGAATTTCTGTACTTTATCACATATATATTGTGTCTGATACAAGGCTAAGGAACTAGGCCATAGGAGCTCAGGCTAATTAGTATCATATATATAAGAATATAGTTCTTGCACCGTGAAAATACCATTCTTCTAATCTATAATACAAATTACAAGCACACCTGTTATAACCCAAGCCATGGGAAACACATTGAGATCAAGATCTACCAATATAAAAAATATCCAAACACTGAGCTGAATCAAAGTAAACAGATACACATATGGCAAAAAAGGCAAACAGAGAAAAGCAACACAAAAAAAGACTGCTGTAGCTGGAGGAGAAATTAGACAAGGCAGTTGGATTCAACAACATCTAAATAAAACAACACAGGAAAGGTAAGAGATGAAAAGCAAACGCTGCGTTAGGAGAAGCAGCACACAAATATGTGGAGGGATACAGAGGAATAAAAGATGAGCTCTGAAAGCAAGGGGAGGATGAAGACTGCATCCTCTAGCACTGCGTTGAAAAGCATGTGAGGTTCAAATATTTTGCCTGGGTTTGGCTGTTAAACCCAGCAGCTTCCACTTCTGCACCCAGTTTCCGCGTCCCACAAGGTGATCAGAGTCGAGGGACCACGTCTTAACAGCGGGGCGCTGCGTGGCAATAGTGTGCCTGTATTTGTATAGAAAGACTTAAAATACTCCTAGCAGACTTCAAAAGGAAACTTATGTGCTGACCTAAAAAGTCATACATATGGATGGGGATGTAAAGAATTCTCTAAGGTTCAGATGAAACAAGGCTACATGGACGCACCTTCCCTTTATACAAAGAACCGAGCAGCTTATGTCGAAATGGGTATATCAATTCATGATTACATTGCGATGCTCTTTGCATTTTAACTTTTGGTTTTAACAAAAAAATGTTCAGTCTTCACTTCTCTGCATCATGTATTTTGTGTGTATATCCATGCATAGTGCAGTATTTTTCAAGTGAACTGCATTTAAAAAACCAACAACTTCATTACATCTTCCACAACTATTCCATGTGCAATTAAGAGGTCTTTTCCACAGCCTAGATTTAAACAGGTATATCCCTGCTCCATTAAATTATGACACATTTAAATCTGCTCCTATATTAAAATGTTTTCTTGCAACAAGTCTTCATAAAATTTTAGGTTGTTTTTTTTCCTCTTTGAAATTATGACCCTTATTCCAAGAGGAAACCATTGCATATTTATCTCTATGTGCAGGGCCTTGTGCATGTTGATGTACAAAATTAACGGATTGTTTAATTTGGCTGCATGTAAATATCTGTTTGTTGCGCCCAGTGCAGCATGGTCCTCCACTGATATCCAGCTACCATAAACATTTATTATGCATCACATGTCTGGGTGAGCTTAGTCAAGTGTAAAGGGGTCCTTAAGAAACTGTGTTCCAGTATTTCTTGAGAACTCCGTGCATCTTCCCACTTGACTGCAATAAGTCAAGCTAATGATCAACAGTGTGGGAAAGACTAGGAGAAAGGAAATCTGGTATCAGTGTGAAAACTCAACACTGTAAAATCTTTAAATAAGAGTTTAGTCAGTTGCTTTCTTTTACTCTATCACACTGATGCATCTGTTTGAACCTTTGTGTCAAATCAATTTCAGTATTTTCTCTTCGCTCTAATGTCCATGCCTTCAAATAGTAAATCCAAGTAAACTGATTTTGTTTAGTGCATTCCAGACTAACATGTTCAGGTCATCTTCCACTTTCCAGCACTACTCTCAGCTCTACCAACAACAAAGAGTCCTAACAATAAGGCTTATAAGTGCCTTAGTGCACCCTACGGACTAATGGTAATTCAGGTCTTGAAGTAGCACCAGTATCTACTTCGTTGGGCTGCACCTGGGAAAATTTACGTGAGATGACAGTGACCTCACAATACTAAGCTATACAATGAGGTTTTCCTAGTTTAAATTTACATTCCTATTTGACTGGAAAGATAGGGACCCAAATTAGGCGAACATTCAAAAAGTGGTTTACCAACCAACTTCAGACAAAATGAAACTGAGAAACACACAGGGCCACATAAAAAAGGAGAGCAATTGAGGTCTAATGGTCAATAACCTACACCATTAAAAGGCAATTTCGCAGAGTCATGTAAAAACAATTTGTTAAAGATGCACCCTTGTTCTTTTTTAGTTTACATAAATCTGAGTCATATGGTTCTGTGTCTGCAAATAATTCCTGGCATCCAATCCCAACTCGCAGAACACATTATACAGGCTTAGAGGTCTGCGTCGAATCGTAACAGTGCTACGCGACGCATAAATCTCCTTTACTGCCTTGTTTCTGACGTTATTGCACAACAGCAAACATTCTGTTGGCCCTGAGGTAAGGTGAAATAACAAATAAAACCGATTAGGCCAATGACTGTGGTCTCTGCAACTCCTCTCATCCCCTCTGATGTCATTTTTCATTTTCTCATTGCTGCTCTTTACTTTGTGAGGTCCCAATGTCATTATTCTCTGAATTCTTCTTCCCCCCCTCTGCATCGTCTCCCTCCTCTTTTCCATCCTCCTGTTCCCTCTCTTAGTGTGCCAGGGGAGGTTGGAAAAGGGGGACATCGATCAAGTCCTCATCACTCACCCCAGCTGTCAGTCTTACCCCTTGCTCCCTCTAGTGTCTCACCATAAGGCTGGGGCATGTCATCGTCTCTCCGGGAGCAGTGGGGGTGACTGACAGCTGCAGAGAAGGCAGAGCCAGACGGGTTGAGCAACTCGACCTACTGCTGACCCTCTGATTAATGCTGCCTGGTGATTGGTGGGTTGGCACACTTCCTATCACTCACATCACTCAAGAGTGGCCTGATGCATTAGACTGCATCTGTAGGTCAGCTAGGTGAGTTTAATTTGAACCCAAGCATCGGATTGAGACTTATTTACCGGAAATGACAACTCTAAGAATTGTAAATAAGATTTCCTCAGGTAGGAAAAAACAGACTTGGTTCTTTTTTTGCTTTTTCCTAACACATAATAATTAAATCATTAAAAAAGTTTTATTCTCCCAGTCAAAATAAACCAGGTCAAATAATAATAATAATAATACAAATAAAACACTTTCAAATGAACAATACATCAACAAGCTATCCAACCCTAACTTGGACTCATCAGAAAAATAAGTAATAACTTCATAGTTTAATCATGAATACAATTATCCAGTCAAACTCACTTGTTGGTAGGTTCAATATCATGAGCTGCACTGTACTACAAGGCCTCTTTACTGAGAAATACAAGAGCAGATGAGAATTAAAGTATATCAGTACAGAAAGTAGTCGACAAATTACCGTAACAAAGTGATAGCTATTTTCCACAAAAAGAGAAAAGATGACAAAGCAGCAAAGGTTTCCTAGAGAAACCAGCATTCCTGAATTACACCAAGACTGCATGGCAAACGTCTTAAACTAATTTCTCTAACAAACTGAACTTGATGCATTGCTTAACAACTTGAATCATTTGTAATCTATGTATGGTTAGATGACCTATGGAAGGTCAAACTCACTGCTGACCAAAAGGTATAAGTAAGCCAAACCAATATTAGCCAAAACACATTTCAGTGATCCTCAAAACCTTTAGGAAAATATTGAGTAAAAGTTCTGGAATGCATACAGTTAGAAAAGATGGGAACAATACCCGGTTACACATGGTGGAGGCAGTGTGATGGTCTAAGACTGTTCCTTAAAGACTTTGATCACTTACCCCAACTAACGCTTTGTTCAGGCAACAGGATAATGACATAAAACATGTGGGGGAAAAAAGGAACCAAAATTTTCGGTTTCGGAGTGGCCTAGTCAAAGTACAGATTTCAATCGAAATGACCTTACATAAACCATTCATGCTTAAAAACCATTCGAAATAGCAGAACTAAAACAACACTGCCAAACTTCTTCCGCAGTGACTTAAAAGACTCACCGCCCAAAACTGCAAATGGAGGCTGCTGCCAACAAGCGTGCTAAACAACGTTAAAGTAACAATTACTTGTTGATATAAGGCCAATTTGTTTGCACAGCGTTTTCTTCACAAAACAAAGAATTTCATCACTTTAAAACTACACTTCAATGTATTCAGGTTACCTTTGTAAAATACTAAAATGTTTCTATTGAAATAAAAGTGTGACCACAAAGGAAAATCCGAGAAATGTGTAAAGGAGGCAAATACTTCTCTTCTTGTCAGGATTGTATCATATTATTTGAAAGAAAAATCAACTTAGATCTAAAATAATAAGCGTACGATATAGTCAAACACGTAACTGCACCATGCTGCCTAATAATGCCGAACTCATCTATCTCTTGCTGCTGTGGAGTAATGACACTAAACAAGTTAAATGTACTCCGATCTATAAATCAGTTTGAATGCAATGAGTTTTTTTACAGTGCAAGAACTCAACTTGATATGTAATGATGTCGCTTTTTATAGGCTTAAATTTCTCTGAGGCCACTTATAAAAAATGAGCACTCTTGATGTCACAGTTAGGCGCTATTGGATAAATGTGTTTTTTTCCCCCCATCTGATGTCGGCACCATGCTCGCATAGAATCCGCTCTGCTCCTTGCTCGTATTCCAAAGTAGTGAAACGAGTGAGCGCAGAATTAGGATAATCAGTGAGCTTGAGAGTTGCTACACAGTCAGTCGTTTTGTGAGATTCCACCGTAAACATTTTCTCGGTGGAGATGGAGGAAGATGACGAAGATGAAGGATGTCAGAAAGGGGGGAAAAATAGGAAGGAGTCAATGGATAGAAGAAGGAGCCCAATGCTGATGGACAGATAACCAATATCCTGTTTATATTTTAGAGCAAAATAACAAAGTAAAACAGACAGTAAGGTAGTTTATACAAAAATCTTTCAAACCTACCCAAACCCCTTGAACTTTTTTATATTATACCTGAAAACTGTTTGTGTTTCAGTGGAATTTTCATGTAACAGCTCAAGACAATCTGAAGAAAAGTAGTAAAATCTAAGGAAATTAATTTAGGATTTGCGGTTAAATGCTTGTCCACATAAAGCTTATCTGGATGCAATCTGATTAGATAAAAAAAAATCAAAAAAAACAACAACTGTGTAACCAATTTTTATAATAAACTTAACTTGACTTCATAACTACAACCCAATTGGAAGCTACATTAAATAACGTTGTATGTCCATGAATAAAATGTGTTTACTTATTTATGTAAAGTACCCCTATAGTAAAATTTGTTGCCACACTTAAACATCATAATCATATCTATAAGGAGTAAGGATTCACTAAAATATTAGAAAACAAATGTTAGTCCACCTAAACTGACAATCAAAGCTAGGACAGAACTAGCTACCTTAACCCATTTCAGCTTTGCATAATCAGTAGAGATTTAAACTAATATAAATTATACTCTTCACAGGGTAGCTATTAGTTTTCACATATACATATTTCATCTAAATACATGTACAGTGTAGACTAGAGCAACACATTTCTTTGTCCAAATGCCCAAAGTGCTAAATGATACATGGTGGTAGGTGTATCATGGTACAGCGATTTGGTCAGAGTTGATGAAACCAAAGATTGAGCTAAGTACAATCATGGAAGACGAAAAATGCAAAAGATATATGACCAGAATCATTTCTTGAAGCAGTTTCATGTGTTACTGTGGCTGATTAAAAGCTCAACCGTAAATCCAATTGAAAAAGGCGGGGTTTAAAACGTTGTGCTTGCAGACGCACTATTTTCAGACCGACAAAGTGTATTTATATTAAAGGGGAATTCTAGACTTGCAGCTTGATTGCAACAAAAGGTTCAAAAAAGTCAGGTTGAAAAATGGATACATTTCATGTCCTTTGTAAAAGAGTCACTCGCTTTCCTTGAACTTCACATTGATTTAATTCTTTGTGTTGCTCTGCCAAATTGCCAGTTAGTTGTTCTAAAGCGACAGAGCGTCAACAAGTTCAAAGGTTACACATACCCCAACTCTGGGATTAAAAAATGCGAAATTGAATCGAGAAGGAAATAGACTATTTTGCTGTTTATAGCTCTTAAGGCTTAACCTTAACAAACAAGCAGTGTCCTTTCATCCTGCCACTATGTGATACTTAGCTGAAGCTTAGTGGGACTTGACAAGGCGATGCAGCACTGGCCCAGTAAACAACTGCATCGTCCTCAGTCCCAGATCAACATCCCAAACTCGATAACAAGCTGCGAGCACGCAGTGTGTCAGGGACCCATCTGGACATCGACTGAAACCTGCGCTCGTTTTTTTTTTTTTTGATCCTGTGAATTCCACCTTTGTTTGTGAGCCAATTGTGAATAATTACAAAAGCAGGGGATTTAATCAAGGACCAGCTGTCTCAAGTAATGCATGTTTTTTTTTTTATGTTCGTGTGCTCCGATGAGGTCCTTGCATCAAAGTGAATCACGATATCACAGAGGAACAGCTATGGCAACATCTGAAGCTTTCCCTTCAAACTAGAAAACACACACACATTTGAAAGCACCACCGCGTCTTCCGCACAAGAAGGCGAGCTCACACACATCCACGTCCGACCTGGGGTTTGAGTGTTTTGAGAGACGCTGTCAGCATGCGGTGATAAAAGCAGAACCATCTGCCTCTCGGTTACAAATAGCTTGCATGTGTGAAATATGCTGCGCGGTTAATGGAGTTGCACAATGTGCTATTGTCTTTTAAAATAGCAAAATCTGGTGAGACGTGTGACACGCTATCCATCTGTCTCGCTCATCACTGATTAGCTGCTACAACTGTGGCTGTCACCACAAGCCATTGACTGCTCTAGCATTTTTTAATATTGTTTTGATTGCGCTAAAAGGGGGGAAATGGTACGTACTGGTTCGACAGACTTTAACAGGTGCATCATCTCTACTGTTGAGTGTGTTTTGCTGTACATGTCAGCTCATCAGCTTTAGTACAAATAAAATCCTGAGGAATTATGTACTTTTGGGAACGCATTCCAAATATTTACATAGCAGGCAGTAGTCCAGTGACTTCCTGCAAAGGCCCTCCACTAGGTGATTTGAACAGATGCTCTGAAAGCCTCAGCTAACCAGACATAATGGCAGTGCTTTAATTATCCAGATTTTCTCCGCATGTTTGCATGGAAAAGAAAAAATACAGCATACCTTGTTCCTGTTTCAATGGTTTCCATATCAGAGCCAACATTACTAATGCATGTTTTAAAAACTAAATACATCCAATGCTGCAACACTTCTCTAACTTTAATGAATTTTGACACCACATACATTTGTTTCAGACAGTTTTCTGCCATTTTGTTTCTCTACACAGCAAAGTTACTAACACACCCTTTCAATCAGGTTTAGGCCTGACAGGGAACTGGAAGTTTCTCATTGTTTCATTTTTTAGCCACTTGATTATTTATTTATATATTTGTCCATCTACTGTTAATTTATTATGTACATAAAGATTTCCATGACTGGTGTGTTTCATAAAGTGTTTCATAAATCCAACCTATGGCACAAGGAGATAATGCAATTATGTAATACTAACACCCACAACCAAAGACTAATATCTAAGAAAATGTTTTAGTTACTACATGAAAGGATTAACTAGTTTTAGTTGTTAACCTCGTCACATTTTTTTAGATAGCTTTGCAAGGCAGTGTTGTCTGGGTGTGTAACTTTAAAAACAAAATCAACATCTTTAATAAACTAATAAGCAGGGTATAATGAAAGAGTATGTAGTAAAGACAGATTATGTCTATAAAACACACATGAAAAAAAAAAACTTTGTTTTTAGTACTGCAGATAAATTCGTCAGAAGGAGCGTTACGCTACCTGAGAGATTCTGCCATTCGCCGCAGGTCTTCATTCTGCTGCTTAAGCCGCTCAAGCTTGGCCAAAATCTTGGAAAGTTCCCTGCTGGACCGCTCCGGATGCTCGCTGTCCCTCACCAAGTGGCCACCGATGTAGAAGAGGAGAGTGCCCCAGGCCAGCAGCACAAGGGTAATCCAACGCCATGAGCCTGCCCAGGGCCGCATGCTTCCACCACGGCCACCAAAATTGTCTTGTTCTGTGAGTGTACCACCGTCGATCCACCCGCCGGCCTGCTTTCCTGGATCTGGACGTAAGCTCTTTCCCCGTCACCAGATATGCCACCGTGCTAATCTTGGCAACGGCATCTTTGCAAGTGTGACAAATGGTAGATAAGTGCGAGATGTGCACCTCTGTGGCTCAGGATTATCTATGAAAAGGTAAAACTGTGTTTCTCCAGTATCAGCCAGTCTTTCCTGTGTGCTAAAGCATGACGGCCTGATTTGTGACTTCACCTCTCCCCCAAATTCCACCCTGACCAGCTTATCCAAGAGCACTGTGCTGTGTCCTTCCAGTCCCACTGGATACTTTTATTCAAGTTGCATTCTGCAGAAATAAAGAAAGAAAAACAGATATGGTTAATCCTGGTATCCAAACAAGCTCATTAATTATTTTTTGATTTGCAAATATCTCAGGCAAATAAAAGTACTTTTAGATTGGGAAAAAGGAACACAACAACCGATGTGGAAAGCCTTAGACAGACAGTACTATGCAGAAGAGTGCAAAGAGCAGTCTTGGATGCTGCTGACTGGTCCCGACACAAACCTGTCTCAGCAGCCCACAGGATTGATCAGCATGACACTGCAATTTGCATTTACACAGTGATGTGCAGTCCCAAAGCTGAGCTGCACTTTTGTAGAGACAGGACACGGATGTTCCACTTTCTATATCTAGCCTGTCCGCACATCGTGTATCCGCTTTAACACATGCACAGCGACCTCAGCATGCACATATGCAGAAGCAACCACATTAAAAATGTCTTCTTTTTTTTCGAATCACAACATGTTCACTAATTTTTTTTGTACTTTCACAAAGTTGTTTCAGTCCGTAAATGTGGCAAAAATTGTTGGTTGAGTTTGAAAGAGGCTCAAATGAATGTAGAAGAGGACCAAAGACTAGAGAGAGAAGGAGGAGATGTAAAGAGAAGAATGAAAAGCAAATGAGACGGATGAGCTAGCAGCGCTTGCCAAAGACTAATTGTGTCATTCAGGAAATAGTATTGTGGAAATGAAACTCTTAGCATGTCACGATAGTGATAAGAATTTCATACAGTAATCTTTATTCGGAACTTTTTCGGATTTTCCGCAAGACTGCTGCAAAACAGCAAGCTGGAATAATGCCCAATATCCAAGACATTCCTTGAGTGACATAGGTTGGGATGGGCTTGATTGGCACGCTTTAGTGTCTGTTGTGATTTTCTTTGAGCTCTTGAATCTGAAAACGTGTTCCTGCTGGGGTTCTCCTGCGGTAGCTGATGTTTACAACCCTGGTAAAGTTCCCATGTAAAACATAAATGGGGCCGTCTTATAATATTTTAGCGTGTGCTTTATCAACAGTAGTGCACACTTTCTAGCATGAAGTGACACAGCCCAGTAAAATAGAGTGGTGCGGATGAATCGCCAACACTTTAACAAATGACGTGGAAGTACTGAAATATATGCAGCAGTTAGCGATGGTTCCTATTATACCTAACCTGTGCTGCCACATGGGAGCAACGAAGTGCTGAGCTGTGTTTTATTATGGAAAATAGGAGGTGCGTAAGGATAGCACTCTACTAGATAATGCATGATTGGGACTTCACTAAAAGCCAGGCTGAATGAACCCTTGTCACTGTGTTTGAGGAATCGTAAAGGCGGTTTGAGTGCAGCAGACTAAAATTGATACGTATGAAACCTCTGAACGCTCAGCTTCTAACCAAACTACTGGTGCAGCTCAAAGTAACGACTGAAAAGTAATACTAAATGGTTCCAGGAAGGGGACACGACATTTTCTTTGGGTGACATGCGACTATGCATACTAAAACTTTACTGAACCCTAACTCATAATAAAATATTTCCACATGTGTCAATCCTTCCAATATATTCAACTGTTAAAATGCACAAAGTACTTACTTTCAGGGCAACAAAAAAATATAGTTAGGGTAATAAGAGACTAAACGGATCTGTTTTTGCACTAGAGGCAAACGGGGCCTAATTATCCAACCACTTCACTAGAGAGCTTATTGTTGCTAGGTAACAAATAACTTGTTTAGTGGCCTCCAATGTCAGCTTCTTTTCCTTCCCATGGTTTTATAGTGTTGGCAGGCTCAAACTCCTCAATTTTGATTGTTCAGGGAAATGAAGCTGTTAATAACAAGGTCGGTGTTCCAATAACTTTCAAACTATCCCCAAGAGCCTCTTTTTGACGATGACTTTTGAATGCTGTTGACCTTAAATTTTATGAAATTCATAAGAAGAGTCACCCTGTCAACACACAAAAAATACGTTTTATGTTCCTAAAACAGGTACTCATCTTTTCGTTTTGTTTATGTATTATAAAGTATTTTAAGATTTTGCATTGATTTCATATTTAAAGTGTAGAAGAGGATCTTTTCAATAGAAAAATTAGACAGCCAATCAAAAACTACCGGTGGTGAAAAATAACTACCCAATGGTGTGATTATTTATCACTGATAATCATTAATTACTGCCAAATGTTCTTGTACAAGCGTTTTCCTAAACAAATAACCTTTTGGTAGCTAATTCATTGCTGTAAAAGCAATCAATTCTGTAATAAGTCCGATGCAGCGCCAGAGGCTGTGGTCCCGCAGATGTAAACAGACTGCATGTGCTGAGGACGTGCGCGCTCACGATATCAGGGGGCGTTACTGGAGATGAGGTGGCACATGGGCAGTGTTGCGAAAATGAGAATGAGCTGAAGATCCTCTCCTATACCTTTAAATTTCTAGGAGAATCCACACATTTTCTGTTACTATGGCATCATAGATTAAAGTGAAATAGGTGAAAGACTAGGCATGGAATGACAAGTGCTCATAGATATGTGTATAAGAACCAATGAGCTCGTTACAAAGTTTACATCTGGTAGCCCAGTTTTAGAAATGTTTGAGATGAGTTTTTAATTATAACCTGAGGTACAGTACCTATATATTACTGATGGTGCTGCAATTCTTTGTGTAACACTTGTTTAAGTCAACATAAAAGGTTTAAGAGTGCACAGCACTGGCAAGTTGGTCAAGTCATAAAGGAACTAAAAGGGAAAGAGAACAGGAAAAGAAATAATGTCTTATTTGTATAGTAGATGGATAAACTGCTTATCATCTTGATCTTCTGTTTGCCATGAGCCTAAAGCAAAAGACACATAATTGCTTGGAATTATCTGTTTATTTATTGTAATCCTTATACTTATTGCAAAATTCAACGATATATATTTTGTGTTTTTCCAATACTGTGCAGCTCTAACGTCTGCTAAACAATACAATGATCAGTAGAACAGTCTTTACTGACACAGCATATGTTGACAGCCTAAATTGCTAAATTAAGCCACCATTCTTATTCCAAAATGTACAAATAATCTAATCACTTTAGTCGTTTTTACGAAGGGAGCAGCAGAATATGGCCATAACCATGCTCAATTAACTATAGTACATCAACAGACTCTGCTCAGAGAGTGTGAAACCTGCAGGTTTACGTATCGATTCTGTTTCTGGATGGAAGCCATTCATACTAACTGAACATGAGGACAATTATCAAATGCAGTCAGTGAATTCAGAAAATAAGCCAAGATGATTCCAGAGTCCCCTTTCATCATGACTTTCAGCTTAGGCTTTGATGTCGAGGCATAGGAGAGGGAAAACACTTTAGAAAGTTTCAGATAGCTGGGTTTTTATAATTAAAAGAACGAACACATGTCTATTGAGTCCTGTGTCCACTTAAAGTAACCCGATTAAAGCGAAAATGTTGCTCCACTACGATACTGTATGGCAATTTGTTCCACTGATTAAAATCTGTCAGAGTAATATTCCGCTGAAGATTTGAGCTTTTTCAAAACCCTCTCACATCTGCCCTTCAGTCAAACGAGCAGAAGGGTATACATTATTAATGGAAATGATAATAATGTCATTTAAATAAATAAATGTTCCCTACTGTGAGACAGTTATTGAAGTTGGACTGTGTGACAGAGTTGCTGACCGAGGAATTTCAGAGAGCTTTCTTCTTTATTCCTCTAAATCACCAACCTCAAACTTAAGTGCAGACATGAATGCCAGTGCTTAGCGGTAGTAGACGGGATGAAATATGTGTACCTTTAAACATGCGGCCCTTCTATTTTTATAAATGGCTATGATAAGTGGGCCAGGCTGTTCATAAACACAACCTTTGTCTGCATCTGCTACACCTGATCTCACCAAAGCTTGCTCTTAACCTTGAATTTAAGATAACATTACTCTGTCACAGTCTCGTCCCATTTACGGCCTGAACTGCAGAGGTGCGTGCAACCCCATAGGGTGGACTGTCGGCACTGTCAAAAGATGTCTCTGAGCAGGAGAGAAGTAGCATGAGTGGTCAGCAGATATGAGGCATTTTGTGGGTCTGTTGGTGATTTGTTTTGGAGCAAGACTAAGGGCACTGTAGGGGTCACTTAACGCCGTGGTCTCCACACAACACGCACTACAATGAGGTTCACTTCTAAATTATGAATACAGCTTACCTAAGTGTGGCTTCAGTTACAACACTCCTCATTGCTCACAAGGCAATTAAGCTTTGCGATCAATGAGAAGTGCACAACCATGTTGCATATTTATATGTATATATAAGAAAACCTTAAATAATGGCTCATAAAAATTCTCAATTGCATACATTTAGCTGATCGGTTAAGGGTATCCTGAATCATGTGATGATTGCATTTTTCCCCCCATCTACCACCTTAGTTCAAAGGCTTTAGGCTTTTGATAACGTTTGATAACTTTAAAACTTTAGTGTGTTCACAAAATATATTTTTTAATATTTCCAAAACATACAAAAAAAAGTAAGTTTGTAGTAGTTTGTTTTTTAGTTTTCTTGTTAATTGTGTTATTTTTGAGTAAATTAAAATTACACCATCTTTTTGATTCAATAAGTGACAAGTGTGTCTTGTTGGTTCCACTTTAAGCTTTTAGTTGAGAAGTTGATGAACCT
>JAVLVB010000407.1:4630649-4641351 GCA_032876305.1 Orestias chungarensis | reverse complement strand
GTGTGTTCACAAAATATATTTTTTAATATTTCCAAAACATACAAAAAAAAGTAAGTTTGTAGTAGTTTGTTTTTTAGTTTTCTTGTTAATTGTGTTATTTTTGAGTAAATTAAAATTACACCATCTTTTTGATTCAATAAGTGACAAGTGTGTCTTGTTGGTTCCACTTTAAGCTTTTAGTTGAGAAGTTGATGAACCTTTGTTGATTATAAATGATGTACAACACAAGAAATATACACTCATTGCACGATTCTTCATTTTATATGGAGAGAGAGAGAGAGAGAGAAAGAGAGCATGGGTGTAGGAGTAGCACAAGCTGGGTATATGGCGTAAGATCGCTGTCAAAAAGAAGTATGCACAACACTCATATTCATATTTATATGCCCATTAAGTTCTTGTGCCAAAATTTCTGCTGAAATATTTCTGAGTCTGAGAGTATGAAGCTGTGAGTATAATGTCTTATAAATGCAACTCTAATTTCTACGACTGCGAACTCTCCTTCTCTCTGTGGACATGAATTCAACTTTGTGGGTACTAGTAAAAAATTTTACAGTGACATCACATGGCTGATCCGCGGTCAAATCAAACAGAGCCCACTCCAAATCTAAAGATGGCGGAAGACAGTGTTCAGGTTGGAGCAACAGCCTCAGGTGAAGCATCGCAGGTAAGATTAATGTATATCTCTATATAAAGAAGTGGTTGGTCCACCCGAATACAAAGGTTAGTTGTGCAGACACCTTCTTGACAGCAATCTCACTCCATATTGGGTACAGCTGACTGCATCCACAGACATTCAGGCATCCACCCTCACACATTGGCAAGTGGTAAAAATTTCATGAGCTGCTGTTTACTTCACAACATTTCTAAGCTGAATGCTCAGTAGTCCATTAACTTAAGCTAAGAGGCGGCGAGAAAGCCCGGCATGAGGACAAGCATAGGGGAAATAGGAGAAAATAGTTTGATGAAAAGCCGGGGGACTAAAGGGCATGACAGCCAAATAAATGCAATGAATTTTAATACACACATATGGAAGAAAGAGAACCACAGCAAATGTATTATAAACCGCGGTCATGTCCTCAGTGAGACTTTATTATCAAGCCATTTAGTCATTCCTGACGAATAACAATAAAATAGTATACTTTTACAGACTGATTAAAATATCACATTATTTGTTTACATGTCACAAATCAAGATTTGATGAATTATTCACTTATTTTGTAATACATGGTTTTCTGGCAAATCTTAATTACAACAGTAGCCCCACCAAACAGAGCCCCAGGACAAACACATTTTTCGTATATCCATCATGGGTTAAATTATTACTCTAATCTAGGTTTTCTTTAAAACTTAGGTCTGAACTTGTTACAAAAATGTTTTCCCTTCTGTCATGAAATTTTATGACATTCACAGCAAAGCACTGAGTTTTGGATACAGAACAGTTCTTTTTGCACATGATTCAGTGTAACTGCACTGATGTATTTCAGGAACTATATTATCATCGCATGAAACTGCAGAAACATGAGAGCAATAGCATAGCATTTGAGCCCATAGCTGAAGGATTAAAAGATCACCTGGAGCATCAGAGATCAATTTGTCTTTTTTATTAAGACATTGCTCTAATACTTAATTTTGAACAAATGTACATTCTTAAATTGAATAAGAAAAAAAAAAACACTGAACAGTGTCAATAAAATCATTATTTTGTCATGCTGTGGCAAAAAGAGTCTGCAACGTTTAAGAAGTCCACGATCTATATGTAGGGCAATTTTTAATGACCCCGGACCCAAGAGCTTCACTGCTTGGCCATCCAGCAAATGCTTTAGACATACCCAAATGATTTAGTGGCCCACTTAGACAACTGACCCAAAATGTATTTCCAGAAAAAACAGAAATAAATATGGTCAAAAGGAGGCAGATCTCTTTCTATTACTGAGAAGAAGGGTGGCTGGTCATTACATTATCTGAATTAACAAAACAATCATTCAACTGACCTAATACTTACATAGAACATGCAAAAAAATATTAGAAACCTTTTGATATATTACTATTATGCATGTGTAATTTCAGGATAATTCTGTATACTTGGGCTGTAAGGATTCACTTTTCTAAATACAAATGTAATCCTGATGCAAATAATCACCTTAATAAAAGTCAAATTGACAAATAGTTTCATGGGAAGTACATTGACTACCAACCCAGAGTAAAGTAAGCCTGAGAGATCATTTAAATGTCACTATTTATCTTTTAAAAGATTAAATAGTATATTGAAATAAGGAAAAGCAAAAGTCAAGTATTTCCCCTCTCTTTTCAAGAGGTACCCACGGAGACTGTCTTTGATTTTCATGAACGCACTGAGTGTGCTTTTGCTTTCAATAAAGCACTTAAGCTGCTCCACTTCATTGCAACTTTGGGATTAAGTCTCCTCAAAGTGGCTAAAGGTCTCAGAGAAGTTCTACCCGTGCCATCGCCTGGTCCCCTCCAGCTTGCCGTTCAGAATCACAGCCAAGTGCCTGGCCTCTTCGTCAAGGTTATCTCTGTGGAAAATTCGCTGACAGCAGGATACACATGGACTCACGTCCCCAGGGTGACACTAAGATCACTACTCATGCATACACGCACCCACATATACCTCACTCGCCAAGTGGCGGGGATGTGATGTGGCTCATTTGTGCCAGCAGTGTATGCAAACAGGCTTTAATTGCCACAGAGGGACATCATTAGCAATGAAAAGCACCTATCAATCCCCTGCTTTATTACTTTATATGTCCACATAAAAACATGCACTTGGGAGGGGGGGGGGGGTCACACCTGCCAGCAAAAATTTCTCCTGACGAGAGAAGGTGGATCTCAGGGCCGAGCCACAGTCAAGGGCGGCATCGTAAATCCTCCATGTCAGGGAGTGTGATGAACAGGCTCCGCAATGGAGCATGCATTTGTTTTTGATAGAGAGAAACCTTAAAGAGCATGAGTCAAAGACATTTAAGCTGCTGAATCTATCAAGCCTATAGCAAGAGATATGGACCTTGAGTCTCAATGTGTATGTGGTAATAGATGGGTTGAAGATAAATTCAAAATTGATCACTTACACTATGCTTACCACTGTAAAGCAGACCTATGTGTGAGCCCGTCCGCAGGCTGTGAAGAACCTTGAGCATTGTGATGCGAGAGCAAAAAGCATAAACTCAGGGTCAGAGTTAGCACTCTACCCCTAGCTGTACTGCTGCTGGGACTCACACACATTTACTGTCTGTTCCAGTTTCCGTTCCACATAATGAGTCCCAAAGGTGACTGACCTTTTGCAGACTGCGGTGTGGGGATCAGGCTAAAAAGAAGGTTTGCAGTGACCGCATGCAGAGGATGCCATTTTTCATTCGGTCACCACATTTGGTTTCTAGACATTTTCAAAGACAAAATTCCAGAATACAAATTCTAGAGTTGTCTGTTATTTCAGATGTTTTTCATGTAACATCTGTGGCTCTAAACCAAGTTTATTTAGCAAGGCTATACACAGACCTGACTCCTAGGATCATAAAGATTGCAGATACCTGCATAACAGCAGAGATACATTTAAAAAAAATATGATTGAAGGTAGTTACTGTGTGCAGCTCAGTGACAGAAGTCACACTTCATAAACCAAGAGCAGTATTTGTGTTTGTTATCATTGCTGTTGTTGTTATCGCGATATTACCAAAGGAGACAGCAATTGCATTTGAAATCAATATCGTCGACCCCTAGCAGACAGAACACCAAGGATATTTCAGTCAGTTAAATAGGGAATAAAATAAAAAGTTCAACCTGGAAATTATGAGGAGGCTTAAAACACTATACAAAAAGAAAAAGGAAAACAGATACGAGTAACAGAATAAATAGTATAGTGAGAGACCTGTAAGGGCGTGGATATAGATAATGCCTGATTCTGTTCCCTGAATAGGCACAGATGTGTAACACAACGTGGATCCACTGGACTTAAAAAAAAAAATTCAGATTGTGATCATAATAAAGCTTCAGAATAAAGCTTCAGGCCAAATACTGATGATTTGTATCTTTATATGTATATATATATATATATATATATATATATATATATATATATATCTTTATATGTATTTGTATATGCTGTCAATGCAAAAAACAACAGAAAATTGTATACTAAACAGCGAGTGTCAAATGTATTCACCCTTGGTAAAGTTTTAGTTTGACATAGAGAGAGAAAGAAAGATAGCTGCGGTCAGTTTGAGGTGCGCCAATATTGACACAAGGCATACATAATGCAAGGTGGTTTCAAGGTAATCTTATCAATTCTGAAAAACCAATACTACAAATTAGTCTTCTGGCTTGATCTTGGGACGGAATAATCCAAAAGCATTACACAAACTCTTTAATTCATCCTTTGAAGTATTTATATGCAGGGTAAAGATTGACTTACACATCTATGTGAATGAGTGTTGGTGAGATTTTTATAATGCTAATTTTTATACTTAACAAATGCTCAGTTAGGTGTTGAGTTTAGGATAATAACTTAAACCTGCTACAGTGCTCTCCACAACCTTATTGTAAATATGGTTTTGTTTGTTTGTTGGTTTTGTTGATTCAGTTTGACTGATGATCTCTGTAGCCACCACACAGCTAATCTCTATTCAGTTCATTCCTGCTTCTGTTGGTTAAACATCATTTAATTTAAGGGTATCAGAGTAAAGGGTGCTGAGAAATTAATGCCCCAGTTTTCTGGACTTTTATCTGTTGAAAAAAATGTGTTTGTAACAAAAAAAATATTAAATAAAACACGAGGTTTGCAGTTGTAGTGAGACAAAATATTAAAACACTTCAAGGTGTATGAATAGTTTATCAATTCTGTGTAACAAAGAGGAATAACAGTCGAGTGGAAAAACCAGGAAGTGCAATGACCGGTAAATGAATGTGTCTGGGGTCTAAGCAGGCGGTTAGGGAACACAAGTCACAGAGGGAGATGGTGAGAAAATATAAATTGCTGTGATATTCTCTTCCAATCTGCCAATAAAAGGCAAGGATTGACACAGATAGGGGCACCCTAACAGACTCCTGTGCAATAACTTACATTTCCACCACAATAAGCAGCATGCCCCCAGTGCTGAACGTTTCATACCCCCCGTATCTTCTGCGGCCAAACAATTCAAAGCGCTCTCTCTGAGGCTTATGTCATAAAGCAACGACCATTGGGGCTCGAAAAAGAAAGATGGAGAGCAGAGAGCTTTGGAAGGTGAGATGTGGGCAGCTGGGGACAAGGAAGACGAAAAACATGGAAGAGGGCAAAGGACAAAGCTCAAGCGTGTAGAGGCAGACTAAAGAAGAGAAATAGCTCTGAAGACATATTGAGGTGCAAAAAAAATTAAAAAGCCAAGGAGGGAAATTAAAGAACGTGAAGCGTGTGGCAGTTTGCGCCATAAACCCCCATCATTTTCCCCTAAAAGGACAGCTAATACATTGACCTTAAATCTAATCAGTGAAAAACGACTCAACGGGAATAACCACAATTAGTTGACACCTGTGCCATGCAGATAATTTCAAGATAACCCGTCTGCCATTTGCACAAACAAACTCTTTTTGTAGAACTGTGAAAAAAAACCCAAAAAAAAAACAGCAGTTGCATGCGTTTCGAAATGTCGCCACATTAAAGATGCGTTTGACTGATATATGGAAGATTATTGCAGTTTAATCTATTTTAGGACCTGGGACTTCAGCAGAAGTCAGGACGTCACCGGCAAGTAAAACATTGAAGGGGCTCTGCGTTTCCTGTCAGCTTCATCCTTCCTTTCCTCGTTTATTTAGATATCCAAGTGAGATGAAACAGAAATAAAGCCTCGGCTCAACCTTCAACCATTGGACTAAGTGTATTGGGCTTCTGATCCCCTGCCAAATGCCACAAACAACTAGCAGACTGTGAAATAAATAATTAACAAGTGCAGATGAGAGACTTTGTTGCCTTGCCCTTCTACGAACGTCTCTGAGGGTGTTTTACCATCTTCTACTCTTCCTCCACTTTATTTGCTCCCTTGCTTCCTCTTAACTCAATTACCTCGTCTTCATCCTCACGGAATTTGGTAAGAGCTTGGCATTAAAACCCCAAACTAGTGGGACCTGAGGGGAACAGAGTCGGGTAAGCTTGTAATGGATTTTCTAATTTAATCAGCTTGGGTCAGGGTTACGTGAAAATGTTTAAGTAGTCTTAGTCTACCTTAAAAATTGGAAATTTGTGTTGTAATTTATGAGTACAGCAGCCTTGGATGTAGGCAGTCTTGCAGAAGTATCAGCATCCCTTGACCTCTGTCACGATATGTCATATTAGAGCCCACAACCTTCAATGTATTATATCAGGATCCCATGTAACAAATGATGTTTTCATTGTGCACTAATATATTCAAGATGGAATAGGCTTATCAAATATTTTTTCCTCTCTATTCTTTGTTTTTTTATTACCTTGTCGCAAGCAGTCTGAGTTCTTTGGTATCTCTATCACTAAAAGCAAAATCAGGTGCAGGCGTCTATTGTAGCAAGTGAAAATTAATGCAAATGGGAGATAGAATAAATGTCGTGTCTAAATATGTATTTAATTGAAATATGACGGTTTTATTGTGAAATTCCAGACAACCGTGTGCTTGTTTTACTCCACAAATAGCATTTTCTAATTTAACTTTTTTCATTTTTGTTTAAGAGGACAATCTTTCACATGAGCTGCGGATCTCCGCAGCTCCTCCAAAGGTACCAACAGGCTGTGGGCTGTTTCTTTGAAAGAGATTACGCTGTTAGTTATCAATGTTCTTTATCGAACCCCTGAAGGTTTCACGAAGCATTTCTGAAGTTAGGAGAGAAAATGCGAAGAAAAGTGTTTACAGTAAAAGGCACTGTACTTGA
Organism: Orestias chungarensis; assembly: GCA_032876305.1. Taxonomy (NCBI): domain Eukaryota; kingdom Metazoa; phylum Chordata; class Actinopteri; order Cyprinodontiformes; family Cyprinodontidae; genus Orestias; species Orestias chungarensis. The sequence continues at coordinate 4,634,463 of JAVLVB010000407.1, read as the reverse complement.
GAGCATTTCCAAGTAATTTTGTCTTATTACTTCAGAAGCACATTTTTCCACCGTTTATTTTCCTCCTCATTTCCTTCCATCTTGGTTAAAGAGTTCTGCCATTTTTTATGTTATCGCTGCATCAGTCTGCATGCATCATACGCCGTATTGTCAGACCGCCACGTCCCCGTCAGGTTGTGTTTTCTGCTTCAGGTCCGTACTCGTGTGTATGCATGACTTAACCTCCGTCTCTTCCACTCCGCCTCTACGTCTGACATTGTTGTGGGTCTGCTCAGCACATCCGCTTCCACTTGGATGATTCTTTCCACTCGATGTGACTGGTTTGTAAGTCGTTAGTAGTTGATGCATGTATTATGCAACAGTTTCCTTGTATGGATCTTTTTTTTTTTTCTCTTCTTCTGTGAATGTAAGGATTATTTGCTTTGACTGGCTCAAGAAGAGTTTATTTTTCTGTTGCAGAAAAACAATTCTGTCATCAGACTAGAGCATTTCTGCTTGACTGAAGACACCAATCAGATTCACTCAATGTTCAGCCTTGACTGTCATGAACTGCTTATATCATTGGCTGTTAGTGTAATGAAACTGCCAATTACAGGACATAGCAGACATTCCCTCTGTGGCTTTTCAAAAGCAGCTCTTGTTCATTTTTTTGTGGTTGTTTCTTTCAGCGTTTTTACTCAAGCTTGGCACTCAAATAGTACCACTCTCCATTCTACTGCTGGACACAAACACAAGTAAGAGTTAATAAAATCAACTAAAGACGAAGCTGTTTAAAAGTGAACGCAAGGAAACAATTCCCAATTGTCTGCGCTGACACCTGAGAAATCGGCCACTGTCCTTCTACCTTCCATGGAGGACTGCTTGCTCAAATCAAAGTTTGCGAACCGCAAATGAGAAAACCTGAGGTTTGGTGAGTCCGGATGAAGCAATCACACCTATAAACAGAATTATTTTGCTTCCTGAAAGGGAACAAAAAAATACACCTATGTGTCAGTGCAAACAGAGGGATCTTTCTTGTCCTCCCTTCCACCAAGAGCAGGCACCACAGAGGCTGTATTAGTACACAGGAAAGCCAGAGCAGAAGTTTACACAACGTGACTTGGTGAAAGCTGGAACTAAGGAGACAGATCAAACATGTCTTTCGATGCTGGTTGTACACTGGGATCCAGCTGGGAGCAGCTGTATCCTTGCTTCGACATGCTGGCGCCCTTACAGTTGGGAGGTTTAGGGACATCCTGCGGGGGACAGACGGAGACCTTCACGATGCTTTGAGATTTTAAAAGTCAACTCATTTTGCATCCCAGACCATGGGATTTCAACATACGCCACTGAGACCATTTTTTCCATCCTCATATTTTAATACATTTTGGTGAATTCCTCCTGCTTTTAAACCGTTAGGGTTGTCCAAATCTATTCCTTTTTGCTAACAATTTTTTTAAACTATGAAGTAAAAGGAAGATTGTGGAACCATTTTCATTGGAAAAAAATGTCACATGAACACCAAATATGAAGATCCTATTGGGTAGGGAAAAGAAATATAAAAATAATTTAGTATTGGTTCAAAGCCTTTTTAAACCAGTTATTAAAAATAAAAATAAATAAACCTCAAAAACACAATGTTTAACTTCAGGTATGTATAGATTCTGTACATACCCTATCTTACAGATTAGGCCACATTTTTAACCACGGATGATCCTCTTGACACTCATTGTTCAAGATTGAATATGCATTTCTCCCTGCAGGACTGACACATGACGCGCCTGAAGGACATTTTCTCAGATTGATGGCATCTATTTATAACAAGAGCTTTCCCATTTCAGTCAGTCAGATTCAGTCATTTATTTTCCATTTCTGAGTCTGCTGTGGTGACTCCTGATGCGGTCACAACCAAAACTCACCTATCGCAAAAAAGAAGCTGAAATCAGGAAAGTGAAATTAGAATTAAAATATCCACTCCCATCCTGCACTTATTATGCAAGTATAGATTTATATGTGGCGGTCGATCGTCGGCACCAAAGTTACATTCCAATGTGATCAATATTGCGGAGGCTAATGTGTTTCAACCATTAGCTCCATTCAGCTGCATCAACAGCACAAGTCTGGTGGAACTCGAGCTAAGTCAACAGTCTGCATAAAAGATGGGTCTTTCCTAAAAGCCCTGACAAATCATTGAGGAAAAAAGAAATAATGGATGATGACCTGTGCCGATGAGAGGACTCTTGAGCCAAATAAAACGGCTTCACAATAAGGAACTAAAGAGTACACCATGTTCAACATACTAAATGAGTCTGCACTGGGTTTGTCGGTGCTCCTAACAACACAGTAATGTGCCCTGGCTCGGGACAACCTCCCCGCCACAGCCTATCAATGCCACATGAACCGGGAAACAAAATCCTTCCTTCAAAAGCTGATCCTTCCCTAACGCGGCATCAGCAGTGCCTTGTTCAGCACAACAGACCAAAGCTGTGTCTTCCGACTGCATTTGGTTCAATCTTTCTCCAATGAAGCACGGTTTATGTTAAATATGCTAAATACATCTCGCATCAAATTTTGTAAAGAATTAATTCCACTGCTCCCCTGACATTATCGTGGTACACAGCATTTAAGCATGATATGTTTATAGGGATACTAAGGTTTCAAGCAATTGTGGTAAAATTTTGTTTATTAAGATGCAATAGACGGAGCAGAATTGTTTTCGACAACTGGATGAAACATTCAGCAAAGCAACAAACAAGTTGCCTCTCTCCCAAACCTAGCACAAACTGCATTGCACCTGTCTGAATTACAATTCAGTGACTAATATAAAAGATAACTTATGGTCTCTGAAAATACCTTATATATCAAAAAGACACACTAAAGCAGCATACAAGCTAATTTCCTGAACCATCAATAAATAAAACAGTCAATACCAGCAGAAAGGCTATAAAATTATTTTAAGTAAATCCATACCAAATTACTGCATAGAAACTCATAAAAACTAGAATTTAGTTGGTGTTTATTCCTTATCTTTTTCTTGGGAGGCCAACTTGGTGGCAATGTTGCCTTACAGCAACACGTTCCTGAATCTTAATCATGGCATAAGGGGTTTTCTGCATGGATTTTGCCTGTTCTCACCAAACAAGCTTGGGTTCTCGCTGGATTCATTATCTTCTTGACTCTTGGATACTTCCTCCCACAGTCCAAAAACATGACTGATAAGTTGACTCGTCTTTCTAACCTGCCCTTAGGCATAAGTATGTTTTGCCCCGTGTCTCTCTGTGTTGTTGGTTGATGGAGTAGTGACCTTTTCCAGGGTGTTCCAGACCTATCGTTCACTGACGACAGAAGATATCTCCGCCCTAAGACCCTGAATGGGTATGGACAATAGATGGACGGATAACAGGCAAGTAAATTATATAAATGACGAACTAAAACTGCGATTTTGGGTGTCATAATACATTTTTAAAGAGGTGACTCTCTTTAGAGATTTCGATGGCATTCCTCCTAGGTGCAAATAGTTTCTTGCCTCAGAGATTCATATTACGCCCTTGTACGTTCAGAATCCCAGAAAAATACAAACCCTAAGAGCCAATGTCTGTACAAATTGTGCATTGATCCGAGTGCCACTGAGCAAGTCAGCTATAATGTCAGGTTTAAACAAGAGGGGTAGTTGCTTAACCCTGTCTGTACGTGTGTTTATAACGGCCCAGTCTGGTCATAGTCTGTGCAAAGGTAAAAAAAATAAAAAATAATATATATATATATATATATATATATATATATATATATATATATATATATATATATATATATATATATATATATATATATATAT
>JAVLVB010000407.1:4602312-4627272 GCA_032876305.1 Orestias chungarensis | reverse complement strand
ATCCCACAGCCAGCATGCAAGGCCAAATAGACATTAAAAATAGGCAACTTCCAGGAGGTCCATCTCGTGTCCATCAGCATTTGTATGCAGATAAGCTAAAGCAAAAGCCAGCAGAAACTTACCAGACAGTCTAACTTCCCATTAATGTTATATTCCCATCCCTATCTCCCCGCAACCACCAAAGGAAAGGTTCAGTGCTTGAATCTAATCTGATGACAAATGATTTGATTATCTTGGCTTGTGATTAACCCTTTCCTTTTCAGTTTTGCTCACCTATAGCGGTAAGGAGCTCATTACCTACACCCTCCTTTTGCTGGATTTGGCTTGACAAATGCCAGAAGTGGCTGCATGTGTCACAGGCTTGTTGCAATTGTGTGACCGTGAATATGTGTGTAACAATGGTTTTCTTGCACCGGTGGCTCACCGACCATCTGACTGTGGCCCACACAACGGAGGCAGCTGAGTCACCCATTACCCAAAATTAGAGTCATCCTTCCACTATTTAAGACTGAGGGCTGCAGTCAATGTCACACACTAGAAGCAATTACAAAAAAATAAAATAACTGCTTTTGAACTGATTTTTTCTTGGCAAGTATAATAAGTTTTGTATTTCTGTGCTAAAGTGGGACTTATAGACAAACAAGTCATTAATTTAAAAAACACACAGAGTTTTGCAGATACACCACAAAACATTGGAACATTGCTTCTCTTTGGTCATAACTACTGTAACCTTTAAAGGAAGAAGGGGAAAGGATGTAAGACTCAGAAAACCTTTCCAAGCATGAAGTATGTAGGGGACAGCATTTTGTTGTGGAACTATTTTGCTTATTCTGGTGCCAAGTAGTTACAAAGTAACTTAAACTCAACAGGATCAATGGTCTGTATTGGATATCACAACGCTCTTGTCCCATTGTCACAGAAAATCTGTAGGAAGAGCTAAAACAACATAGATCTGAGCTTGTCGCCCTACGAACCTGATTCAGTTAGAACTTAGACTAAGAAGACTTAGACTTTTGAAGTGCTGTCAGGAACAATTGATCAAAATTCCAGCAAAAGAATATGCATGTAAACTTAGGGTAAAATATATATTTAAAGATTATTTCAAAATTGTGGCGTTTAGCAATTAGAATTGTCCTAACCGATACATAGCAGGGATGTTTAGCCGAATGAACCATCAGACAATTACGTCAAAATGAGGCAAAAAATTTGGATATTTTATAAATTAAAGAAAAACAAGATGTTTGGGAGCTTTACACAAATCCTCTCTTAGCAGGCTGCTTTGATGTTGAGCCATGCTGATTGAAGGCCTTATTTTGGTAATCAGCAGTCCAGCATGGGGGCCAATTTATCCAAACAACATGGTTGGTTTGAGCCTCACAAAATTGCCACTTTGTTCATAAAATGGAATCTGATCTACTCTTGTTTTTCTTTAGTTTTTTTTTTTTTTTTGCAACACACACACACACACACACACACACACACACACACACACACACACACACACACACACACACACACACACACACACACACACACACACACACACACACACACACACACACACACACACACACACACACACACACACACACACACACACACACACACTTATTTTCTTCAGTCAACAATTGCGGTGAGATGCCAAAAAACTGCTGCCTAGCAACTAAATATTCACCCTGTGGAAATCTCGTCAAATTTTCAAGTAGCTCTTTCCAAGTTTCCCATTTCTGAGAGAGACAAAAATGCAATCTTTGTAATGTGAAGTTTCCACATTTCAGTTGTGCACCTGCAGTGGCTTGCATATGAAATGACGAGCAAAACTCTCAGTCAAAATTACAAAGCTAAACACCTGCAGAGAAGCCGCATGTTTCCAAGGAAGCTGTTTTGATATAACCAGTGCTAGAAACCGCAAAGATATATATATATAACTATTGCTGGAGAAGTTGGCCTTGTTCTGACATAATAATTGTAATATTAAATCCCGGTGCAAAAGTATTTTACATCCCCACTTTTTGTTTGTAATGTATTTTGTAGAGATTTTGGGCCAACACAAAGTATATGTGAGTGTCTGAATGTGAGGTGGAAGAAACACTATTAGGTTTTTAAAACTTTTAAGAATGTAATATGAGTGTGTATCCAGGTCAAAACGGCACAATTACAACCTGCTGCAGTTACTATTGCAAGTCTTGTAGGCTGTGCCCCAAACCATGTTTTCATCTGAAAACTAAAATTTCTCCTCAATTCTTTGGAAAAATACTTTAGGCCCAGTAAAATGAAATGTATGTAGAACAGACATTTTTAAGTCCGTAGATTCTCTTTTGGGTTTAGGTTTATGGTTATTCGAGTAGAGTATAAGTGATGATCTAAACCCTTTCTCGGTAGCTTTGGTTGTGTGTTTAGGGTCGTTTTCCTGCTGGACGGTTAATAAACACCCGGGTCTCGCGCCTTTTGAAGAGTCTAACAAAAAAAGCACGATGCCACAGGGTTTCAAAATGAAGGCTTATGTGCAAGCAACTTCTTCCTTCTTTCGTCTTTTGGCATCTACAATGACAAATAGCAAACTGAACTTTATATGGCTTTGTTTTAACAGCTCTTACATGAAAGGGTTAATTTATGGAGTGCGCAACAAAAGTGTTCTTTTAACCTGAAACGCGGAAGTTTGCAGCTCCTGTAGTATAACCATGGACTTCTGAACAGCTCTGTGCCAATCACTTCACTCCTCTATTGAAGTTGCACCATACTTAGATTTTCAGCTTTAGGATAGAACATGTATGATAACCTAATATATTTTGAAAATCCCTCCACAACATTCTCAAATCTAAGTGTCCTCTGGTCTTTGTGATGGCATTTGTTTGTGAATAGTCTCCAAAAAACATCTGTGGCTCTCAGTGAACAGCTGTATTTATAGTGAAAAAGAATAGCACCCAAGTGAACTCTGTGAAGGTGAATTCTGAATTCTGAAGGCAACTTGCTGTACGGAATTGTATCAAAGGGTGTCTAAGTAACGGGGCTAAACACCAACAAAAATCTTCAAACATATTGAATAAGATTGCTTTATTTATCATGTATAATCTGAAATGTGACAAATTTAAGGAATGCAAGTAGTTTTACAAAACACTGTGGTTTGTATACATTTCTTGGAAGCAAGAACCATAATGAAGAACCAAATGATTGTTGGACTTTCCATTGCTCGATTGAAATCTCTAATTGAAACTGTGGGACATATCTGCTAGTTGTCTAATTTTTCTCACTGAATGCGTTTGCAGACTGTTAAGAAGGATGAACGTCAAAGTAATAGTTAGAGTCATACATTTTTTCTGACTTTTGGTCTTCCCGTTCGAATTGAGCCAGCAATGAACACATAGAATGTGCCTGTGGCTTGCAGCAGCGAGGGCTGAAAAACACACTCCAAGTAATATATCTGTTTATTCAGAACAACAAAGTCAAAGCCGTCTTTGATTGAGGGTTGAGGCTTTACAACATGCACAGCGAACATTGTGGTTGTACATCATTTCCAGTTAGATTTCTGTATGATCACAGATGTAATGTGCTTCCAGCTGCAGATGGCATTTTAACAAATTTACTTAGGAGTAAATTAAGCAGAACCCCCGTCTTAGATCTTATAAAGTTGTGATTTTTATACTTGTTTCCTGTGAGTAATAATGATGATAAAAATAATATGGAAAGCATGATTTAGTTTAATAATGAGTCCAAAGAAGAGTACCTACACCCTGACTGTTACAGATAATGAAGTTTAATCACTACTCTCAAGTGCTTTTATGATTTATTCAGTAACCAGCATAATGAATGATTTTTTTTTAAGTAATACATGAGCAAGACAACAGAGGAGAAGTAAACAACAAGGATTAGCAATTTGAGACTATGAATCATTCATTCAATTATGACTTAAAACCAAACAAATTAGACAATCAGTGAATTGCAATTGAGTGATCGCATGCAATTACAAAAAAAAGGATAGAATGTTGGTTACAATTAAATTTTAAGATCTATAAAAAAATGTCTATCCTAACCAATTTTAGCTCTAAGCTGTCAATGTCACACATCCGCCAACGTTGTACAGAATCAATCCATCTCTATTCGCCCGTTGGGATTTTCTTCCAGTCCCGTCTTTTCAGGAACATTGATTAAGCAACTTCTGCAAAAAGATTTAATGAAGCATCCGAGAGTTCTGGGGCTTACAGAGGATGCGCTTGCACATCCTCCTCTGTCGCTGTGTATTCTGGGAAGTAAGGGAATAGGACTACCAACACAGACAACTACAAGGGCTTGTTCTTTTTTTTATATAATTAATGATGTTCTTCTCAGACCTAAAAAAAAAATGAACTTACTTATTTGATCTGCACTATATGCATGGCTGCTTATTAAGAACGTGCCATTTAAAATAACATGCTGGAAAAGTAAACAGAGGGAAAGGTTCAGGAGTGAGCCAGCAAGCACACAATATGAGACAAACAGGTGCAACTCAGTTAGATGGAATATCCTTAAATAGTTAAATTTCTTAAATTCCTTAAATTTTTCTCTCTCTAATTCAATTTAAATAAGGGAAACTTTTAGTTCTAAATTATTACAGACGGCTACATATTTAAAGCCTTTACAGCTTATGCAGCTTCTTGACAATGTCTTAACCATAAGTGTATGTAATAGGTCTTTAATTAATGCGTAATGACTCCCTTTGGAAATATTCACAACATTCCTCACAGTACTTTGCTTCACAACTTAGTCAAGTGTGCTTACACAAATTTGCTAGCCGCACTTTTTCTTTCCACTTAATTTTCATGATCGTGTTTGCGATGAACTTTAGCAATGAACTTGTAGGTCTCATCTAGGGATGCCCTGAAGGGGTGTCGATATCGGTACGAGATCGGCCAAATACAGAATGTCCTGCAACACAGGAATGTGTTCTAGCATTTGATCCGTGTCACCTTTGCAAGACATATTCTTTCTTTGAAGGGAATTGAATATCTAAGGAATTTACCGATTAATTATTATTATTATCCTATTAGTTTAGGAGGGGGCGAAAAAAAATCGTAATATTCTTTGGCTTTATTGTTTAGTATATATTTATTTTAAAAATCACTTTAAATTGTTCTTACATGACATCATTTTCTGTGAAACTGTATTCGTGTCTTACAAGCTCAAAGCTATGATTATTAAAACTGGTTATGTTACCATTGTTTGTTACAGCAGAGAGGATTAAATTCGTATTGCAGTTTTATGCAGCATGGGTTACATGCATTTGTTCGCAAAATAAAGCCACCGACAGTCGAGCAAATAAACCCACATAGAGCATTCTCACGCCTATGCAAATGTTTTTATGAGTTCACACGTCTCTTAGTTTGACACGCGCAACTCAGTCCTGACTTGCTTTGGATGCAAAATGGTAATTACTTCTAAACCGTGCAGCAATAATGAACTCGTTAGCATGCTCAGCCCCATGGAATTCATTACCCCGTCTTCGTGTTGCTCTCCTGACGGAGAAAACCTGTTTTTCAATCCCCTAACCGCTTAAAGGGATGCATGCACTTTGAAGCAGACAGAGAATCACACATCTCCATTTGTCGCCGCATGTCCAGCAGCCAATGCTCATGCAGTTTTCCTCAGATGCATCAGCTCATCTAATGAGATTGATCAGTCTTGTCCTGAGTGCAACTGTCTCATGTGATTAGCCGAGCAAGGGGATGGTACGGGCAAGAAGATCTGGTACAACTTAATTAGGCAGGAGAGTGTGCGGGAAGGACCGTTTTGAACAAACAAGCAGGCTCCAGTGTTGAACATTTACATGAACATAAGCTGCCAGAATAACAAGCTTAATTGAAAATCTTTGTTTTTATGTGAAAAAGTCAGAAGTCTATTTGACTGGTGTGTGAACAACTGAAACAGATAAGCTGTATAAAGGGAATAAAGCACGCACTTAAAAAGACAAGTCTAGTGTAGTTTCTAACTTTGCTTTTAGGTTTAATTTCTGTTATAATACATTTTTTTCTAAATCTCTGTCATGCAGCTTTAGCAATTAAAGATATTAAAATCGGGTTAATTACTATGATATCCTGATTTCAATCGCATTCACTGGAAATTGTTCTGCTTTATATTTGGACATTTGTGTTGAGACAAAACTTAAAAATGAAAATTGAAAGAAAGACACTTTTTACATAAACCAATTTAATGGAACCACAAGGGATGAGATTACGAAAGAGGAAAAGTCTTCCCACATGGTTTTCTTGTCATATTTTAAGCAAAGTCTTCTTTGGTTTTACAACTGGTTCACACTAAACAAACCATCACCTTTAGCTTTAAATGACTTCTTATAAAGAAACTACCAATCTTAGGGAAGCAAGTGCAAAAGCTACCCTGTGTTTCATCTGTAATTAAACACAACAATAAGAGGAGAAAGTCTTTTGGAAAAAAAAATAAAAATCACTTAGTCTTTTTGTTTTCTTAGCAATTTTGACTTGTACTTTCAATTTCTGTTAAAGCACAGACAGGTTTTGCATGTTGGTTTGTCCTGTCCTGCCCAAACATACAGCCAATCTTGATTTTACTATTTGTTATGATGAGTGTGATGACAACGCAGGAGGTGTTACCATGCAGGAACGGGGTAACTGAAATCTTCATAATGCCTATACCACAATCCCTAAATCCCCAACAAGCTGGAGAAACGATCTTGCTGATGCAGGAAAGAGGCGAGAACAAGAGCTTACTGGAAGCTTGAACCCAGGTATTATGGAGTATCTGAGATTCCAAACAAATAAAATAGATAAGACACGGTGTGCACGCTTATAATCTGCTCATTAGAACAAGATGAGATTAGATTTTTTCCAAACGATTTTAGCAAACTAAAAAGACACTTATTCTCTCCATTTATAAATCCCAAACTGTGCAAACTATTTGCACTATTTTTTATGCTTATGTTAATCAAAGTGGTCTTAATTTCAAGAAGGGATTGTGAATACTCTGCTTTTATTCACACAAAAAAATTCAGTCATTTATCAATCTATTCAGAAAATTAAGACTTGAATTTGACCTTACAAATGCTGTTAGATTTCCATTCAGAAGTGAACACGGGCACTTCAAATAACTAAAAGATAACTTTAAAATAAGAGTCTCAAAGATAAATAGAGTACAGTACTTATGCTTAGTAAAGTCAATCAATAGTTAGCAAGCTGTGAAAGGCATAGCTGTTGAAAAGCAAACTGCAGCCTGATTAATGGAGTAGATAGCCCAACTAATTAGCCAGCTAATAATGGCTAATTATTCTCCAGTTACTTTTAAAACAGCAGAATGGTAAAAATGTTCCACACAAATAAATTTTGTGAATGCTTAATACTCTAAAAGCAGTAGAAAACAAATGGTGTGGTTTAGTTTTATTATGACTGTAATGAAAGATACGTTGTTATTCCCTCTAGATAAGATGCAGGAGGAATATGAAGAAGGAAGTGTTACATGTGTTGCATGACAGCAATAAACCAATCTGGCCTTTAATCTCTTGCTTCTTGACATAACAGTTGAAAAGAGACAAAAATAAAAGACTCGAGGTCACTCGATGTTCACGCTAATACACCTAAAAATAATAAACGTTTGATGCATTTTTTGAGCCATCCAACTGTACAAATTAGTCAATGACTCGTTAATAATTTCATTCTGTTAATATAAAACCCAGCAGCTTTTCCATTATGCCTGTACATTTATCCCAAATGGATCCAGAATACTTTGTAAAACTGCTAAAAATAAAAAAAAATTTGTAAGAAAATACAGGATCTTGTGATATTGTCCCCTTTCAATGAAAAATAATTCAAACCATGAAAAAGTGACACTTAGTTGTCCTACCTCAAATCAGGCCAGCTGTTTACAAACCACCATATGTATGCTCTTGACTTTGCACCCTGCTGCACTCTGAACGTTTTTACTGCCAGTTAGGTCAAGGACGGATCAGGGAGACGCGGCTTTACACGGCAATTTTCCCCTTTATCCAACGGACATGTTTGCGGGAGCTCTGCGCGTTTGTCCACCGCTTGACTCGATCACACCACCAAAATGGCCTTCAGTGTCAATGGACATATTGCTGATTACACTTCAGACGGCTGCTGGTCAGTGAAAAACATTTGAATGACAGCACAAACAGAGTACTGTGATAGACACGGCACTAAGCTTTGCCAAGTCTGGCAGTGAATTGTACAATAGCGTATTGGAGCATGAGGCACCTGCCAGTTCTTTCTAGACACTTAAGTGATATGGGTTACATTTATTGTGAGCGAGTTATTTAAAACAAATTTATCATGGCACTCCCTTTGACTCTGCATATAAGCATTGGATAAATAGCCAATCTGTGAAACAGAATGCAGCTTGTTCATGGCATAATTTCACACCTGAGAGTGAGGAGGCTTATTTTTCCTGCAGTTTCAGTGTATCTGTTGACAACTCCACCGATTTTCCAGGGTTGAAACAGCTGGGTAGCAAGTGAGTTAATGTAATGGGCTTTGCATGTTGAGCAGAAGTGGCACTAAGCTCTTCCTATCAGACGGTCGTGAACGGGTCGAACCAGCCATTCCATCACTCTCACTCACCCTGCTTCTCGGTTTTTTTTCACTCCCTTTCTAAGCGCCCATCAATTGCGGCTGTGAAGCCCTCAGTGCCCACGCTAAGCCAGCCCATATCATTGCTTGGATGGATGTATGCATGCAGAAGTGCTCCGGTGTTTGAGGGTGCTCGTGTGTGGAGCACCTTGATTGGACTCTGCAGCGGAGAGTGAAGCATTAATGAAGACTGACTGTCAGAGTCCAAGTCCTCTTTGCACATATGTGACCCATCACCCAGAGCAAAGACTCAAAGATCAGTGCAGCCTGATTAAAATGGGCTCTTCTTTATTTCCACAGGGTCTTACAATTACTGAAGGGGTCTAATCCATATTCCCAAAGGTCTTTACGCTAATCTACCCACATGTTTTCTATGGTTGTCTGGGTATTTCGCTTGTAAAAAAACCAAAAAAATTTGAATCAGAAAACCAGAGATGCACCCAGTAAATTAGGTCAAGAGTTAGCTTAAAGCACTTAAGGCGGTTTGCAGCGTGAAATCAGCCAACAGTCCGTGCTGACAAAACTCATTTGTAGTTGAACATTTTTGTAGAGAAGAAGACTACTGGCTGTTAAAACACTAAAGCAAGTGGCAGTGAAAAAAGGTTCAGGAAGCGTTATTCGAAAGCAGGCCTTATTTTCTATTTTGGCCTGGTATTTCTCTGCTTTGGGTTTGTAATTTTCATGCATGCATACGTTCTCCCCGGGTGATCCAGCTGGTTCCACAGTACATTTTAGATTGACCAGTCCTGCCAGCACTGCATGCAATATTATGTTTTCATGTGCTTTCCTACAATGTACTTGAAACTAACCTGCCAGAGATAGGCACCAGCTCAAAATGTCACAGTTGCAAGGGTTTTTTAGCTCTAAATAACTGCAGAGCTTTCTTATTCCGACCGCTCCATGTAAAACACAAATAACATAATGTTATTTCATTTAAACTGTTTTGATTAAATGCCCCAACAATCCTGTCACATAATCGAACGGATTCCACAAAACCAGTTTCCTCCTTCTCCTTACTGAAATATACATATGTATACAACTGCCTAAACAATGCAGATAAAAATGGATTGTTAATATTGGCCCCGTGTTACTGGATCCAATATTTAACTGGCCAACAGTTGAGAGTATATATTGTGCTTTTCTTGCGGGCTTTCTTTGTCTTGTTTTAGTTTAATAAAACATTTTACGAGGTTTTATTATGAGTTAAATTTGTAATTTCTGCTGAAAGCAGAAAACAAGATCTATTTTTAATTCATAGGCCCTAAAGAATAACCTAAAATTAGTACGGCACACAAAACTTTGTAAAATTTGTTATCAGTGAACAGCCTAAAAACTTTATTCTGTGCACCTGTAGTTGTAAGGTCTCTTTTCCAAATGTAGCCATTTGCTCTATGATCCTGGGTTTATTTGTCTGCACTTTTGTTTCTGTAGTACACCAATAAAAGCAGGGATGTGGCAGCAAATATGGTGTTTACAATTGTTTTATGGGTTTAGCTCACATGCTCAATGTGCTTGTAACTCCTGTCTGCTCAGATAGATAAGATAATAGCAGTGAGCAACTTCCGGCTCATTTTCTTCCACAAGCATAGCAATAAAAAAATGTTATATGTTGCACATGTAGTCCGTGGTTCATTACTGCCTTTTTAGCACTTTGTAAAGGGTTGACTTGGAGAAAAACATTGAAAAGTTGAACACCACTTTTACTAAAACACTGTCTAACCCTTGAGATTTTTTTCTCTCTGTTTCGGCTATTATCATACATCTTTTAAAACTCCAGGAGGGAGCAAGAACTGATGTAGCAACCAGTCCCTCCTGGAGTACGCAACAGAGTGGAGAACATTAAGCTTACTCAAGGCAACTGTTAATATTGCGGGCGAACAATGTTGTCATCTAATTGTGTCTGTCACACAGAAGTCTTAGTCTTCAACCACCATACCTACTGGCAGCTTCTGTTTCCACAGAGACACGATTCGAGGCCAAGGTTCAATTGTGCTGGCATCCCGGTTTAAAAACAAAAGCGCAGATCCTCACTTTAAGACCTATGTGAAAAGTTATGATCATTTCTACTATATATATATATATATATATATATATATGTATATATATATATATATATATATATATATATAAATAATAAAGGAACATTATTGCTCTTAGTGAGACCAACTTTCCAAATCTGGAACTGTAATGAACTTTAAGAATGAATCACTTCACAACTGAATAGAACATTTACCAGTAAGACTAGGTTTTGCTTACGTGACGGTGTGTCTTTGAAAGTAACTAAAAGTTGATAAAACTGAATTCGGTTCGGCTGCCAATTTTCCCTAATCCTTAAAATCTAACAGGAATAAATCAAGATGTAGGCGGTTTTCATTTTCATTTTTATTAAAGTTGATGTAACTCTAGAAATGGAAATGGAATGAAAAGAAAAAGAGGAAAATAGACATTAAACGGCTTCAGGCTATGGGTTGAGCCTGGGAGAGCTGTGTCCAAAAAATGGTTCACCCGCTGATCGAGTAATGCTGTACATAACTGTTTATAAACGACAGATATATGTCTATAAATATATTTTTATAGTATTTAGAAAGCCTCAGCATATTGGATTCACCACTGTGGAGTCGGCACAAACCAAATGACCACAAAGCACGTGTTTTACTACCAATGAAGATTTAAGTTAGAAATTATCAGTGTTAATAGTGTTAACAGTTACCTTAAACCTTTAACATTTCCATTTAGAAATTTCATACTCTTCCAAATTTACATTTCTAAATCTCTGCAGTAGTTCTCGAAACATTTTGGATACACCTGAACTGAATTATCAACACTTACCATTGCTTCTTTTAGAAAACTTAGTTATCCGTGTCACATTCCCTTTATTTGTAAAAATTAAACACAAATAGAAATAAAAATAATGTCTTTTCTAGATCATAAAACAATAAAGTCTGTTTTTGATGCGTTTACATAACACAAAAAAAACACAGTGGAAGCAAATTGAATTTTCCTCGACGTTTTAAAACACATTTGTTGTTCGTTCAGATTGTAGAAGAACAGAAGAAAGCTAGACTTTCAGCAGACAACAGGAAGGCAGAACAAAGCAGAGGACTGGCGCCTCCTTTTCATCCTTGAAAGCTCTCAGCCTCTTTCTAATGTTGAACTTGCTTGGTTCAGTAATTCTGCAGCTACATTTTAAAACTTCAAATTTATTTAGATATTAAACTTTTAAATCAACCATCCAAACAAGAAAAATGTTTCTTGCTGCAAGTCAACGACTCGATGCAATCTGCTGGGGTTCCTTAGATAGGAAACTTTTTCAAATTGATTTGTTAGAATGTATCTTTGATTTTAATTGATTTTCTGTGAAGTGCCTTGAGACGACACCTGTTGTAAATTGGCGCTATATAAATAAACTGATTCTTGAAACTGATTCTTGATTCTTCTAATATGAAAAATGAAACCAGTCCCCACAAACTACAGCTAAACTTAAGTTCCAGCTGATCTAAATAGTTTCTTCTTTGTTGTTGTTGTTATTTATTGCACACGGTCAAAATGAGGAAAATGATCAACAATAAGGCAACATTCAGCTAAAAAAAGATGAGGTCAATTTGAATACCTACTTAACTTAAACCCCTCTTTAAATAGAGTCTACACGGTAATAGTTGAGAGACTCAGGGAGCAGCAAGCCACATAATGTCAACCTGCATTACATCCTTCCCCTCCACATTAGGAAGGAGCACTTATTATGGATATGCAAGGTTACAGCAGATTTAAGCTTTTGTCTTCACTGACATTTTTTGATTTTTATTTAATGAGCCTGGGGGGGTTTGATTGGACTTGATTTGCATGTGCATGTTACAGCGCTGCACGCCGTCACCGCCCATGTCCACACGCTCCCAAGTATAGGGACATATCTGATTCCATTTTTCGTTTGGCTTGTCTGTCACTTTACGCAAGCAGAAGGGACCATGACTAAATCTTCCACCGAGAAGGATTTTGGGTGACTTTTCTGCACTTTTTACATCAAGGCCGGAGTTCCTGGCGTTTGAAAGCGGACACGCGCGTGAGAACGGGGTGCGCCGTTTGAAGCGGACCTCGCAAAGGAAGTGCTAACCTCTTTTGTGAGGCAGGGGGGAACAGAGCTCTGAAGAGAATAGTGCTGATGCTGTCCGTTACGTGGACAACAACCTAAGAATACCAAGTGGAGGGGTGGGGCGGGGATCAAAAGCCCTTCAAAAGAAAAACTCTGAAATGAAATAACGTTTTTGGCTGTGATAACATATTCATGTTTGGCTGTGATCAAATTTCATGCCAAAGACATGTAAATGGGAACGGGTAAAACAATAAAAATCCTTGAATCTTTGAGTAACAGAGAGACAGTGATAGCAAACAGTTTTCCGCTTCTTACCTTCCTGATCTAAAAGAAGAGGCTCAAATAAAAATTATTTATACCATACTTGGCAATTAAATACACCTGCAGCAGATATGTGTAGAACTTTTTTTATTACGTTGCTGCTCTGTCAGATCCGGACAGATGAGAATGGTGGGGCCAATGTGACGAGGCAAGCAGAAACAGGGGTGGGAGGGGAGTGATAACCCTACAGTGAGGTGGAAGACAGGCAGGCGGAGAGGAAGGGCGGGGAGAAGAGAAGCATACGTACGGACAGATAAAAGGAGGGGAGGACAGCGGGAGAGATGATCATGATAGGTACAACAAATGGGAGCTTATTTATACAAACCACAGAGGAATTCACCAAGGGGAGTAGGAGGAATGTATTAACAGAGGAGCACAGAGAAAATGAGGCACACCAATGAAAAGGAGCGCCGCTGAGACGCAGAGCGAATAGGAATATGTCTTTGAATAGCTGAACCTTGTTTCGTCAATGGCTGACAGGACAGATAATTGGGACAAAATTAAAACCAAGAGTGAGTGGCTCGAATCCAAGTTCAAAAATGACAACCATGTCAAAGCGAAACGGAGGGCCCTCGAAAACTAATCCATAATGTTGGATGAACGGAAAACATGCACGACTGCATATCCAAATAAACGAAGAACAGCAATCTGAAAACTTTTGCTTAAGAATAAAAAATAAAAAAATAGATACAAAAATAATAATCTGCTGGAGAAACTTTGTGTGCGTCTAGAGTTTTTTACTTTTCTGGATCTATTTGAAAAATAGTAGCTGGTCATTCCCAGTTGAAAGCGATTCCTTTCTAATATTTCAGGATGTTCCCGAGGAATACTCAAAAGTTTTTAAGTATGGGAAGAAAAAACGTTAATCAGAACGTTAGGCTAACCTTCCCACTTACTGGTATCAATTATAATGAATCCAACATATTTTCTCTTTAAGCACTAAATTATCCTTTTAAAGGTTTTCACATACCTTTACTAAGACTCCAATAGGTATAGAAACCGCCACAACTTCCTTTGATCCAAATAAAACATGGAAATGTATATATTTTATAGAACTCCTTAAGCCTTCTGGCACGTTTGCAACAAAATAAAGCCTCTAAACAGTGAAGCATGATCCTTCATAGCTTATTTTCCCTCACGGTTTCTTTCAAGCCAAATCCACAATCTAAATACACAACAAACACCATTTGAGTACTTTTTTTAGAAGCAAGAGGGGCTTAGAGATTTGGCTGATGGAGGATGCGGGCAGTGTTATGTGAGCCAAAAGGTACGGTCGTGAGAACAAGGCCATCTGGAAGGCCAGGGGGAGCAGAGGACCTGACAGAGAGCAGGCTGCCACCTCACTCTCACACCGGAGCTAAGGCAAATGTTTGTCAGTGTGAGTTAAAAAAAGAGGGTAAAGTCGATTTGAGGTAATATCAGAACTAACGCAAGAGTCCTGGTTCAATATAAATGTATTTCTGCCAGCTATTTTTGCTTGTAAAGCGGATCCTATGAAAGAATTAGAACAGAAGTAGAAGAAGCATAAGAAACAGTGACAGATGGAAAGGAAATTAGGTTTGGAAACTGTGACAGATAGTTCAGAAGGGGCTCCATTTTATCTGAGAGAATTGACATTAAAGAACTGTTTTGCACACTTAGGCCAAGACAAAGTCAAGGGTAAATATGACAGGAGGAAAAACTAAAAGTGTAGGGAGAGAAAGCATAGGAACAGTAAATGAACAAGATTCAATACCCAGGTGCAATCATGTCACGGATTTCAAAAAGTACCAGTTATACAAATATTACGTCAAACCTACCTTCAGCATGACGACCTGTAGTTATGGGTGGGTGACATGGTGTAAATAATATACAATGACTTTACAGCAAAACCATGTCAAACAAATGTAGCCAGTAAAGGAAAATTGTTTCACAGCATTTTGGCCAAAGTACATTTATAAACAAGTGTTAAATAACTGAAACTCAATAAATATGTGAGGATGATCAAGTCGTGAAAATGTATGTCATGTCAGATTGTTTTTCCAACTATATAAAGTAAAGAAGGGCCAATAACGTCATTAACTGTGATCCAATATCTGCAGTCCAAATGCAAAAACATAAAGTTTTTTCCACTACAAATGTAAATGTCAATAAAAAATCTGACAAATTGCATTCTTTGTGACGAAAAGCTTGTTCATGACATAAAACAAAAAGGCCTGCAGTACTGTATGCTTTTATTCATAAAAAGGCCTCATTTTGTAATCCCCTTTCATTTCTGTTTGGCTCAAAACCACTACCACCATCAAGAAAGCTGCAGCATTTTAGGCATTTTTATTGTGGATTAAACTTCACAAAAAAAATCAGTATGTGTTTCGGTCCGACACGGTATTTCTGTGGGATGAAGTAGATGGCAGAGGTTTTAGATTTACAGAACAACAGAAGGCAAAGTCGGGACCTCCTTGGTATATCAGCAAGTTTTGGTCCAGTTATTGACCGGGGGTGTTGCGGGGGGGTTTGCTTAGAAGCAAATAGTAGGGCCATACTAAAGTTCATTTCTGTGATTTACCTTTGGGCATTTAATTATGGAAAAGGGGATTAAATCCCCACACTGGCATAAAGTCTGGTCTGCCAATCCACTGTTCAAATCCCCTTGAAACAAGTTCCCACTGAGATCTATAGAAAACTGTAATTAAACATCAGAGGGAAACCGGCTCTGCTTGTGAAATCAGTGCTGGCGCTAATAAGACCTCTGAACTCTAAATGTTTAGACCAGCAATTTTTTTTTTTTTTTTTTTTGCCGCTTGGCCTTTGGTTGACCAAATAAAGATAAGCGATAAACATGGAAAAAGGAGAGGGTCTTCATGCCATTCTTATATAGTGAAAATTAACAGCAGGGAATGTATGAAACGTTATTACTTAATATAAGGCTTACAATGCAATGCTATGTTATATGATACATTTTCATAAATCAGCATCAAATGTTTAAACCAGCTAAGATAATATTTGAACTACTTACTAGACGGTCTATTTCATTAATTAGCCCTTTTTATTCAACCACCACCCCCTAAACTGTTGTAGTTTGGTATTTTTTCTAGACTTTTTGCAACACTGTTTTTTTGCTGCTGTAAAAGAGAACACAGATTCAAAATGGCATTTCTGATGGCTTCAGGTGGTATCCAAATTGCCCATTTTCTCTGATTAGCAAACTCATCAATGTCTAATTGAAAGGTGAGACTAATCCATGATCTCCTTTCTATAAATTCTGTATATCAACTGATTTTTGGGTGGTTGGTTCATGCAGAATCTCAGCAAAGATAAAAAAAAAAAAGAAAAGAACAACAACACTAAAGGTCCTTACATAACAAAAATGTAAACATTTATTTTCTTTATCAGTTCAAGGCATATTTAATCATTTACTTAACTTTCTCTTATTAAATGGTGATTTTCAACCTAGCTACAGGTTAGGGTTCAAAGCACTTTCTCGTCCTGCAGCAAGTGCAAAAAATGTGTTTGCTGCCATCTGCATAAAGAATTCTACTTCTGCCAAGTATGACTTTGATGTTATTACACCACAGCCCCAGGTCTGGATAGAGCTGGCCTGAAACAGTTTATCCTTGCCGTGCAGCGTGCTTTTTAGGTCAGTCTGCATTTTTACACAGTAATGTCGGAAAATGCAGCCATACACACATATTAAACACACACACACACACACACACTTTGGCCTTTTGGCTGTATTAACCATTCTCCCTGCTTTCAGTAATAGACGTTTGTTTGCTGGATCCGAGCTAGCCGGCAGTATTAACCTGACGCATCCAAGCGTGGCCAACGCAGGACACACCCTCTGCAGGCAAGCAGAACCTTATGTTGCCTTAGATATAGTAGTAAGTATAGTAGCAGCAAATCTATACTGCACAAAAGAAAGCCAGGGTTCGGGGGAGGTTATCTAGCAACAGTACATCGTAGACTCTGTTAACAGTAGGGGTCGGAAAGCTGGTCAACATACAATTTGGTTACTCTGACAACTCTGATTCATTGCGTACCACTACACAGCCCGAGAAGTCACCTGAGAGAAGTAGTGGGTTAGGAAGACAGGGTGTTGGGGCACAAGAAAACTGTCAGGAGGCTTAAAAACAAACAGAAGTGGACTTTACGGCAGGAGATGCAGGACGATCAGAGGGAGTTTGCTTTTTCAGAATGCAAAAACCCAAAAAAGTGTTGTATTCCCTGAAGGAAGAGGGAAAGAGAAGTGATGGGCTATATGGAAGGATAGAGGTACATGAAAAGAAAATTAAAGACTGACAAATTCTGAGTTCTGGCAGAAACATAGGGCTTTAATGATTCGGTCCTGGATGTAGATTACTGTAAGTATTTGGAAACTGGAAACACTTCAGTGTAATATTTTAAACTATAAGTTAAAATAGGAAACTGCAGCGTTTATGATAGCCTTTCACTTTAATTCTACCCAGGAGTTTGTTTCTATGTGAAACTTAGACATGTTTCAAAAGAGAACTCTTTATTTTTATACAACTAAATATAAGAAATTCTGCATGTCTCTACTTGTATTGTGATCATAGACTGTTATGTCGATCCTGACACAAGCCTCTGTGTCAGGATCCTGATCATCATCTCCTCCCCCATAACATTTTATATTTTACTTAAAATTACTTCCAACTCAAAAGATTTATTTAAACAAAATATGCAAACAATCTGTGATACGTTAACACTAAAGACAAAACAAAATAGTTTGGGAGACAATTTAAAATCCCCAAAAAAAGTGATTTTCTTCCTCGAAGTCTGATTAGGACAAATTACTCTTCTGATCTACAACTTTAAGATGTTTGAATCCTTTATTGCCAACCTGTGGCAATGTTAGGCAGGCTAGTTTATTACTTTAAAAAAAGTTGAACAAAAGCAGTCGGCTCTGTTTTTTGTTAAATTTCTCCAACATTGTTTCTGATTTTCCTTACCACTCAGTGGAAAAATCCACGACTGAGGGGAGTTTGGGACTCAATAATGGGAAAATACGGTCTCTGTTTTAATTAACAGTTCAATTATAAAACGGCTAATGGCTTATTAAATAAAATAGGTTTAGAAGTCAGAAAGTATGATTAATCATCTAATTGTCACTTGGTGAAACTATGGGAAGTTTCAGTTCAGACATCCAACAGAGCCCTGCATATTATTAATACCCCTAAACTTTTTTAAGATTATGTTTTATAACATTCAAAATCCTCAAAGCTTTTAGTATGATTTATTTTGTGATATACAAACACAATGCAAAATTATGAAAAGTTCTCAAAAGTGTTCATGCATAAAAAGCGACAAGTTAAGGCATCCATATTTATTAAGCTGCACTGCCCTTTTTATGTTTTCATAATGTAGCACCGGCTGTCCTTATAGGGTTGTACTCATTTTGAAAGGAGAATTTTCACCTCCCCACACCATGAAGCTGCCACCACTGTATTTCACTGTGATCATTTGTGTATAAAGCATAACATTTTGAAAGATTTCTTTAAATAAGCAAAATGCAGTTCTTTTTGTCTTGTTTGACCAAAACTTGGTTTTTCTTTTAATATTTTCTGCTCTTGCATACAAAGGAAAACAAATATGCGAGCACCAATTCTAAACTTGAGCTTTGGTCACAGCTACTCCAGAGAATCCACGCTACAAACAGGTGATTGCAAGCAATAGATTTAGAGGGATGGTAAAAATGACATTTTGTATGAAGATATTTTACATTTCTTTGTAAACACTTATTTCTCCTCCCACTTTCCAGGTATTCATTACATTGTGTTGGTTACCACAAAATAACTGTAGTAAAATGCATTGGATCTGTGTCTTTATGAGTGCCTGTTGTGTTACAATAAGCAGTAGAAAGAACCTATTCATGAGACAGATTTTGTTTTGATTGCAGGTAAACAGCTCACCGATCAGATATGTTGAAAATGTATGTTTCAGGACATTTTCTTTTGTACGCGATCTATCCTGACATTTGACAGTGCTTCCTGTTTGCAAAGCAATTGTTTTATTTTGCAAGTAAAGACTTTACTCAACATTCAAACTCGACTAATCTGAGGGCGACGTTTCAAGCAGCTTTTCAACGGAAGAAAACATATGCGTGTTTGTGGATATGTTTGTGTGGGCACGGGCCCAGTGAGCTAGAAACAGTGCCAGCAGCTTTTGAGGATGGAGCATGTGTCCGGCATCCTCCGACATTGTGTTGGGTCACAGATGTCACCTGGTCCCTGCCTAACACCACTCTCCCTCCCTCCCTTTCGCTCCGGTCCAACTGTTCCTGTGGCTACGCGAGGAAGCATGTTGCTTTGATTGTTGCTTAGATCATCTGTTGTTGAAAAATTGACCAAAATCTCAGAAGATTCACAAGAATCAAAAAAACAAAACAAAAAAACGGCTACAGAAACCTAGAAAAATGCTATCCAGAGCTCTTGGCTATGTCAGGTTGCTATGATTTTGCCAAGAGCTTACAAAGCTCGCTACACTAAATTAAACATTGGCCTTCAACACATCTTATCAGCCTGGATAAAAAGCCTGGCAATGGATGATGTACTTAGATAACGTCCGCTCCAGCAAAATGCGTGAGACCACTGGATAAATGGAACAAAGACCTGAGTATGTATTGGTTTCTGTCTGTGTGTTGAGAGCATAAAGGCTCTGCTAATCATTCAAAGGATCTCCCGAGCCATCATGTGGTCATCTTTTTGAGAGGCCCTGAAATTCCTTTTTGCATGCCCTGCTACTTGTTTGCTCGAGAAGCATAAAATGGTTCACCACAAGGAATCACCATGCAGATTGTTGATGCATCATTTTCCTTCTCTCTCGGTCTCTCTGAAATGTGCCCACCCACACATCGCTGACATTTCCTTTCTGTGGAGTCTTTAAATTACCACGCGTATTAGTGAAGCACTGGGAAGAGTGCTTTTTAATCTTCTTCGTAATCTTGTGTGCTTTCGAGGTCAGCAGCCGCCCTCCTACGCTCCACAGTCTTTGCCTTTACTTTCTCCTTCACTCCCCCCCTCAAAACCCTAAATCCAACCTCCCTCCCCTGTTAGAAGGACACAAGCAGTTACACCCAGTGTCCCAACGGAGCACCACTCTGCTCTGACAAAAATCAGCATATGACGCCAATGCACACTCCTGCCTCCATTCCCTTTAGCCGCCACCAACCACCCACTCACTGCCATTTGTGAGTCATTCCTAATGACACAATTCAGGGCACTTCTGTGTAATACTTCAAAACTATTAGGTAAAAGTCATATTGTCATCATGTCCATGTCCTATTCAGAAGGGTGTCAAGTAAACTTGGTCCAAAATTTACTTAACGTTTGAAATCAGTGTGAAATGATTAGATTCGTCTGCAGAAAAAAAAAACAATTAAAAAAAAGGAATTGAACATTCTTTAATGAAGCGTCTTTGTAAATTGTTTTAGTGCATAATAGTGTAAGTCGCGCAAGTCTTGCCTAAATTTTCAATAATGCGGAGAGTGAGGCTTAGTGGGAAGAGAAGTGGTGTTACAGTCGGAAGGTTTTAGGTTCAAGTAGCTTCCTCCTACCACATTTCAAAGTGCCCCTGAGCAAGAAACTTCAACACTAACTTCCCTGTGGATTTGCATATCAAGCGAAAGAGAGAACGTTGCTTCATTATAAGGCACTTTCAGTGGTCAGTATGATTGCAATAAGTGTTAAGTCCTAATATTTTATTAAAAATACTTCCAATGTTTCCCTTTCAAAGAAAAAATATTAGGAATTCCAATTTTAAAACATGAAACAGTGTTTTTTTTCTCCAGCTGGTTGGACTTTCTGCATTTTTTTCCTTCTAAAAAAATTGTGCTCCTAGTGTTAGTTCTTATTTTAATGGTTGTAGATGATGATCAGTGTGAGATTATCCCTGTCTAAATGCCGGACTAAACCTAAGTGGCATCTGTCTAGTACAGATAGTTTTCCTAATGAAAATCAACATGGTTATCTACATTTCAGAACTACCCAAGGGCATAATGGAAACTTGGACCAAGTTCTAGAGACAACCGCCTGGACCAGCACGAGGGCCTCAGCTTCTAATCCTGGTTAACACAAGCCTGGTAGGCAGGCTGACACAAAGGAGCTTGGTCCAGTGTTAGTAGAATTAAAGCAAAGCCTCCTCTCTGCTGTTATGTTAATCCATAAAACAATGATTATCTGTGGGGTAACGTTGCCACGGTGATAAACATGGCTCAATAGTGCCTCAATTAGGACGCACAGAGCGAGTGTGGCGGATGATGATGCTATGATTGAGAAAGGCATTCTATTATTTCACTTTAGTAGCTGGATCAGCTTTTAAATGAAGGGCTTTATCCATGGGGCCTGATTAATCTTGTGATCTAAGTTCAATAATGCCTTTAAAAACAGCTCTCAGAATGTTAGATCCATCGGTATTTAAATGACTCCATAAAATTCTGTTAACGTGGAATGGCATGGAGTACGCATTGCATATGGTGTTGCGTTGTGCCTCATTGATTACGATAAAGTATATTAAAACTTTTTGTTTTAGTTAATCTATAACACATCTTAATTTGTCTTGCACAATTGCATTAATCCACTGTGGAATGTGTGCGTTTCTCCCCAAGCACAAGCAGACGCAGATAAGTCTATAGCTACATAGATGAACGCATGTAGATTTCAGGGGGGTTTGGTGCTGCCCCGGGCTCTAGCTCCGCCTCTGCTTGGACAGCCTGGGAGACTTGCTTTGTGTGCTTAAATGCGCATCAGCTTGCTGCCCGTTATATGAATCAAAAGACAAACAGAAGGATGGACGCGGTTATCTATTGCCTGTAAAGCCGTGCTATCGACCGGTCGATTTTTTGCTGATAGACTGATATCTGATGTCACTTTCAGATAATTGAACCCCTATGCCCCAACTATGGGGGTGCATTATCGTATTGTTTATGGTTATTGTGATGAATTTGTTGTCATAAGATTTGTGATTTATCATGACTGATAAGTAAATTAAAACTCAAAAAAACTCCCAGAATTGTCATTTTTATTTTCTTCCCACAGTTTGTTTCCTTGGAGCGATGACAAATAAAGAAAATATGATTCAACGCAGTAATTAAAACGAACACACTTGATACATTTCCTTCTAAACCAGTACACAATGTCAATACTAAATAGCTTAAAAGGCTACACCATCTTAACAACTACAAATATACATCAGGTGGTGGTGTCACACTCACAGTGTCAAATCCTACCAAATACTGCATTTAGGAAATGTTTTCAATAATAATAAGGCAGGGTACAAAAACATAGACTATATCCCAGTCTAATTTATCCACACATTAAAATTTTTTCCATGGTTGTCTGAATCTATCCAAACGATAATGTATTCATAACTATAATGAACCCCTGCTCAGTTCAAGATTATGCAGTTTTGACTCAAAGATGACTAAATATCGCCCCAAAATGCTCACTTCTATGCCATAAACCAAGCAGCTGCAAATAAGGCAGATAAACCACTGAATTAACAAGTATACAAAGAATATAAACAATCAAAAATAAAAACAAATAAATAGTGACCACAACACATGCAGTAAAACCTTCACCCAACAACACTTTTAGAGACACCAGAGAGCATACAATCTTGTATGACAATAATTAAGAAGCTAGACACTGTAGAAGAATGATTTAAGTTATAGAGCGGGTATGAAGACCAAACCTGGGGACAGCAGAATAACACAACCACATGTTTCAATAGATTGATGATTGATTGGGAAGATGCAGCTCTGAACAATCTTAAAAAATACACGGTATACATGAAATACTAGTTGTACATCCCAAATTTAATTTCAACAGAGCATCATTTAAAAGAAGCAGACAGCGACTTTATCACATATGCAAATATTTACTTTTGGGATGATATGGAATGCTAAATTCAATTCACCCTTGAGCATGAAAAATAACTGGCATCCCGTGTTGCCTGCTTTGTCTCAAGAGTACAGGCAAAACCTGTTGCGTTTCATAAAGCAAGCACATTACTCAGATTGACTGCCCCTGCAACCAGAAAATAATTTCCATCTGTGCTGGCACAAGGAGGAAAGGAGTTTTAATGACAATGCAGCATAAAAATAAAAGAAGAGCATCTATATTGCACAGGCTGCAACATAAGTATTATAAATTCATTTTATAATTCAATCAATAACTGAAGCATTGGAAATTAGACTTTCCTGTCCAACAGAGCTGCCATATACCATTAGTCGTTTATAAGTTGAACATCACAGAGAGCTCTAATAAGAGATATTACAACTGTATTGTAGGGGGGGAAAGCTCCTGGAAATGTTTCAAGATACATTTATTAGTTTAATATAACCATAAATCCTTTCTTTAAATGCAGCGCAATTACAATAACTGTCAAAACATGCTGATGTGCTGCTTTCTCTCTGCTTTGCAGATCTAGTAGCTCTACGCTGCAGCGTTTCGGTGAGCAGACTGCATGAAAGACTGAAGTATAGCTTGCTCACTATGGGAATCACAGCAGCACCTTAACATCTCTGTCATCCTTGAGTTGCATAATGATTGTAAAAATAGCATCCAATGACCAGGAGTGATCAACTTACACCAATAGAAAGCGATAAAACAAGTGAATATTTTACCATTACTGAATTACACATACAGTGGCAAATTAAGTTGTTTTTTTTATGCCGGCCACCCTGAAAGTCTGCAGCGGTTATTGCTGAATCTTAAGAAACAAGCTGTGAAAGAAGGAGTTTTCAAACACATTTTTAATTGTGTTAAATTTGATTTAAAAAAAGTGACGAGGCAGTGAAGCTGTAAAAAATATGAACATTACATCCACTTTTCATAACCGATCTCCAAAAAGAAGGACATGATGCCCACTATGCTAAAAAGGGAAACCTTTCAAGGATAACGCAATTCATTTCTGGTCTGTTAGAATTTGCAATGATTGGGCTGACATTTTAGGATCAAGGAATACATTCACTCTCTTATAGTTATAACGACTCGATGTGCCTTTAACAGTTGGCCACAGTGGGTAGAGTAGTTTTCTTGAAATCATCCTAAGTTGCCCGCCGATGCATGTATCTGTGGTGAATCATGATCAGTTTAGTTATATAGCGAATATTTACAACAGATGTCGTCTCAAGGCACAAGAAAATCAATCAAAATCATAGATACATCATTACCAATCAGTTTGAAAAAGTTTCCAATCCAAGGACCGAGTCATTGCCTTGCACCATTCACTCCTCTGGAACCACATGGGCATGCATTTGGCAACACTGGAGAGGTAAAACTACCCTTTAACAGGGAGAAACCTCCAGTAGAACCTGGATCACCACCGACTGGGGGCTTGAAGAGAAAGAAAACTAAAATAGATGCAGAGGATACGGAAGGAAAAAAAAAAAGAGAGTTTATTCAGTAGCAGCAGGTTTAGAGTGTTGCTGGCAGCATCTCAGCCCATTTTCTCCTCTAAGAAGCTGTAAAGCGCTTTGAGTGGTCAGTCTGACCCGTTTATAAGTCAAGAATCAAGAATCAAGAATCAGCTTATTTATATAGCGCCAATTTACAACAGGTGTCGTCTCAAGGCACTTCACAGAAAATCAATTAAAATCAAAGATACATTCTAACAAATCAATTTGAAAAAGTTTCCAATCTAAGGAACCCCAGCAGATAGCATCGAGTCATTGACTTGCAGCCTTCACTCCTCTGGAATCAGCAGGCAGAAACAATGGCTTGTGTTGTCGTTGACTTTACAGAAACCCCTCATACTGAGCATGCATTTAGCGACAGTGGAGAGGAAAAACTCCCCTTTAACAGGAAGAAACCTCCAGCAGAACCAGGGTCAGTACAAGCAGCCATCTGCCACGACCGACTGGGGGTTTGAAAAGACAGAAAGCTAAATTAGATTAGAAGCACAGGATACTGAAATAAAAGACTTTATAGCAGCAGTTGTAGAACGTCACTGGAAGCATCTCAGCCC
>JAVLVB010000407.1:4547481-4581777 GCA_032876305.1 Orestias chungarensis | reverse complement strand
CACACACACACACACACACACACACACACACACACACACACACACACACACACACACACACACACACACACACACACACACACACACACACACAAACAAAAGGGCATCAAGGGGCAAAAGGGCAGATGCTCAAGCCCCCCCCCCCCCTGGACCTCTCTGATTGAGAGTCTGCAACTCCCTTATTACTTTCAAGATAGGATCCCAGCCTTTGGATGTGATTGGCTGCCTAGTGTGCCTATAAAAATCAAGCTGTGTGACTTGATTTGCAGTTGAGCAGGAGCATCTGAAAGTTCAGCAAGACCAAGCAGGAGACTTGGAGTGTCACAGTGGGAGAGAGAAATCTTGTCTTATTGCAAACACTAGATGGCAGTGTAAGATCACACCATATTCACAGTCAACTATGCAGTATGACCAATAATACAACCCACAGCAGCATCCATGGGTTAGGCACTTTATGTTTTGGATTTGAATAAAGTTCTGTCTGTGCATTACTCAACATAAAATCAGTAAATATATGCTCTCGTTAAAATCCTGTTTTAATGCCCCCCATATCTCTTCACCATCAGCCTAACTGCTGGGATATCTAAATCTGGCAGGTGATGGAAATCAACGAGAAATTAATGTGACAGCCTCCTGTTGGTTAAATTGCTATAAAACTTGTGATTACATGAGGTCCCACCAAGGTTGTTGATGCAAAAAAAAAAAGGGGAGTTATTGATGGTTCCTCATCATCACCCAAGCCATTATTTTCATCATCCTTTCATCCTTTTCCAAATCGGCTTGGAATGTCATGATGGTATCAGGTACATCTAGAACAAAGATGAAAGGATTTATAAAGTACAAAGGTAATAGGGGAAATTACTCCTTTCATCATTTTTTTTTTGGCATCAACCAAAAAAATAAAAAATAAAATCTACCTACTTATGACTCATCTGGATCAACAGTATTGACCCTTTTGTTTCAATGCCCAACCCACAATGTGTATGCTGGACAAGCAGTGGCATTTTGAGTTGCTGTAATGACTGAGTATTCAGTTCTTTCCTGCCAGTTTCCTTTAGCTGTTAAGATGAGAATGGAAGAAGAGAGCAATGATCAGCACTGTAAAACAAATCCCAGCTGATTGCCTCTTTCTCCCAACATCCCTGCTCTCCAGAGGTTGCTACTGCTGTGTTTACTTATTTATTTAATTCTTTCATAATGACTGACAAGAAAAAAATATATAGATGTTGTGCAGAAAAAACTGCTTTCGGGGACTGAGCTACTCATGAGGGGAGACTTGATATGAAGGGTGTTTTTAAAATCCATACATATAGTGCCTCCTAAAATCATATGCAGGAATGGAAAACTACCATGTTCTTATGATACAAGATGATGAGACTTTGTTAAAACAATTCAAACCCTTTCCCACATATTGCAAGATATTCTGTGAGGTTAAGAAAGTTCACTTTTTACTACTTAACATTCAAAAGTGGCAAAGACCTGGAGGACCTGGATTACCAGGATTTGTTAAAAGACCTTTTACTTAATCTCAGGATTCTGCTTTCTTGAGTTCAAAGATTAAATTAATTAAAGGGAATCTAATTTACTTTTAAATAAGGTTCAGCTACCCGAGCTGGAATTCCATTTAAATCTGCTCATTTGCATCCTTGTCTTTTGTATCTGACAGCAATGTACTGAGAACTGTTTTCATGCAAAGAAAATTTCATAAATCATGTTGGGGAATTCGTTTTGATCTGATGAAGCCAAGCCTAAACGTTCAGGCATTAGTTTCCAGAGGGTTTGTTTGGCACATAAAACATAGCGCACAGTGCCTTCACAATGAAATATGATGGTCACCTAATAAGGAAATTGGTTTGCTTTACTTTAAGCCTGGGTCACAAGGCGAAAAAACTAACAAAACATCGGTTGATTTCTAAAACCTGCGGAACCCATACACAGTGATTAAAAAAACACACATATAACAGGTTTTCTAGAGATTGTTAAAGTCCTGCATGATATTAAAAGCCAGTTGGTATAGGTCAAAACTTTTAGTTTTCTTCAAGTAGGCGGTGTATGAAGGATAATTTATTTTTTTCCACAACAGTGTGAGTCTACGCATGCCTTTCAATTAACAATAGAGTGATTTTCCAGAAAAAATCTATGCTTTGAAACACCCAGCCAGACAAAATCTCTGTTGGATCACTTTAAAAGGTCTGTGTACAAGAGACCTGTTCCATCTCTTAAACGTGAATTCCAATTATGGAGGGGAAAAAGAATAGTAAAAATAGCTATGCAGTTAGACTCCTTCAAATAAAGAATGAATGCATTCTTTTAAAAGACTCTCACAAAAATATGAATAAAAAGTTTCTGAAATTTTAGGTTTACATATTGAATCCTTTTCAGCATTTTTAAAGCTGTGGGTAGATATTTACTGTACAATATAGGATCTAACTCACAGTGGTTTTGACAACCAGTTTAAAAAGATGCTCAGCATATCTTTAATTAGCTGAATTGTCACAACTTTTGTGGCCAGTTTTCAAATATAATTTTGTGTGGCTTCCAGGATTATTGACAAGACATATTAAAACAGAGAGCAAACATAAAAGTTTTTACCTTTTAGTTAAGCAAATCGATTAGTAAAAACACACTATCAGCAGAAAAACGAATCATTTATTGCAGACTGTAGCTGAATATTTTCAGCCAGATATGTTTCGAAAGAAAAGGCTGTTCTGCAAAAACTGCTATTGGGAGAAAAAAATAGTTAGTTTTTTGTCTAAAAACACCTGCATAAACCACATGGTGCTGTTTTTTTAAATTATTATTGCAATTGCACCTTAAACCTACTAAAACAACTAACACTTTTGACACAGTGTCTCGTATATATATATATATGTTTGTCAATCATTATCTTTCCCATTTCCTATTTCATACTTTTACTTTTCAATACAATTCTATGGGCTTCAAGTAAGGAACCACTGTCACTCTTGCAAATGTTGAGGGTTTCTAGTGTTTCTGAAAAGATATTTTATGATACCCGTACTTTGAAGCTGACACCTGCTTTAATAGTATTAAGGTCATGGTACAACATGATTGATGAAAGCACTGTCAAAAGTGATTTTAAATGGCTGTAAGTCTTCCATTTCTGGCAGTGCCTGGCATTTACACATAATAAAGGGCATAAACAGTGCAACCGTGAAACTTATCAGTAGATGGTTTCAGCCTGAAAAGGCCATCCATTTGAATGCAAAGTAAAACAAAGAGTGAAGTTCAAGATCTACAAGTAAAAGGGATTTTTTTTTCAGTTCAGGCAGTGCACTCAGCAGCTGAGCTTGCCTCTGCAGCCTTCACCTTTTTGAACAAGACTGCTCTAATGCGCAGTTTCATACTCAACATGTCAAGTAGGAATTTAAATTGAATTATTGTAGCTGAGATTGTCACAAATCTGCTGCCGTTAAAGAATATGCTTGCTAAGTCCCTGTTCTAATTTGTGAGAAAGTGGGTTATCTGGGAGATCTCTTGCTGCAAATCTTAGATGCTGTGGTGATAGTAAAAATAGGATATTTTTTATACAGTGTGCACCGCATGTGGGTGGCATTTCTCAGTGCCATCTATACGTCCTGCCACATACCAAATCAAATAGTGTAGGCCCCGCTTTAGTGGTGCCTACACTATTTGATTTGGTATGTGGCTTTAAAAAGTACATTTATTACTGAATAAAAGGAAAGATAAAAACAAGTTTTAAAATGCCAGCTTTTGATTGTGCAAAAACATTACATTCTTGGAGGATGTGTTTCATATGTTCCTGTTTCCCCACCACCATTCGTCGATGACATTTTTCCA
Organism: Orestias chungarensis; assembly: GCA_032876305.1. NCBI lineage: Eukaryota > Metazoa > Chordata > Actinopteri > Cyprinodontiformes > Cyprinodontidae > Orestias > Orestias chungarensis. Next base: position 4,577,958 of record JAVLVB010000407.1, on the reverse strand, counting down.
AAATTAAAAATGAATGAATAGAAACAACAAGAAAATGCTTAAATATCCCCACGAAAAAATAAAACTCCAGACGGCCATGGGCGTGGGGGTACTAAACTCCTAAACTTAGATAAAAGAGCCTTGCACAACCATAACTTTCATAAAATTCCTTCAAAGTTATCAGTCCGATTTCAACTTTCTTGTAATTGAAATAACTTAGTAACTAATTTCCCACCGTCTTTAACATAGTTGGATGTTAAATTTAAAAATGCAAGCCTCAGAAAATGGGCCTGATTTATGAATGGGATAAGAAAAACTCTGCAACTTTGTTTATTTCAAAATCCCACACTATTACATACCCACTTTCTCATTTTAAGAAATATGAATAATAAAGTTCACCATGAATTCTAGGAAGATGTTTTTAGCACAGTCAGGCATTAAATACAGATTGTGAAGATGGATGGGTGGATTAGAACATGTTACAGTGAAAGCATTTTCCCGTATTTTCCTTTTTATGACCGGTAATATTTTAATCAAGTCCCATCCCTTTCCAGACTAGTAAAAGATGACCAATAACATGACATTTTGACATGGATTTTTTTTGGGCTGGGACTCACAGCAGGAAAGCAACTCAGGAGACCATTGATCAGTTAAACGATTTTATTTACAATGAGTGAATAGTGAATGTGTTCAGGAGCAGTGTCTGGCCTGGACTTGGGGAAACCAAGGAAACAGACTCATCAGTGTGAGGACAGTTAGAGTCTGGAGTGGGACAGGAGGCGAGTGGGAAATCCAGATGGGTAATAATACTACGGAGGAGATTGCTTACTTGAGACTGGGTTTTGAAACGCCAAGGAGAGATGACCAGATTTGGAGAGCTCTGGTTGTGGAGTTGTTGTTTTTGCTGTGTTTGCAGGACACTGGTGGTGGAGGCTGCAGAGGTGGTTGCTGGAGCGGACAGGTATTGCATGCAGAGAGGTTGGTGGAACACAAGGGAAGGCTGCAGTCTTGGTTCTTGAGGCTTATAATATTTCTTGTTTGCTGTAGATCGAGGATCATACGGGGAAGAGTACCAGGGTTGCACACACGAAAGGAAGTTACTAGGGACACAGGAGGCACAGGTAAGACAGCTTACACAAAGCATTAAATCCATGGGGAAATGCAGAGAGGCTAGGAAGTACCATGAAAAGGCAACAACCAGGCAGGCTACTCTTGTACTTCACAGCTCTGATTTCATTCAGAGCTGTTTCATTCAGCTCTATTTCCTGACACATACTCTATCCAGACCCTTGGTCAGGCTACACCTTTTAAAAAAAAAGTATATAAACAGTGATAGATATTCAAACATGTAAACAAAAGATTAACATTGTGTTTGAGAAATCCCTTTTATTCTACATCTCTGGGGTCTTACTACTGTTAGAAGTGAATAAAATAACAAAGGGCTTAAAAGATATTTCCAAATGTGAAAAAATGCCATACATATTCACCATAAATAAAGAAAAACTGTTGGTGCACAGAAATGTGTTTTTTTAAAATATTTTGTATTAACCTGTAATAGCCCAAAAACTGCTTTGGCAAAGGTATGAACAATATTTCTATTCCTAGCATTTAATTACTGCATCTAAACATTTGGGGCTGTCATAGAGACTTTCTAGCACCTTCACAGGTTGTCCACGAGGGGGCGCCAGAGCGTGACTCCGGCTGGAGCAGCTCCTCATCTGAGCTCCTCTCCAGATCATCTGCATTTGGGCTGATTGGGCTAAGCTGCTTATAAGGAGCAGGGATCAAGCTACTTGTCGCCTGAGTGTTTGTTGCTCTTTGTAATCTTACCTATTCTTAGCGCCAGTCTCTAGTTTTCAGAGTGTTTCTAGTTGCTTGATGTTTTGTTTCTCTGTTACTTTGTCTCACCCTTGCAACCTGTTAATTCCCATTGTGCTCACCTCTTCAGGTTCACTTCACTTGTGCTCATACCCGCTCCGTTTATGATCTCCTGGATTACACACCACTCTGGTTCCTGCTCTCAGTGCACAGCTCGATCTGCCTGCTCCAGCCATTCACCATCTGCCTCATGCCCTCTGGACAGCAACCACCTGGACTCAGCTGGAAAGTCTCTCCACTCACCCCTCCCTGGCGTCAACACTTATCTACAACAGTAAGCATCATATCAAATCATCTCTGCACTGGTTTCTACTACTCGCCTTCTCCGTCTCACCTCCAGAAGTCTCCGGTTTCCCACGTCGTTCTCAGTTACCTGGATTCCCTTTCCGTTCCCTGCTGTGATTATTGCTTCCCGTCTCAAGACACATCCACATTAACAAATAAACTTTGATATCATTGTACTCTTGAGAGTCCTCTGTTTATTGTGGGTCAGATACCTGAAAACTATGACAGGGGCCTCAACACTGAAAGTGGAAACCTTTGAATGAACGGGTCTTAGTCGATTACAAGTACCATATTTTAATATTAAAAAGAATTATTAATTCTGTCATAATCTTTGTTCCTTTTTAGTCAACTGTTTAAGTAACCGCTGCTGGGTATGTGCCTGGGAACACCATTAAATTATAACAAAAACACAGAAAACACAATCTATTTAAAATTGTTTTCTTATAAGAAAACTGACCTCAGGGTACATTAAAAGTGACTGGTCTGCCCCCACAGTATACAAAACCTAATTAAAATGAAACAAGTCTTTTAAACATTTAGTCACCATAGTTTCCCCCATGCCCAAGCAAAAAGCCGATTGAGCTGCAAAAAACAAACAAGACAAATAATTTTACCCCTGTAGAGTCTGGAGAGAACAAAGATTAACCGGGTCACCAAAAAAACATTAAAAAAAATAAAAAAATTAAAATGCTCCCCACAGCTTATCACATTGTCCATTTATGCAACACTGAATGCATCGCAAATATGTACACTTAAAACGAAACAAAAAAACAACATATCGGTTTCAGGCTGGAAGATTGGTTGGCCACGTGTTTCATATCTGTAATGATCTGAGATTGAGGACACAAAATTCAGCTGGACACAACAGATAAGTGTTTAGTAGTTTGTTAAAGCTACTGCATATTAACAGGACACAACCATAAACAGGGAAAACAACCACTGATGGTGGGAAAAGAAGCTTGTATCCTAAATTTTGACAAGGTTTCCTATCAGTTAGATTAACTGGTTTAAAGCTGGTTCTAAAGACTAGAAGGAAGGAAGACATGAGCTCCACAGGTATGATAACTGTAAGGGAACAAATAATAGAACAAAGAGGCTCCTCCTCCTACTGATAGCAATGGTAAAACTCGAGAACGTAATACTGGTAGGCAAATCCTGACAATACAAACTTACAACGACAAACACAGCTCCTTGCAAAATGATTCACATCCAATGAGCTTTCTTATTACAGCCACATTTTTATAGTATTATAGTATTTCGGCTTTAGGCCAACACAAAAATTTTGAGTTGTAGACGTTTGGCACTTACTTTTTGTTGACTCAACATAGTGTCACATGACATGATACAAGCAATGCTGTATTGTAAAGATATCAACAAAGAGTGTCTTATGTTTGACAAGGGCATCTCTTTTGTCTCATGAGGACAAAGGCTGCGCTGTAAAGATAAATGACAACTGAGGGCCTAAATTCAGCCATGCCCGGGCATCCGACAAGAATAATTTACTTCATAATGAGGGCAGTAGGGATTTATGGGTAATGGCAAGGTAAGCGCAATATCTCAGCGGGCACCCGTTCTTAATTTCGGGCAAATCCACTCACTCATGTCACTGCTCTCTGTGAACGTTGCACCTTTTCACTCATGTCTGCTTTGCACCGGCAGCGGTGTCAGTTTCCCTGATGAGCTCTGTTCTGCTCGATATTTTCAGATCACAGTGAGCTGCTGCTCTGCCAAGACAAGACCGTGGAAGACATATTTGGACAGTAGAGGTGGAGAAATGTCCACCCTCTTGGTAATAATAAGGTACAGAAAAGTGCAATAAGGCTAAGCCAAACTGCAGCACAGGATTGCTAAATATATTCAGAATTTGTTTTAACTTGAAGGAAATGCTTTTGGGCAGTAGCGTGTCTTAAGCTTTAAAATAAACAACTTTGCACTTCCCTCTTATCCCAGGAAGGGTTTTTGGCAGCAGATTTCCAGAAATGTGTGAAATTTCAAGTTTCAAACAGACACAGGGTCAATAAAATTGAAAGGTAAAAAAAAACTAGTGGCAGTTTGGTAAAACATACATTCGTTTTGAACAAGGCACTAACTTGAAGGCAAGTGTCTCATCAGGTGGTTTAAAAACATCTGAAGAGACATGTGACAAACCCAGAAGCACAAACTCACAAAAACTCACCATGAACTCTTTTAGAATCAGGGATTTTCTAAGTAAAACCTTCAAATGTTCTTTGCTCAACAGGTTTGGAAAATATCAGATGAAAAAGTTTAGCGTAATGATGATTAAACAACCAAACACTATTAAAATGTTTTGCTCCGTAGATCCAGACTCATGTTACACAGCGGACCTAATAAGTAGCTCTCAGTTTTACTTGAAGGTTTTTGGTTTATTATTAAAGATTTGATGCTTTTTCAATTTTAAGAACTGTCCGTCACTGAGTAAAAGTATGTTGTCCAAACTATGCAGAAAACACAAAGAATGATCGAAGGGAGGAGAAAGGAAAACAGTTTAGGTCTTGTTGCTAACTTATTTATGTCAAAGTTTGTCCAGGACAAATAATGTAATTTACATTTTTAACATACATCTCACAGCATTCATCCTGTTCCCCTGTGAAAAGGAACCAAAAGGCACCCCTTAATAAAGTACAAGAATCATCATCAATCAATCCATTTAAATTTTCTATGGCTGGCGGAGTGATTCCATCATTAATCTTTAAGACGAGACTGTTCTGCTGTTCCTGATTGCAGTAACTGGCAGAGGAGGATAAAAGGATGTCTATGGCCTTTACTCTTTGAATATAAAACGTTGCTATTACCTAGGTGCTTGCACAAATGCACACATGTTTGTAACTTGGGGATTGAGCCATATTGGAATGTAAGCCATCTAAGCCTGTACTGGTGTACTGGGTCCTTCCCTACTTGAAATTATTTATGATTTATGATTTATCTACTCTTGTCATTATATCGATTTTTGTACAACGTGAATTAGTTACATCCCATAAATACAGAAGCATACGCCCTGAATACCATAGCCTGGCTGGCATAGCTGCATCTGATGTTTTGATAGAGACGCTGGCTGAGATTGCTGCTGTCGGCTGGGCGATATCCTGCTTCCTTCACCACTTTGTGAGGGGGAAGCTGGTGCTGCTGGTTTGGGGTACGCGGGAGAGGGTCATGTTGGCATGTGTTGTAAGGGGGTTGCTGATGTTTAGATTGATTGGGTGGTGATGATGGGACTGGGGTTGTTGATGGTTATACCAGAGTTGGCTTTGGAAAGGTAATGAAGTTGTGGAGTTATGAAGGCATTCTGGGGGTTGTCAACCCTGGGTACCTGGTGGCTGCTGGGAGCTACTTGGCAGGTGAGTGTATTCCCATCCTGGTAGTGGATTGGGGGTCTGATGTTTGTGGCTTATTGTCATTTGCTTTATGGCGTTTACGTTGCTTGTGAAGTTGTGCTTGGTCATTGCCTTGCTGGTGGAACTTGCATTAAGGTGGGTGTTGGTACCAGGTGGGGGTGTATGTGTTTAAGGGGCATTGATCCTCCTAGTAGTTCCATACTTCGGATGTCTTTGGCTCAGTTTTCCCATATGTCTGACCACTTTCTTTGTCGGGCTGACGTTACCACTAAACAAACCACTACATTTAATTTTTATTGATGTTGTAATCTTTACTGTTATATATTCTTATGTTGTTTGACATTATGGTTCTCCGGTTCTTCGTTTTGTTGCCTTGTTTTTTTCCATTTCTTTTCGCTGGTGCAGAATTCTCAGAGCAGATTTCTATGTTGTCATTTTGTATCGTTTGTGTCTTTAACTTTCCCCTGTATTAATATCTCACTATTCTTCTTCAAACATCTTTCCCCACCTCCCCCCCTTTCTTTTTACTTCCCTATAATTCCATCTCCATCTGCATTATGTTTAGCATAATCCAAATCCAAATACACTGTAGTGTAAGCCGTGATGCTCCATTTGTGTAAGTAAATCTGTTAGACTAAGAGTGGCACTTGATCAACATTTCTGATTAGCAGGAAAAAAGAGAACATGCACAGAGAAAAAAATCCACTCTGTCTTTCCTAGGCTTACAAATCAGACGCTAAACCTAGAATTGCAGAAGAAACAAGTAGGGAGAACACAGCAAGTATCTTACCCCAATAAAAAAGTTTTTTTTTTTTACTTTAAGCAAAGCAGCTTTCTTGTTCTATCGTCGCCAAGGAAGGCTCATTTTCTCCACAATTTCATTCCACTACGCTTGTTTTCAGGCAAAGTTTCGGGCTCTATGTATTAGTCATGCAACAAAAGCATGAGTCACTACACAAACAGTGTGATTTATTGAGTCACTGGAACAACATATGTTATGTTTTATAGTGAGTTAAAGAAAAGAAGATAAAGTTTTAGCTGAGCTAGGAAATGTCTAACAACTGCTTCTAAAGAAACAGCAGGACAGCTTGTTTGTCCTCACTAGGCCTAGGTTTGCTCCAATGGCCCCTGGACTCAACACTCAGCACCTCCCTTTTCCATTTTCCAAAGCAGCCAGAAGCCAGATGGTTTTATTGGAAGTTTTTTTTTTTTTTTTTTAAGCTATAGCCTCAAACGTTCATGCTCTGTCCGAATACAACCTAGTTTTCCTTCTGTTCTCCCTGCCTTACTTCAATTTCAGTTCTTGCTCATCTCCCTCTCTGTGTGCTGTAGATATTTTCTGTCTTTTTTTAAATGGTTTTTTCCTTTCTCACATTTTCACTTAATCCTTCGATTTATCCCCCAGAGCTCATTCCAGTGGATCAATTTGGCCTGGCTTTTTAAAACCCTTCTTCCACAGAAAATCAACACAGTGAACTCCAAAAGTAGTAAAAGTCATATTAAAAATTTCCTCTTTTCTTCCTTTTTTTTCCTCTCACAACAGTCTTCAGAAAAAAGTGGGTGGCTCTCATCTGCTTACTTTTAATTTAGGTCTTACAGACTGACACAAACACATTCTAATACTGAACACAAAGGCCTTGGTTTCCTGCTTTATTGATATTCTACTTGCTGAACTTCCCAGGGGCGAGGTTTTGGAGCACAACGCTAAAATAATAAAAAAAAAAAAAATTATTATGAATAAATTAAAGGAAGACTTTAATTTGAAAGAGTTTCTTCTATCTTGTTTTGATGCGTTATAGTCTTTTTGAAAAACCCTTGAGACTTTAGCTTATGGATCACATAACAAGGTCAAATTTTCTTTTATTGCACTCTAATTAGAACTTTCTCTTGCAAGTGTCATAATGATATGTTTAACAGATGTTTATAGACCCCTTCTTCACCATTATGCACACTATATCCCCAGATGAATATTTTGCAATTTATGGCTATGTGAATTTCCAGAGGATGTGTCCAAATCTTGCACACAGACGTGCTATTTTGCCTTTGTTTCCAGAAATGGGAACATCTGCAGAGGAATTGTCAGGCTTTTTGTGAAGCCGGCAACACAGCATCTGTGTTCTCTGAGATACATATCCGTTAGTTATGTGGCTTGGTTCAAAAGCCCCAATGAATCATTTTAAAAGGAAAGACAAATTGGGAGACTGTTTGAAAGATAGATTGGCCCGATAGTTTCGTGGTAGTTAGCTACACAAATACAAACAAAAAAAGAAAAAGCTTTGTATCTAATTTGGAACCTTGTGCAACATGGGATATTATCCTAAGAAAAAATATTGCCATGGTTCGTCTCCTGCTGCACTTAACATTTGTTTCATCATGGACTAACTCACTTTCAATGCTGCTGTCTTGATAGACACATTCTTTATGTGTACCTTTATTAGAGCCACTATCTTTACTCACTAGCTTTTCATGTTCATGATATTGTTTGTCATCAGTGTGATCATTATCAAATTACCACTGCATCATTTAAAGTAAATGTGCATCCTCCTATAAATCAACAACAACCAATTTATAATATTCGTAGGAGGAGTAAGGATGGGTAATGATACCGAAATCATTTCAGATTTCGGGCAAAACTGCTTTGCAAAATCCTTCATGCTCCTTTATTATTTTCATATATTTTTTAACTTATGACCATACATTTTATTAAAAAATATATAAAAAATAGAATTGCACACAGTTTGATTTAAGACTTTTTAATCAATGTTCAACTTGCTATTAGGTTGTCCTGGGTTATTCTCCTGGCCAGGGCTGTTGTGTATGAAGTTTGAATGTTTTTCCTGTCCGTTCATGGTTTCTATGCCTTTGGTTTCTCCAGCTTAGGTCTGACTGACTGTACTTCCCTCTGATGGACTTTTCAAGGTGTACCCTACCACAAGTGAAATGATGATTGCCTGAGCATATTATTCTTTTGCAGTTAGTTCTTGATTTTTGAGTCATTGTGACATAAAAATGCTTTGATCTGAACAATTTCACTGTACCTCTGGTTGTTTGTTCATGGTCATTTTAGAACATGGACTGGCATCCCATTTCAAGTCCTTAGCAGCTTTTAGACTTATTATTTTTATCCTATCCTGCTCAACAAAAGCATGATGATGCCAACAATGTGATTGAACTATGTTTTCTTTCTGCTGTATATAAAATTTTTACCTTTAAAGTTTTGTCTTGGATAACCAGAACAGCCTTTAACATTTTAAGAAAATTGCTACACTGCTAGAGAATAAATGTTAAACTCTTTAAAATATTTTCACTTATTTACTTTGCAAGGAATTCCAGGTTCCAAGTTATTTCTAATTTAATTTAGCTATGTAGTGTTGGCTGTACAAGGAGTTAACAAGATATACATCTACTACCAAACAGGCAAAACAAACTCTGTTTTGTTTTTTTCTGTCTTAACTTAGAAATAATTCCTAGGGTAAAATAAAATCTAGGTTACATTACGTGTCAATTGACTTAGGTGACACCTATGCATTTCAACAGTCTTGAACACGCCTGTGGCTTACCTTGACACATGTGACAATCTGATAATACTACTTTGACTAAAAGCCCTAAAAATACCCCATATAAAAGTAATAACTTGCAGGGCCTCGCATGACTCAAGTCCTGGAAATTCAAAGGTGAGAAATGAATCTGAATGTGCCAGAAACAAATCTGTTTCTTAAAAAAAACTCCTGTCTGAATGCCACAATAAAAAGCCTTGTTACCTTCTTCATCGGCAGCTTATTATTATTGCATCCAGATAGCATACCATCAACTTCATCAGAGCCGCGAAGATAACCATCATCATTATTGCCTATTATCATTATTATATCAATAAAGCCATTGCTCCTGCTGTACCATTAGTCTTATTACCCAGTCATCAAATGTTCACTTATTATCACAAGTATTTGTCATGATAATGTTTGCCATGAATTTGTGTAATCTTTCCAAATAATTATGTGTGAAGATCTGGTTGATGAGACTCCAGCTCAAGTTAATGCTAAACAAATCTAAGCTGCAAATTTAGAATAGATCTCACAAATTTAAGACATAGATTAACATTAATCCCAATATAATGACAAACAGATGTGACAAAAGTAGGCGGAAGCAACTATTGAAGCTATGAACTTGCTGGTGGTGACATTCTGAAAAAGTTCCCACTTGCAACACCTTAATTTGACCCAATCGATTAACTAGCTAAAAAGAACCTGAGAAATAGTTCCTGATAAAACTCAGATTAGGACAAAAAGAGTGGAGGAAGTTTTATCGTGATCTTTCCCCCCAAAAGCCTTTGCTTTTTGTTTTCTTTGATGTGACAGCAAATACATTGAAGAGAAGTACTGTCACTGTCAGATGAAAATGAATTACACTTTTTATCTTGTACAGATTGCCCCAGTTTAGGAGTTAGATAAATCAAAGGGTAACTTTCTTTTTATCAAGAATCAAGAATCAGTTTATTTATATAGCGCCAATTTACAACAGGTGTCGTCTCAAGGCACTTCACAGAAAATCAATTAAAATAAAAGATACATTCTAACAAATCAATTTGAAAAAGTTTCCAATCTAAGGAACCCCAGCAGATTGCATCGAGTCATTGACTTGCAGCATTCACTCCTCTGGAATCAGCAGGCAGAAACAATGGCTTGTGTTGTCGTTGACTTTACAGCAATCCCTCATATTGAGCATGCATGTAGCGACAGTGGAGAGGAAAAACTCCCCTTTCACAGGAAGAAACTTCCAGCAGAACCAGGCTCAGTACAAGCAGACAGAAAGCTAAATTAGAAGCACAGGATAATGATATAAAAGAGTTTATAGCAGCAGTTGTTGAACGTTACTGGAAGCATCTCAGCCCATGTTCTCATCCAAGAAGCTGTCTCAGCTAACAGAACGCCAGCCCAGGTGTGGTTACTATGGAGAGAAGACCACTTAGAGAAAACAAAAGCTTAACAACCTGTTTATGAAGTCAGGTTGTTTGTATATTTCACAGGGGAGTTGCAAACTGTGAAATTTATTCTGGTCTAAATATTTAATATAACATCATTGATACACAACTATAACATTTGAATAATCAAAGATTTTTTAATTAAGAAAGATCTTTGCTGTAGAGGCTTACCAGAAGTAAGTTTTTGCCAAGAGCTCAGAGGTTCTCCGGGGGGAGTACTGGTAGAGTTGTGTGTGACAAGTCAAAATAAGAATTGCCCATCCCCTAGGTTCATTTAAACAGATAATGACGTGAATTGCAGGTGTGGCACTACCACAGCAGAGCAGCGACTCACACTCATGAGGGGAATGGGATGGCCTCCATCCACAATATAACAGTAATACAAATGTAAATAAAACAGAACGGTAACAGGTTTGACAAACTGGCCACATGGAAAAGTAATACATAAATTGAATTTTCATCAATGATGTTCACATTCTTTTCTGTTTCTACTTTTGCCCATTTTTACAGTCATAATGGGGTCATCAAAAGCTTTTCATCCATGATATTTCATTTGTGTCAGGCTCTTTATCACCACCATGACTGTTTTATTCTGCAAGAGACTGCAGAGATGCTGAATAAAAAAGAAAAACATTTTTCTTGCACCAGGTAACAAGGATGGTGGAGGAAATGTCAGAGTAAATAGCCCGCAGGAGGAAGAGTACATAACAAACAAGGGCGAGTTTGGTTTTCTATTTATGAGAAAGCGAGAAAAACAAAGAATGACTATGAAATCGATAGTTTCCTAAATCACTTGAGAGAGGGATCTCCGAGACTTCAGGGAAAGCCCACAGCTCACAGATGGGCAGTTGTTGCATCAACACGTTTAAGAACACATTATGATGAGGCCACAAATTCAACCCAGCTAATTCTAAAAATATGTTTGCGTAGCTCAAAGGCATGCATGTAATTGCTTTTCCAACAATAACTTACACATGCACAAAGAAAAAACAGAAATAAGCTTCCTTATTCCAGTCTGCGTTTTTTTATGCTGTCACACATAAAAATGCAGGTGCACAATGACACGTATGACTCTAGTCGCTGCCAAGCATCCTTGCTTCTTACATTCGACAAGCACACCATGCAAGAAACCCTACTGAGGTTCTAAAAAATTAAATACATCCAATCTCATCTGGAAATTGGATCACTTCCATATTTTTGGCTAAAAACTTAGGTTGATATAAAGCATGTGGGGAGGTGTTATAAATACACACAGTTAAATGGAGCATGGAGATAAACTGAGCAATAAAAATGATGTATTCCGGTTTTGACTGTAACTTAAGGTTGTGGACTTTTTATTCACATTTAAACTATAAATAGCTTGCAGATGATTTTTGTCTCCTAAATTACATTTGGTGCCATTTAGTTTGACATTGCCTGAGTATGTGTGAAAGTGGGTTTCCCGGCAGAAGAAGCAGCAAATCAATTTCTGTTATCCTTTTAAAAAAATGTGCAAGCTAAACTGACCTGTATCCTATGTTCTTTGTGTTTTTATGAGCTGTTCCTTTTTCTTAATATATATGCATTTCTACATATCAATCCGAGACATGCAGTCAGACGAGGCATACCAGGGATTCCAGGCTTAGCTTCTCCTGTCATGTTAATAAACAAATAGCCATCATTACAACTGTTATACTAATGATGATAAGAAAACAATGAACTTTTCAATTCCACTATTGTATACATTTATTTTCTGTATGATTTCAGCATGTTTGTGATCAAAATCGAATGTTCATATAAAAATAATTACATTAGAGAAAGGCTATTTGAGTGATGAGCTGTGCTTCAACACTGGTGGTGCTGTGTGACAACTACTGATTGATGCATGCAATTGGCACATGCCCAATTCTAACTCTGTATATTGCCAGTGCACGTCTGATTACACATGCACTACGCATGCCGCAGTCTCTCTAATAAATTTATTTGTTGTGTTACATATCTATTCTTTCTTATAGTTCATAAATGCACAGAGTGCGCGGTTCCTTACTGATAGGGGGCAGTGCTGAGCCCTATAGAGACGATGGGCAACAGTTTCTCCTCATCTATGCATTAAAAAGACAGTCAGAAGAGAATAGATACAAGTCAACTCTTATCTTTGCTGATTATTTCCACTGAAGCCTACAGGTTAAAACAATGGACAAAGAAGCAATCAATAGGTCTATGCTAATATTAGAGGAGCTGCAATAACCCACAGCTCCTAAAGGTTTTTACAAGCTAGGTAGGAGACACAACGAGTTGAAGAGGTTGCTCCAGTCATAGGGGACAAAGATTAAACTTTCTGGCTTTAATCCATGTTTTCCATTTTGACAGACTAGTGGCTCAATCATTAAATGTAAATGTCTTCCTTCAACATGGACAGGTACTTGGTCAGAGATGATCGGGAGATGAATGGCTATATTAAAGACAAGTGGTTAGGCCCTGCAAAAAATTTAATACTTGGGCAAAAGGTTCCTCTCAAGCATAAACATAATCATAGCTTTAATGGATCAGATCAGCATGGTTTTTTGTGTGTTATGACTTAGTCAAAGAGTAGACCTAAATCCAACTGACTATTTGAGGTAACACTTAAAAATTTTGAATTGCAGAAGCTTCTCATCTAAACAGTGTGAGTCTTTTTGGAAAAAGGTAAACGTCTACCAATAAAAACCTTGTGGAGATATATCCCAAAGATTTTCTGTTAAATTTTAAGCAAATATTGACTGAGGATGTTTTATGCCTATTCAAAATACAACAGACTTAAGGCAATAAAGAAAAAAATAAACATTGTATCATTTTCCTGCCTCTTTGCAATTCCCGAACATAAAAATGAGTTAAAAGGTTCAAAATAAATTGAAAATTTACTTCATAAAAATGCAAAGTACCAGATCCAGATTGTTAGGGGTTGGGTTAGGCTGGTTTGCAGTGCAGGAATTTTGATCCTAAACCATCCATTTATATCTTTTTAAAAATAAATTGACCTATTGTATTCAGTAACATCACCTCCAGCAGGGAGCTCGAAGCAGAACTTGTGGTGAATAAGAACTTTTGGGTCATGTAAAAAATAAGCCAATGATTTGTATTTTTATGAATACAGACGCTATTTTGTTTCTAGTTGAACACAAAGAAAGCTGTAATCTTGGTGTGCACACAATGAGATGACTCACTCAGACAAAGTTCTTGAATGTATAAATATTTAAATAGGATAATCTATATGTTAGACAACACATTTCTACTGTAGAGGGAAACATTTTGGCTTATTTGAATATAGTCTGTAGTCAAAATTTTGTCATGTATGCAAACGCTGTGGCGTTTACATACATAACATACTGACTGAGGGGGGTAAAAAAAAAAATCTGTTGAAAAAGTGCAAAGACAAGATGTTTATTTCAGTAAAATTTCATAAAACACTGGTCACTGCTTAGTAACGTCCAATCTGCAGAAGCACAGCCATGAATAACAAGAATTATAAGTGAGATAGTCAAGGTCAGAGCTTTTGTCTCCTGGGTGAGAGGGGAATAGTGAATATCTAATCAATATCCATCAGACACAGTAGGAATTACAGTTTTACGTTGCATGGCTCAGTCACCCCAAGGCAGGCTGAATACTCAGACCAGAGAAATGGAGCGTGAATGTTCCCTAACAGTAAACCGCTGTGATACAAACAGAGAAGGCGACTCTGCAGCAAACAGCTGACCCTGTCTTCTGTAATTCTTCACCCTGAACACCACCAGTTTGACATGTTGCATGTGGATCTTTGGACTGCAACCATGCAATGAGAAGAGTGACCCCGTCGGTGCACATAGAGCTTCAGTGATCCATCTTAGGAGAAAAAAAGTTTTAAAGATGAAACTGCACCAAGTTCAATTAGAAGATGGATAGATGGCCACTTAATGATTGAATATGTGCATACAAAATATCCAGTCTGATAAATACTGGGTTGTAAAATAGTACAAAATATTATAAGACAGTGGAGTTCTGTTTTGTATTTTACATCACACAGTTTACTACAAACAGCTATGGCTTCCAAAAAAGGGACATCCACCAAAATCTTTTTAGGACAAGTTTGGGTTTTCCTTTCAATGTGTTTATGTAGTCCAAAAAAACAACAACAACAACAAACAAACATAAAAATCATTAGACTCCATCAATGTGTAGTCAAAACAAATAAAATAGTTAAAGAATGTTAGAATTAACATTAACATTGTCAAGGTACTATTTTCAACTGAATTTCCAATAAATATAGCTGATTTTGAGGTTGCAGATGCCAGTTATTTCTGTACCAATTTAATTAAAGATGAGAGCAGGTTATTTTACCCTTTGGTAGTTTTTTTTTTACATCATACTTTCTGGTTTGAACTAGAGCCATATTGTATACTAATAACAACGCTAAGATGTTTTATACCTGATTTAATATCTGAAACCTAAAAGACATTATCTCAATCTAAATTATAGCAATCATTTGTGTTATATAAAGAAATTAAGCTATGGGACCCCAATAAATAATATTTACCAGCATTGAGTCTCTCGCTGTGATTATAATTTAATCAGGGGTCTTAATATGGCAAATTATAAAACCGAAATCAGCAAAAAGGCCAGCAGAAAGAGGAAGAAAACAGGTAGGGTACAAAAAATGCTTTACAAATACAGGGATGTGAAATGGACAATGAAAATGTAGAAATTGTAAAGTCTGGGTATGCAATAGAGGTTAAAACTGTGCTAAAGGGTAAATTGGCCTGGAATTGCGAAATGTAGAAGCTCTCACTCTTATTTTTGCCACAACAGCCAGCAATCTATATTAGATTTGAAAATACTCTCAGGGGAAATAACACTAAAAAAATGATTTATTGCCAGATCCTGTATTCAAACCCAGTAGTTGTGATTTAGTATGTTTTTCTTTTCTTTTTTTTTGTGACTTACAGTTGTAAAAACTTTTCGGTTGTTATCCATGTTTTTCTTACAACTAAACAAGGTTTTATTATTTCCTTTAGCACCGTCCCTATCTTGGATTTCCTGTGAATTTATCTCAGCTGCTCACGTACCACGAAAAACAAATCAGGCCGTAAATAAATGGATTGGGTTAATTAAAATTTCAAGTATGATTTATGCTACCATTTAGCTAAACCGCATAGACTAATATGTATGACACTGCAAACACCTTCACATATTGACACCACCCTCAACAAACATTACATCCACATCCAGACCTGGAGCCCCTCCAGACAAGTCTTCAGGCCACAGGAGACCAGCCTTGACGTTTATACTCATATAGCACAACAGCAAATATTCCTCTCCATATCGTCTGTGCTCGGTTCGGCATGGTTCGCTTATTCACCACTCCGAAGCCTGGCGGCAAATAGACTGTGAACATCCAGAATGTCCATCATGGAGTGGAGTTTGACAGTCCTCTGACAGCCACACAGAATGGATTCTTCGGGTCTGCTGTTTATTTTCCCACAGCCAAGCCAGTCTGTTTGCTTCCCTGAAAAGCCGCTCTCGCTTGCCTGAATTCAATGACCATTAAACCCACCCCACCCTGCCACCCTCTCTCGAGTCTTCCTAACTTTTCCTTTTCACTGCATCAATCAACTGACACTGACAAAATTAAGGGTCCGATTGAGTTTCCAAAGGTATTTTTAACTTGACAATGAGAAGCAGTAGCTGGTAAAGAAGTAATTTAGTACAGACCTGGGGTTGTTAAGACACACATTAAAACTCTTAAATTTTCCATACTTTTTCAAACAAGAATGTGTGACCACCACCCACTTTGTAACCCTTCAGCGAGATTTCAACTGAATTTACATTGACTTGAATTGACTGGCATTGGCAAAATCAATTTGGAAGAAATCATGATTGCTGTATTACTTCTTTTATTGAACCTCTATGCAGTTAGAACACGCTTGTAGCAAATAGCGCTGCAAGTTTTCAAGTTCTCCATTTTTCGTGAAAACAAGACCCACTTTAGAACACCTTCTGTTTGCAATTTTTGTTTGTTTACCTCCTGAATCCCCTCAAGCTTTCTTATGTATCAGTATCTTCTGACATCTTTCCTGGTCTCTTTAGGTTGAATTTAGTTGGCATGAGAAGAGAGCAGCATGTAAAGCTTACTTAGATGTGCTTCAGACCATGACAAGCAAAATGCTGCAGTCAAATACTCCTTTAAAGTGAGACTTTAGACTGAACCATGTATAAAATTGATAATTTAATGTAAAATTAGACTCAGCTAAAGTTTTTAAATTATTCTTACCCATTTCATTCTAGCAACTTAAGCTAAAAAGGTTTTTAACAAAATGGCAAAGTATTTTTAAATCTCCCATGTAGTATTTAAATTGCTCTAAATAACCTATAATATCTCTCACTCCTTGACTGGGTGCATAGGAATGAAAAAAACAAAAAAAGCAATACAAAACTGCAATCCACTTCAGAGATCATATCTCCCCCTTTTTAGCTTCCCTTCAATGGCTCCCTGTCAAACTTAGAATAGATTTTAAGATTCTTCTTTTGACATATAAAGCCCTCACTAATCAAGCTCCATCATATTTCCGAGATCTGATTACTCCTTATGTCCCTAACAGAGCACTTCGCTCTCAAACTGCATGTTTATTGGTGGTTCCTAGAATCTCTAAAAGCAGAATGGAAGGCAGATCTTTCAGTTATCAGGCTCCTCTCCTGTGGAACCAGCTTCCAGCTTTAGTCCCCGAGGCAGACGCCCTGTCTAGCTTCAAATTTTGGCTTAAAACCTTCTTGTTTGATAAAGTTTATAGTTAGGAAGAGGTAGAGAAGAAAGCCCAATCCGGTTGGGGGAGGAACTCTGTCTAAACAGACGGTTCTCCTTTGCTCTACCTTCTTCATGTCTCACTCTACAGTGTAAGGCTATTTACGTTATTTCTATAGTTATGCTGCTATAGGTTTAGACTGCTGGAGGACAATCTGACCACTTCTCTCTCTGCAACTTTTTTCCTTTGTCCAATCTGATTTAGTTACCGTTATTTCAACCTTGTTAACCTTTTGTTTGCTCTTAGTGTTCTTCTCTCCATAGTAACCACATCTGCTCTGGCATTCTGTTAGCTGAGACAGCTTCTTGGATGACATGCTGCCAGTGAAGTTCTACAACTGCTGCTATAAATTCTTTTTTAGTTTTCTGTCTCTTCAAACCCGCAGTTGGTCGTGGCTCAGTACAAGCAGTTGGCTGCTTGTAGTGAGCCAGGTTCTGCTGGAGGTTTCTTCCTGTTAAAGGGGAGTTTTTCCTCACCACTGTCGCTACATGCATGATAAGTATGAGGGATTGCTTTAAAGTCAACTACCACACAATCCATTGTCTGCTGATTCCAAAAGAGTAAATGCTGCAAGTCAATGACTCGATGCAATCTGCTGGGGTTCCTTAGGTTGGAAACTTTTTCAAACTGATTTGTATTGATGCATCTATTATTTTAATTGATTTTCTTGTAAAGTGCCTTGAGACTACATCTGTTGTAAATTGCCACAATATAAATAAACTGATTCTTGACTTCATCTGCAAGTGACTGAACATCCCTTCAGTCTCTTTATATCCGTCATGTCAAAAAATGAAAATGTAGAGCAAAGGCCTCTGGGGGAAAAGGTCATGATTAAACTGACTTCACTTCAAACTTCATATCTCATGTCCTATCTGACCTTAATCAAGGACCATTTATCAGCTTCTGATCTACCAGCTGATAGTTTGTGTCAAATGCAGATGAAGAAAGTAGGAACTTTAGTGTTTTGCTACTCAAAATGTCACCTACAAAAAGCTACCAGATATTTTTGTGTATTCAGAATTGAATATTCTTTTATGTGTTTCATTTATAAAATGTAATCTAAAACTTTTTCGAATTTGTTCAGAATCCACTCAAGCAACCGAGTCTTTTCAACTAATCATAAATGTGTGATCATTTGGAGGATTGCATATATATTTTTTGAAGCTACAAATCTTGGTTTAGAATTGAAGAATACCACAGGTGTCTAGCACACTGTGATGATACATATAAATATTTTTTGTGCCACTCTATTGATCAATTTAATTTGACAGAATTGTTAAACAGTTTGTACTGAGCTGTGTGGTATGCACTTGGATGTATATGTTAGCTAAGAAATGTCTTTGTAATCAGATGAAAATGATCTGGATCTGACGTGAAATACTTGTTTTAACGGTTTTAAAACTGAAAGGATGACAGCAGATTCCCTTCACCCATGTATATATGAGGCTTTTTATGTAAGTATAAAAAGTATCTCAGGTAGAGCTGACCTCGGACAAAACAAACACTGTGTTAATGGCAGAAGCAGTGAAATTCATATACTTACTTTAAATATCTCATGAGCATTGTTGGTTTATCAGCCAATAAGGCAAAAGGACAGTAGTGTTGTGGAAGTGGGTCTCAACCCCTTACTTCCTCCAGTTCCATTCTATCCTGTTCAGAGGCCCAACCAGTAAAACCAGCAAAAATATTTAACTTGTAAAAATAATGAGAAATGGTTGACTATAAAATCAAGATTTAATATAAAAGGAATCAGTGTACAATTATTCCAATGGAACAGATACAGAGTGACATTCACCATTTGTACCGGACTCGACTTAGAACATCATAAGGATGAACCAAATAAAGCAAAGAATGGAGCGTTAGTCCTGCTTTTATATATTCCTCACTCCTAACCCTCCTAAAGGGTGTCATCCTCTTGTATCAGTTTATCCTTGACTATGTGTTGCGTCTATGTGATCAGCAGTTATGTTGTGTAAGCTGTAGCAGTGAGCGGTGCAGCAGATAAACAAGGGCAGATACATACTAAGTCCAGCAAAGAGATAATTAGAAAAGGTCACAGAATCATACATACAAAATCATACATCCATAACAGTAGAGACATTTGTTTTTCAACAAGATTTTTACTGTGGTCAGTGGGAAGCCACAAAGAAAACTGCAAGAAAGCCCTAGGCGTCAGAAGTCAGAGGAAGAAAGATGTGGAGCATAAGTCAAGTTGATTGTGAGTGATAAAACCGTGATTGGAAAATGGTACATAAATGAGTCTATGAAAATATGAACCCTGTTTAGATCAAATATTGCAGGGTATGTATACATATCGATATTACATGCATGTGAAGAAAAAAACCCTCTATACTAAAATTAAGCCCAAAAATGTTACTGCATTAATCTTTGATTTAACCACCTTACATACAGAAAATGAGAGGTTCCTTTTAGTCCAGATTTCATTTAGGTTTTGGAAATGGAATAAATTGTATTCCGCCTTGTAAACACTGAAAACAGATGTCTGAATTCAAAGTTTTCCATTGCAACATTGAATTATTTTTAAGGTTGGTATTTACTAAATCCCTTTGACTAAAACACGTTTGCAAACAGCAAACCATGAAAATGTTGCCGGTAGGGTTCCGTATCTAAAAGGTAAGGTGTGTTTGACTTTAGGGCAAATTGCAACTGCCGATTAGTCAGTTACTGAAAAACCTACTGCTATGATTGATATCTGGTTTCATGTTAATTAATTTTGGTGTAAGTACAACAGCAGGGGGCCACGGACACATAAATGAGCCATGTGAATTTCTGTGGAAGTTAAGACAAACGGGTTAGTATTGCTGCTTGGGAAATTGACCTTCTGATTTCAAATCATTTTCTTAGATGAATTGCTGAGAATGGGGTTAATTTGGCTCTGAGCAAACATTAAGTATTAAAGTGTCGCGATACATGTCATAGAAAGGTTATCAGTGGTGGTGGGAGAAGTTGTGGGAGAAATACAAATATGGGAGAATTTGGTGTAGATTAGCAGTAAGTAATGCTTCCTTGCACCGACACGAGTGGCTGCCTTTCCAGTAGCACCTTTGTGTTGTGTTTTTTTTCAAATTTGTTTTAGAGTTTTAGTATATTTTGAAATTTTTACTTCACTTGTACAGTGTGCTGTTACTCTGTCCTTTGGAAATTATACTACAAAATGTGGGGCAGTGAGGAAAATCATGTTTATTCACGGAAACAACTGCTTGCCCTCCGACCGAAAGGACGCTGGGTATTGTCCATATGATCCCGGTGGAACTGAGGCAGAAGTACTGGAGCTGCCAAGCCGGAGCTAAGCTAAAGGCGAGGAAGACAAAGAAGCGGCGGAGGTACAAACCCTTGGTTCCCTCCTTGATTATAGGCAATGTCAAGTCAATAAGTAACAAAACAGATGAGCTGGCTTGTCTGGTAAAAATCCAGAGGCTCTATAGGGAGTGTAGTCTACTGTGTTTCACAGAAACATGGCTTAACAGCTACACTTCGGTTGCTAACGTGGAGCTACCTGGATTCACCACAGTGAGAGCGGACAGGGACGTGAAGCTGAGCGGCAAGGGCAAAGATGGGGGACTAGTATTGTTTATTAACCACAGATGGTGTAACCCAGGACATGTAACTGCGAAAGAGGTTATTTGCTATCGGGACGTTGAACTGCTGGTGGTGTTCGGAAGTATAATTTGCCCAGTGAGCTCTCGTTCATTGTTTACATTCCTCCCAGAGCCGACTCACAGGCAGCGTGTGACGTCATTCACTCCACCATTACAGCACTTCAGACTCAGCACCCATATGCTTTCTATGCTATTTCTTGTGACTTTAATCATGTAACACTGGACTCAACCCTTTGTTCTTTTTTTCAGTTTGTGGATTGTCCCACCAGGAAAAATAAAAATCTTGATCTGCTGTATGCGAGTGTGAGGGATGCATAGAGGGCAACCCCATTACCACCATTGGGGGGATCTGATCAAAATCTGGTTTTTCTACAGCCTCAGTACAAACCACTGATACTGAGGCAGCCCACCACAACACGCTTAATCCTGAAGTCTCCTGAGGTTGAAGAAGCCCTCAAGGACTGCTTCAACACTAATAACTGGAGTGTGCTGCCGGACCCCCACAGAGATGACATTGAGGGTGTAACACACTGCATAACAGACAACCTGAACTTCTGCACTGATGTTGCTGTTCCTAAGAGGACTGTTCGCTACTTTTCAAACAACAAACCCTGGATTACCAGCAATGTCAAGAACCTCCTCAAGCAAAAGAAGAGGGTGTTTAAGAACAGGAACTTGAATGAGCTAAAGTGTATACAGGGGTAACTCAAGTTCCGACTTAAAGAAGCTAAGGAGTCATTGGCCAATTTTCCACCAAACTGGTTCCAGTGCTGGTTCGGTGCAAGAGTTAGCACCAGTTCTTTGTATTTCCACTGACCAAACTGGTTCCAAACTGGTGCTTAGCTGGCACCAACTAAAAACATACCTTCAACCTCAGCCTGTGGCTTGGAAGGGTTCCAGCCATGTGGAAGACAACCTACCTCCAGTTCCCAAGGGAGCTGAATGATTACAGACTAGTTGCCTTAACATTCCACATGATGAAGACCATGGAGCGAGTGCTGCTCAACCTCCTAAGGCCCCACATCCGGCATGCAGAAGACCCCCATGAGTTTGCTTATCAGGATAACGTGGGAGTGAAGGATGCCATCCTCTATCTTCTACACTGGGCTCACTACCATCTAGACAAGGGTGGAGGTCCTGTGAGGGTAATATTTTTGACCTCTCCAGTGCCTTCAAAACCATCCAACCCTGACTATTGAGAGACAAGATGAGGCAGATAAACATCTGGTAACCTGGATCACTGACTACCTCACAGGGAGACCACAGCATGTCAGGGTCAGGGACTATTACTCTGATACAGTGATCTGGAACACAGTAGCACCACAGGGTACCTTGCACTTTCCAGTCCTGTTCACCCTGTACATATCAGACTTCAAATACAACTCAGAGTTGTGTCACATGTAGAAATTTTCTGATGACACTGCAATTGTTGGGTGTGTACATAATGGACAGGAGGAGGAGTACATAAGCCTGGTTGAAGACTTTACTGTGTAATGCAAAACTAACCTCCTAAAGCTGAAGATCTCCAAAACCAAGGAGATTTGTATGGACTTCAGAGGACCAGGCCTTCTCTGCAATCGATCTCCATCGAGGGGGTCGACGTGGAGTTGGTCAAGTCCTACAAGTACCTTGGAGTACTTCTTGACAAATACAGTATTCCATGTATTTGTGAATACAGTGAATGCATTATTCACAGTGAATACAGTATACAGTATTTACAGTGAAAACAGTATTCACTGACCAGTCTGGACTGGACAGTGAATACTGAATCCCTCTACAGGGGAGGTCAGAACAGACTGTATTTCCCGAGAAGGCTCGGGTCCTTCAGGATCTGCCAGAAACTCCTGCTAATGCTAATGTTCTACCAGCCCGGGGTAGCCAGCATTCCCATTTATGCTGTGGTATTTTGGGTAGGCAGCATAAACAAAAGAGATGCTGGATGACTCTACAGGCTGGTGAGGAAAGCAGGCTCTGTGCTGGGAATTGAGTCCCTGACTACAACAGCAGAGAGAAGGGCCCTCAGGAAGCAACTGAGGTTCATGGAGAATGTTTAACACCCTCTGCACAAAACAATACCATCACTAAGCAGAGGAGCTCATTTAGTGGCAGACTCCTGTCCCAGTCGTGCTCCGTGGACAGATTTAGGAAGTCTTTTGTCCCTCAGGCCAACAGACTGTTCAACTCCTACCACTATAGCAAATTGTGACTAAGTGTCAAAGTTATACATCGGCTCTTTTAACACTACACACTACCACCTTCCCATAAAACAATTTATATTAGCGATCTGAGATAACTTTGCACAACCGTTTTATTTTACTACTATTGCATATTTTTGAATAAACTTATTTTTATATGTACCTCTTCCCGCACTCTGCACTGTACTGGTTACACTTTTATTTCACATTAAAGCCTGGTGCACAATACCTCATTTCAAACGTTTTTGTAAGTTACTGTTTTGTCAAAATGTTTTTATTGTTTTTTTATACTTACCTAGTGGGTGATATGTTGGCTACTGGATGCCTACATTTCCGAGTGGGATCAATAAAATATATGTCTGTCTGTCTGTCTAAGAGTTTGCTTATTTTTCGGATGATGAAGGTGGGTGGGCAAACAGGTATGTTAGAAGACAGACCAGAGAAACTGGCATTACTTGATTTTTATGGACCGAGGTAAATTGCCTGCGAATGTATTATTAAAGGGATTTGTTAGCAGTGAGGTGTGACATACATGAACGATCTAAATGAAAAGAATTTGTAATGCCAACTTTTTAACCAACTTTTTTTCTTGGTGTGTCACCCATGCATACAGAACATCTTCCATTGCTGATGCTGAGATGGAGGACAGGCAGAAGAGTGGGACATTATCTAAAGTACAAAGGCAGCGCTACTAAACAAATTCCATTTCAGAAAAGTTGCCTTTGTGTTTTTAATACACACAAGCTTTAGGGGGACATGCTTCATTTAATGTGATATAAACTTCAGAACCAGAGAGATATCTCACCCACAACTGGACTAATAAGGAAAAAGTATATAAGAATTACCACACCCCGCTGTATTTAAAGATGTGTATATCCCATCTATAATAAAGGAGCCCCCAGGGCTTCTTCAGACAAATATAGGTTGCACTTTAGGCAGCAATTAACAAACAGTATTACAATTTTTACAAAGAGAACGTAATTACAGCTACCAATGTTAATTAATTGCTAAGTGAGACCCTTGCTGGTCCTTTTGAGTAAAGATATGATGAAATGATTAGACTTTGTTGATTCTGCAGAGCAGTGACGACATCTAAATCTAAGGAGAGATCAGTAGGTCAGGATCTGCACTTAAGAGAAACTCACAGGAGAACAGAAATCATTAAAATAGGGTTTGTTGACGGAATTAAATGTGCAGTGACAGAACAGTCTTAGGCTGCGGTGGACAGGTCTTATGGAGGATGATAAAAATACATGAAAAGTAAGTTGCAAAGGTTTGATCCAGGATATAAGGTGGAGCTTGGAGGTGCCTTCACAAAGTAGACAGATCAGATGAATTTACAAAGAACTGGCAACTTAAAACGGATTCACAGCAGGAAACCTTTAAACAATATAATAAAGTAAAACCATCACGAGAAAGACAATAAAAACTTGGGGAAGTAACAAGGAGGACTCTGAAGGAGGCTAGAAGGTACAAAAGTTGGTACCACTCAAGAGGTGAGGGACTAGTGACCAGCTCCTCTTATACAAGTAGTGATGTTGGTTGATAACTTGCAGGTGTATTAGGCTTAGCACAGCAACAAATTTCTGGGACGCCCCCTTTTGGAAAAGCTCTAGAGATGGAAAACACAGCAACCCAGCCAAAACCCATTTCCTGACAGTCAACCATCCGTCAACTTATTGTTTATTATTTACGTTTTACTAAAACCTTGCTCAAAGTTGAACAATATTATGAGATCTTCAGTAATTAAATTTGAATGAAAAATGTTTGGAAGAAGCATAAAAGGATTTAATAGATGTAAGAAATTATAATGCTGTATCATGTATATATCTTCATTATTATTTATCCAGAAAGTTTTACAATTCTAAATCAGTAGGATAGGGATAAATCTTAATTTACTGCTGATATGCTTATTGATTTTTCTCTACTCCATTTCCCCTCTGTTTGGACTCTTAAAAAAACCCAATGAATGATGGTTATATTTGCAGGAAACTCCAAGCTGGTGATTAATATCCGGGAGAAAATAAAAAAAGTTACAATGATTAAATACAAAGTCATTATTAAAACTAAAGCAAACTTTCTGCAAACTGAAAGAATAAACAAAGCATGCAGGAGGTAAATGTATTTAACACTTTGTGGAAATGCTTTTAGGTGTACGATAACTTCTGGAGAGTGTAGAAAACGCCAAAAAGGAACCTAACCTCTGACATCTACGCAGAAGCACATTCCCACACATGCAGCTGTTTTCAGGAAAGACATAAAAGTTACAATATATATTTTTCTGCAGAAAAAAAATACAGCAAGGCTACAGTAACATTTAGAACAATATAATATATGTTTCTGCCTTCCACACAACATCAGGAATTCAGAGGTAAAGAGAACTAAATATATGAAACTACTTGTTCACAATGTTAGTTGTTTCATTTTTGAGGAAGGTTTACATAGATCAAAATGAACAGGTTATTTTTGTGGCAATGTCAGTCTGACCTCAGACCCATATGGGGTTTTATGGATTGGACACTTTTATTTTTAGTGTTTTCTGGTTATGTAGCTGCAAAAAAAAAAATATATATATATGTAATCCGGCATGCTGGACATGCAAATGTGAATTATTAGTTCCTACCTTTGCATTGCAATTTTTTAAATGAAGGCTTAGTAATCTTAGATATTGGCAATCAAATACCTTCTAGATTTTAATTAATTGCTATTTAAATGTGTTTTATTATCGCAAGAGTAAATACAAATCAGTTGTATATAAATAAGGGGGAAAAAAAACAGTTAGGATGTGAGGCATCAGTAATTGTGAATGTGTTTTCAATGAAAGAATCACTGTTATTGAGCTATTTTTTGTTATGACCATGCAGTTTGCAGGGAGTCATTGAGTATTTTAAAATATGTCTGAATCGCACGAATATTTACAATTTACTAAAACAATTACAAATAAACTCATTTACCTCTTTAACTAAGAATAAAGGAAAAATAAATAATGTTTTTCTACCTTATTGGTTATGAATTGGCTCATTTTAGCCTGCAACTTTAGGTAAGTCCATAACAAATTTAGACTTAAACTTTTCAGACACATAAAAATCACAGTAAGATATTGAATTAAACAAGCCAACCAAAAAATAAAAATAAATAAATAACCAAATTCCTAGAAAACCAACAAATAACTTAATACACGAAAAGAAAATTAATCTGATATTTGTGATATAATGGCAGTCATCCATGTATGAGTAATTGCTGGTGTGATATTGGGTCTACTTAAAGGAACTGGACAAGAATCAAGCAACACTCGAAAATAAACAGAGCTGACTAGATTATTTATTATTAGCAGTCAAGGCCAAAGGTTTTTAACACATTTTATCTGATCGCATGTTTTTTACCAATGGGTCCCAGCTTATTGTTTGTTGTTCACTCCTGGTACTATTGAATATTACATATTGAAATTTCAGCACATTGAAATTAAGCATGTCATTAGCTCCAAATTTGAAAATGCCAACTGAGAAATATGTAGGGTAAAAATATTTGTGCTTTTGCTTTGTACATAGAAATTGTACAATCAAAATACAATGTGTTTTTGGTAATACTAAATATCTGGAAAGTGGATTAAAATAACAAATAATTCATGTTTCAGTTGAGCCCTGCATTGACATATAAATCTGCCCTGTTGTAGCTGTTGGCAAAAACATCCATTGAAGCCACCAGAAAGTTGAAATAAGAAAATAATAATATGTTTACCATAATCATAGCCTTGCCCATAAGCAACAAGATTTTTTTTTTTATATATGCGTTATTGGATTTATATTTAACCAAACACCTACTTTGGCATATAATGTATTTGATGATATTTTACAGTGTATATCAAGTAACTGAACTTTGCATTACAAGTCAATCAAAAAGCTTGTAAACGATTACAAACTTTCCACTTTCCATTTCCATTTTTGGTGTCTCCAACAGTTTTACAGTGTAGTTCATAACAGGTACAAGAATTACTGGGTTTAGTTTGATGCATAAAGTCTAAAAATGTTCTTTTCTTTTGTTTTTTTTAGGTATGGAGAAATTGCATAATAGAGTAAAAATAGATGTGTATTAAAAATACAGTTGATTCAGTTGACTATAGACTGTAGACTGAATAAAAGCCTTGCAGACAGATATGTGAGGGGCTTTCAGTAACATATTGTTTCTGGAGTACAGATTGTGTAGGGTGTGAGTGTGTGAGTAAAGTAAGTGAAGTGTAGAAGCAAAATGAAAACAAAGATTCGAAAATTTTTGTAAAACCGAACATGGCTGGTCAACTATGCACTGTTTAACCCGAGAGGTTGATTAAACAATTCCTCAATCAGATCCTAGCAACTTCTTTTTTCTAAAGGTTACTAAAGGCTACCCTGATAAAAGAATCAGCATTCATTATGCAGATGTTGAACTATTTAGGTAGGTAAGGAACAAGGTGAGTCTTTATTTCTAAAGAAAAGTCTACAGGATTTTTCCACTATGCAGTGCAGACAATAAAATCTTTCATTCTAAACACAATTATATTTTATTGAAGATACTAAGGGAGAAGCAATGGTTAAATTAATATTTTAGAGATTCATACATTTCTTTAATCATGACCTACATTAATTTATCTGAATATTTTAATTCTTAAAATTATATATAGCAGAAAATATTGAATTTATAAAAGGTGTGTTGAATCAACGATCCAAGAGAAATATTTTTATCCTGAAATTGCATAATTTGCCAGTGTTGTAGGCAGCTTTACTAAGACACAATTTTTCCGAGCTATGGGACTGAAATTACTTTTTGTGTTGACTTCTACAAAACACTGACTGTGTTTATCTATGGCCTCGTTTTATGAAATTGGATCTTAGTATATGTTGGAGATTTTGCTGGCATGTTACTTGAAACAGCTGTTTATTTGACTTTCCTGCAGATACTCACAACCACAGCATGATGCTGCCACACTCCGATACTTTACAGTTGGAATGGTGTGCTTAGGATTGAAAGCTGTATTTTATAGAGCACTTAAACACTGAGCTTTCAGCTACTTTAAAGCTATACTTGGTACACTCTTACAAAATTGAGCCCACATTTTCATAAGGTTGTTTGTTTTTCTGACCTGACTGCAGTTGTATAACAAAAAGGTTGAAATATTTTATCAAGAGTATGTAAATTTCTTATCTTTACTTTATGTATTGGTGGTTTTCTTCTGCTTATTTCTAGAGGAACAGACTTGATTAAAGTATTGTTGAAGCGAATCAAACACCTTTTCCGATTTGGTTGGGAAGCTTGAGTTTCCTAAACCCTGCCCCTCCCCACAGCCTCGAAGCAGTGTTGGCAGCAAAACCTGCAGGGTTTTCAGTTCACCTCCACAGTACTATGAGCTGATATTGGCTACATGGATCACCTTTCTCTTTCAGTGCCACTGCATTTTTTACCCTCCATCCGTTAAAGCTCCTTCTCTCTCCAGCGGGTTCTGGGAATGAGGGCTTCAATCCCCATGCTGCAGCTGGTTGCATCTGTATTCAAGCCTCTGTAGTTCCATCCTACCTGTTCCCCTGCCAAGAAACATATATACTGTAACTATGATTTGAATAAATAGCATTTTATTTTTTATTTTTTTATGCGTGTTGAGAATGTGGAAATTCACCCTCTGGTTTAGTTGTATTGCTCTCATTCATTACATTGCTTGGAACAATATTTTTTATAGAATGTCTTCTGCTGGTTAGCCTCTACTATCATCTTTTCTTTACAACCCTACAGCCTCCTGTTTCTGTTTT
This sequence comes from Orestias chungarensis, assembly GCA_032876305.1. Lineage (NCBI taxonomy): Eukaryota > Metazoa > Chordata > Actinopteri > Cyprinodontiformes > Cyprinodontidae > Orestias > Orestias chungarensis. Next base: position 4,549,102 of record JAVLVB010000407.1, on the reverse strand, counting down.
CCTTTTCTTTTTTTTTATTTCATGAGCGGCTGAAGTGAAAGTTAATTCAGGTGTGAACAAAATTTTTACACATACAGCACCCAATTTTTTTCAGTGTTCCCAAAATCTATTTACAGTATATGGCCAAAATAATTTACATTGTCATGGTGAAAGTTTGTTATTTTAAACATATGTCTGTACACACCGATTACTGTGGTGAAAATATAGATGTACATTTATTGTCCAACTAAAAATAGTGAAATAGCTCAGGGTCTGCCATGACTAACTATCAAGTTAAAGTAATCAGATGGTACAATGTTTGTATCTAGATAGTTTTTTTTTGACAGATTTGCTATGATAACTTATAATTTGTCTGTTGTGGAGGGGAACAGTCAATAGATCAAATTGAACAGAGACAAAGAAGTAGGAGAAGTAATGAGTTTTTGTATAAGAAAATTAACTATCAGGTAGGTAATTCTTCTAATCTGAACCAGGTAACAAGTTGAGGAGTTTAGTAAGGCTTAAATAGGGGCGGGAGGTAAATAACAGATAGGTGGGGATACATGGCATGGCCCACTCAACGGCTCTCAAGCAAAATGAAGCTAAATCTATTTCTATTTCTTCGATTTTTTTTTCTCCTCCTTGTGGGAAGGAAGGAAAATTTTCTTTCACAAAACAGTATAAATATATATATATATATATATATATATATATATATATATATATATACAGTTTAGTAGTTATTTTAGCTTGGGGAAGGGTCCTGATATGCGGCACAGATCAACAACAGATAGGATTAAACAAGAGGGTCTCACACATTAAGACAACTGTTTAAAAAGGACAAACAAATGGGACATTTCTTAACAAATACAGCCAATAAGACTTTAAATGACCTAGATGACTTAACCCAGGGGTGGGCAACTCCTGTCCTTGAGTACCAGTTTCTTGCAACTTTTATGTGTCAAATAATCTGGCCATCAACAGGACTCCGCTGAACTGTTCTACTACTGAAGAGGTAATTCAGCCATTAAATTCAGGGACACATCCAAATGTTGCAGGACACCAGCCCTCGAGGGGGCCAGTGTCCTCCCAGAAATGATTGAAAGCAATTCCGTCTTTCTAATATGTGGCAGGAAAAATGGCTTTTCTTGAAGATCAGACTCCTGTCTTCAGAATACTAGAATACAGAACAGCCACATTTTTGTTTCTCTAAAAAGTAAAGTTCCAGTTTTCAGTGATACAATGATATTTAATATTTTATTCTTCAGCTGTAATGACAACTGTTACCATAAGGCAAAGCAAATCTTACAGTTTATTTAAAAACATTTTTGGAATAATAAAGCTTAGACAATTACATAACCTTCAACAGCAATCATTATCATGTGTCCCTTTGGGGAATTGATTAACTATGCCTTTATCTAGGATACAAATAAACATTTAGGATGTCAGGCTGGGTTTTAATGACTCGAGCAGAGGTGGAGTAGAGTGATAAATAATTTATTGCAGGAATGATGAGTGAACAGAACACGAAAGGAACCACACAGGGAACAACAGACAACAGGCAACGGAACAACGCGAGACGTAAACAAAGGGCGCGGAGGCGGAACTAAAAATGACAACAAGCAGGGAAACAATAAACGCC
>JAVLVB010000407.1:4508538-4532297 GCA_032876305.1 Orestias chungarensis | reverse complement strand
GCTAAGAAGCAACGAGGAATACCAGGGGCAACAACAGACGATCCAGCGGTGAGTGTGTGAATGAATGTGGCTTAAGTAGTGAGAACCGGGGTGTGATTGGTTGAGAAGAGGAGTGAATTATTGCAGACAGCTGTGAATGAAGGCGGAGTGACGAGACACAGGGAGGAAACGGAACCAGACAAAACACACATCATGACACATTCAACACATAAAGCCTGACATTAAAACTGCAGTCGCTTTCATAACCTGTTTTTTGAAAGGTGTTTGTAGGACAAATTCTTCCTTAAATTCTTTCTTAGCCATCCTTTATGCCTAAACACCCATATTTCAGTTCCCCAAAACTGAATGGCAGTGAATTCCAGCAGTGAGTGTCAAACCCTTGTGGAAATCCATCATTGAAACAGTTGCAGGCAGCATAAAAATGCCCACCGTTTAGAAATGAGAGGGCAATGTTTGGAGGTCTACATGCTTTTGTACGCACAGCTTGAGTAAAAAGGATGGATGGAAAGTAGCAGCAGGGGACAGAATGATGAAAGAAAATAGGAATTGAGCTAAAACAGAGATGGATAGACGAAGAGGCGAGATACAGTAGATCATACAGAAGTAAGCAGGAAGCTGAAGGCCCCAAAGTAATTTGTGAGGTGATAAAAAAACAGCACAGGCAGGAAAGAGCCAAACGAAAGATGAATGAACGGAAGTTTAAAGAAGCTGCTGTTGCAATGCGAAGGTAGACATATGAAGGAGCTGGGGAGCAGAGCTTGTACGACACTGTGTCGCCACAGGGTATCTTCAGGGCGGTCAGCCAGCTGTGAAGAGGGGGAGGGGGAGAACTAATCCAATCAGTTGTAATGGAGTCAAAGGTCATTGTTTACTCCTGCAAATTTGTTGTGGCCAATCGCCTGAGCCAGAGACTCAATGCCTCACACAAACACATAGAAATCAGTCATTCCTCCAGCAGCTGTAGTACATCGTGATAACAAAAGGACAGCATGTGGCTGTGTGTTTGTCCTTGTTTGTCACTATGAAATATAAAGACAGAGCAGAGATAATGTTTTATGCTCCAGGTCTGCTCAACGGTGCAATTATTGATGACATATTTGTAGTCGGGATTAAAGCACACTGAGCTTTCCATTGGTCTGTACGTGGAAATTAATTCAGACTGCAACAAGCAGATCACAAGCAAACAAGCAAATTTGATTCAACCCATAAACTAAGCCAAGTCTAACTTATTTCATTAAGAATAAAAACAGCTCATACAAATAAAGAAGAATAGCAAAAATTTGCAAATAGGTAGAGGCAATGAGAACAAATGAAATATAAAAATACATTTCAAACTTTAACAGGTGCTGGGTCATAAAAACATGAAAGGAAATCAGTTTTATTTTGGTTAAAAAAAAAATCAAAAAAATACTTTTATATAATACTCAAAAATTTAAAAGAATAAGAAAATGTAAAATCAAAACAGACAAAAAAAGCAAGTGAGTTAATGTGTGGAGGTGAACAATGAGAAAAGATGAGGAAGAATACGGCAAGTAATTAAAACTACTTTTTGGAATATTTGTATTGGAGGAACAGAAAAAAAAAACTTGAAATACAACAATTGACAACTCCGTAAAAGCAAAAACCACTGAAACCAATCAAGTGCTTATGAGTAAGACATAAAAGGATTTGGAAGAGGTTAGTCTCCAGGCAGGATTTAATACATGCAAAAGTAGGGCATCATAGAGGTAAACAAGAAACTGAATGTGGCTGAGACAGGAAGACAATGAGTTGCAGTAGTATAGGTATAATGAAGAAGGAGCTTAAATTAGTGTTTCTAGACCATGTTAGCAGTACATTTGCAAATTTTCTCAGCTAAACACATTTTAACAACAACAATAATTTATTTTTAAATGAAACGATTTGAATGTCTTCAAAGAAAGTAAATATCTTTTTTTTCCAACTTGTCATTTTATATTTTTACAGTTGCTATTTTGATTAATAGATTTAAAATAAATTTGAATATGAAATCAATAACCTTATTTTTTGTTTGGTAACAGTTGATGGTTCTTGCTGAATATTGATTTGTTAAATGCTTCTACAATTAAATTATTTCAACTATTTGTGAGTATTTGGATACACTGGCTGCAATCCAGAGGCAGAGTTTACATTGTGTTGATAATTCTCAGAATGATTGCAGCAGCATTTTGGAAGACACTTCAAGCTTTGCTGCATTTGCGTAGAAAAGCTCCTTCTAAATCCAAATTGTATGCATACGGAAAGCAAATCCTTATCAAACCCCTTTTTTTTCAAACAATATTTTAGCTTGCACAATGTTAAAAGCTTTTGCAAAAAAGAAAAGAAAAGTAAGTTATACCCATTTCCAAATATTGAATGATTGTACCCAAAAATATCGTGATAAGCTGCTGATGGAGAGCATACACATTAAAGTAAAAGGGAAAATGAAGGAAAAGTATTTGTCTTCACATTTATACATGAATTAGTATTGATCAATCTCATCAAATCACAATAAAATACAAAGAGGTTTGTGGTTGTAAGGTCATAAAATATGAAAACATTCAGTAAATTAATACCTTCACAAAGCATTTCCCAGTTACCCTAATTTGATAATTGATTAACAGTGTCTTGACACATTTTTGTAAAATGTTCATTCAGTTTCTCAAGACAAGGTTCAGCTTGCACCTTTTTTCCAGTGGAAATTAAGGATTTTGCCTGGATCTTGACTCACTTAGTGAGGTTGGCAGACTGAGGTTCAATAAACAGTATATTAGTGGCTGTGGTTCTGTGAATTATTGGTGCTTGAAAAAGCTGTCTTAATTAAGATATGAGTAAATTACGTTTTATATGTGACTTTGTAAAAGGTATATTAACACTAATACAATTTTTGTAATCATTGTTTTCTGAAGTGGAACAAAATGCATTTGGGAGAGCTTTTTTGCTCTTTAAAAGCTTATCACTTTACTTTCTGTTGCCAAAATAAAGTTCCCATTTATTAAAAACATTTTCCAGTGTCAGAGCATTAAAAGAGCATAACGTGATAACGGATTTCTTTTCTTTTCTTACTTTCTGTAAGCTTTAAAAAACAAGCAAGTGTGGTTTTTTTCTTTCTTTGATGTATTTTATGCATTTTGCACAATGACAAAAAAATCTGGTTGACATGACAGAGCGCTCTAAAAAAATTTCATTTGAGAACGAGACATGTAATTGTCGAAGTAACCCCGAAGCAATACAGCTCCAAAGCCATTTTCCTCATCAACACTTCCTTGTGAAGCTACAGTATCTGTTTAGTCTGTTCATATTGATGACTGAATTGTTTAACAGACACAAAGAGCCTAAAGGCATCAAGTGGCAGACCAGCTAACGTGATGCTGCTGTCATCCACTTTGCTTCTCTGGGTTCTCAATTCCAAGAGTGTCTCGCGATTAGATAATGCATTGGCAAATACCTATTGTCACCAATTAGGATCTGGACAGCCCTTTACAGCGTGAATAATCACTGAACAAAACTCTGTCAATAGATTTGCCCTGTTGGTCTTTGTTGAGTTGCCCATCCCTATTTGAATCTCAGAGTTTTTCAAAAAAAGAAGAATATTTTTTAATTTTTGATTAAATACAATTTATTTTACCTAAATTCCCATCATTACAGTAAGCTAAAAAAGGATGAGTGTTATTGTTATTGTTAAGGATAACCTTTTTTCTATGTAAGATTAAATAAGAGACAATAATATTAGAGTTTTATGCAAGATTCTTAAGGGACAAATGATCTGTTATTCCTAGGCTGTTCTCTCATTTATTTGGATGCTATCGTCATCAGCATAACCCCCAACATAACCTTTGAGTTGGAAAATGTGGATGAACCCTAAATGTCAGCTCCATCTTGTGTTATAGAAAAGAAAAATCTGGATAGTTAATAATCCTGGGTGATTGAATTTGTTACCCTTCAATGATCTAAGAAAATACTTAGAATGTAATTAAAATAGGTATCCAGATGCCTGGTGGGAAGTATTTTGGGAAAGAAAATCAATAGGTATCAATTACAACACGTGAGATTGAATAAAGCATGAGAAAGGCTTGTGTGACAGACCTAGAAAACTTAAAAATAGTGCAAGCAATGTGACTGACAAAATCCAAAGATGGAAGTAGGAACATGGGTACAAAATGAGTAAATGTGGTGTTACAGTATATGGAAAAATTGAGTGGAAAATACATTGTCTCTCATTTACCTCACACATCTAAAGAATTTCACTCAAGGAGACAATGGAGACAAAGCGAAATTTATCAATGGATTCTACTGAATTGTCAAGCTTTAAATCAACATATTCTAAAATAGAAAAACAGTAAGTGGGTGCATCAAGGTTTTTTCTGTGTGATTTCTTAAAGCCCTTTACAGTTTAGGGATAGACAGTTCAGACAAAGGCCTACTTCCTACTGGGATAGGACCAACAAACAAATTAGTCAGAAACTACATGGCCTTGCTGAGTGTGACAGAGGTTGAATTAGTCTAAACAACATTTCAAATGTTCTAAGAAAAGGAATTAAAAACAGCTTGCCCAAGCAACTTGACTTTGAGATTGGTATATGCAAAGACTCTGAGAGCGTGGATAGCTTCAAATTGTTTATCTAGGCTAGTTTCTGGGAGAGCAACACATATTCTACTTTTATAGCCTGTAATTCAAATACTTTACAAAAGTAAAGTCTTGGTATCAATATTTTTGTGATGGATGTGGATTATATGGATATACACTCTACACATCCATAAGAAAAGTAACAAGTCAAACATTTTAGCTGTCCATTCTAGCCGTCCTCCAGCATTTCTTGTTGCTACTAAGAACACTTCCCAGAGTTTTTTATTTTTTTATTCTTGTCAATAAAACAGCTCTGGATAAAAAAATGTACTAAAATATGTATGTATTAAAATTAATGTGAACATCATGTTTAAGGAACTAGGTTACTAAGGTGTAAAAGGGCTGTAAAAGCAGATGAATCCATTTTAAAAGCATTTTAAATTAAAGATTTCATGACAGCTTGCCCTCTGGAGCTAAAATAGCTGACAATAGATGCCTCAAAAGTTTTCTTAAGCTTGTAACTGAGTAAATGTGAAGAACACCACTGATATAACCAGAATAATCTGGTTGGGGAAGATGAACTGTTTTTACGCTTACAAGACGGAAACTTGAAGATGAGCAGTAGAGAGTAAATCCGTCCCAGATGGGACTCCGAGTACCCTATTAATTAAATCTGAAATACAAATACCTTTGTGAGCCTAGATGCAATGCTCAATTGTTAACATGAGACACTGAAAACCGTCCTTTTAGTATGCATTCATACAAAGAAAGCCAGACATCATACAGATTATGCTTCAGACATTCAAAGAGGAAATCCTGTAGTCTCCTAGGAAATCTAAAGGAAGTCTTACTAAAAGCATTCTTTAATAAACGAGGATTCAGCGTGCCATTAGCTGACTTATTCTCTACCAGATGGCATTGGTCTGTGCAATCTGGTATAAACAAGGCTACAATCAGACTGAAGAGGTCTTGCAACAAAGGCAAATAATACATGAAATCGGTCATAAAATTACACATCAGGTTTGAGATGCTAACCCCTTTCAGAAGTAGCTTTCTATACAAGACAAACACATGTTCTCTGGGGGCCTCATCAAACAGATGCTTAAAGCTGATCTATCCATGTGACCAAAACATCAGACAGTAGTTGCAGCGTAATTAAGATCATTAGATTAATGTGCTACCATGTTTGCAGAACTTGTGGAAAGTACTTTAATGATACAATGCAAAAAGGGAAGCAAAGCATGATTTCATGTGTCTCACAGGAGATCATAAGAATTCGATTGTTTGCCCTAAATTTGTTTTGTGTGTCTAGAACTTTTTTCTGAGGATGTTACAGTCGTATAACTGATGGGATTGTTTTACGTAGACAGATGATGATGTCAGACCTTTATCTGCATTTTTTGCACAATGTTAAGCTTGTTCCGTGGTTTAGACTGCACAAGAGTGGCCATTTATCCCCTATACTGTCTGGGGTTTTCATGGAAGGGATATCAAGGGATATTTATAGAAAGTTTGATTTCATTGTTGTGTTTTGAGGATTATACAGTTCCGTGGGGTTCTTCATTCTTTAGTAACTTACACATGCTCAACAACCTGATAAAGAAGACTGGATCTGTTCTGGGGACAACTGTGGACATTTTGGAAATGATAAAATAAACAAGGATTGTACATGAAATCAAGAAAACTGAACTGTGGACAACCCTAAACATCATCTTTATGACACTATGTCTTTTCAGTCAAATGCTTCGCCAGCTTAGTTACAAAACATACCACTACAGGAGATCTTTCCTGACAAGCTATCACCATCTATAATAACTCCTTTGTTAAATGAGTTACCTCAACAACATTTATTTTCTCTTTGGGATCAATGAAGTAGTATTGATTGATTGAAACATTGTCAGTGAACTGGACAAATGTGGAGCTGAATATGAAGCAGTTGGGATAAGAGAATCTGATTCTATAAGTTTGGGGTCATGGTTTTTAAACTGGAATAAGCTAGGTTTTCTGAATTGTAAAATAAATTGAAGTGAAAGATTTGTGAGGGACTCGTGCTTTGTAGGTGATATTTAGTCAGCCAGACTTTTGTGGTAGAGGTTTCTTGAAGGTTTGTGCCCATGTCAGTGGCAGGCTCTTGGCAGCCATGTTGGGGGGCATCTGGTAGGTTTGTGGACTTGTTTGTTGGGATTGCGCTGAGGGGGGCCCTGTAGATGATAGGGTGTTTGTGGTTTTGGGATTAGAGCCATTTGGGGGGGCTCAGACTTTTGTGCCTTTAGGCTTCTCAATCCCCCATTTTTAAATTTTGTTATTCATATTCTGGATAGATATAAATAGTTTTTGTTTAACAGAGAAACTTTGCTCTTTCATTAATAAGAGTGTTTTCAAAAAGCTGCTACATAAAAAACAACAAAAAAATCTGTGTTTATCTGTCTTTAAATCAGAAATTATATGAAATAAAATAAAATAATATATATCTATAATATCGTTAAAGGCAATATCATAATCAGATATGCTTTTTTATTCCCAGAGGGAACATATTACAGTATTAAAGTAGCAACTATTAGAGTAGGATAATAAACAGCAAAAGTAATTAACATTTTTTTAAGTAGAGAAAAAGAGACAAAAATTGCAATATAAAATATAGTTTTACTCTGAGTACAGCAAGATGTAAAGTGATTGCAGTATTGAGAGTAAAATAAAATATCCAATACAGTAATAACAATTAATTATTCTTAATTAGCTTTTTGTTTCCTTAAGTATTAAGGTAATTGTGCTAGTCAGGAGGCAGAAGCAGGATTATGTCCGGAGTAGACAAGGCAAAAGAGGTCTTCAGTCTGGGATTTGCTAGAAGTTTTATCGATTTTAACCAATGGAGTTCTAGGATTCCAAAGGCCCTCGTATTTGGATGCGTGTTTTTATCCTTCATAAAACATGTTGTCAGTCTGCTATATCTGCCACAGGTACTCTGAAGAGGCTAACCGGAGAATGTGAAAAGTTTCAGTGAACAAACATTCCCTGAAGCAAATTACTCAAAGGATGTTAAATATGCTTTGAAAAGGTTAGACCCTACGGGAAAAAAATGCCTGGCTCCTGCTGTTTTTTAAACAGCTTGGTGACAGCTGTTTATTTCTTAATAAAGTCCCAGAGGTCAAATCGAGGCTACACTATGAATGTGTGTATGGCTATTTCTATTTTCTAACGTTTATGATTGACTACATGTGACTACCAGTTTGCAAGAGTTCAAATGTCTGTGTTTTTGCATACATGTCCTGTCATTGTTTTGCCCATGCAGACACTGAGATGTTTTCCTCTTTTTAGTCTACCAATTAATATTCTCTTCTCCTCCCTCCTGGCACTCCGGTCGGTGATCACTGGTGTGTGTGACTGGTATTTCTGGCAGTCTGATGCCAACGGCCACACTTCTTACAGCAGACTCACCCACGATTATTAGAGAGAGACTAGCCACTTTCATTATTCTCCTCTGCTTCTGCTCTAAGACAAACACCAGGTCCTTTCATTTGACTCCACTCTAAACATTTCAGCAAATTTCACAGCAACAATAAAACACAGACTTCTATTTCGGTCTGCTAGATAGCCAACCATCCAAAACATCAACGAATGCTGATTGATTTGTTTGCAAGGTGACATTCACAAGGCAAAGTAATATCTCAAGGTCATGATTATATAGTATATAAAATAGAATAGATTGACTGTGCCTGTATTTAACTGGTTAATGATTTTAAAGGTAAAAACAAAATATTGTTCTATACTCATCTTTAGACGTGGACATGGCTGTATGCACACATCTTACATTAATCCATGTAGAAGAATTCTGTATAATGCTCATAATGATTTAATTTTACCGAAAAATGGTTGGTCACCTGAAAGGCTTCTTTTTTAGACTTCTGAGAGAATGACCACCTCTTTCTGTAACATTTTGATCAGTAAATCCAATAGAGTTTATAAAATATTTTAGTTGAACAACAGGACAGTAGCGCTCGAAGACCAGGTTTGAAGAACCTCAGTTTAAGGGAACATATAGAATAACAATAACATGCTTTAGTTCAGCAAGCGCCTCCTTATACTTGCCTTATAAAGGACCATGTCAAAAGAAATAATACATAACCAGGACTATTTGCTACCAATGGTTGCTTTATAGTGCTCAGTGTATTAATGCTCGATATTAGGTCAGAGAAATTATTAGGTCCAGGTGCATAAAGCCTATTAGGAAAGTTGGATCCAGTCATTACTTTCTTCTACAGTACGTTATTTTGGAATTGAATCTAATTTGTATTTTAAATTTTAAGACGCTCCCTCTCCATCTGAACCCAAGAGAAGCAAGCTGATTGTTTCTGACACAAGATAATGCAGACAGATTAGTTTATTGAACCCATCCATTCGTCTTGATTTAACTCTCTTTTCACCTTGCCACAGATGCTGAAAAGCTGCTTCCTTGAATTTCGAAATAGACAAGCAGTGATGCCAACAAGATTTAGTTTCAATAATCCTAGCCAAAGGAAGGTAATACGGAATACACCAAAGAACAAACATTGTAACCATTTTTTTCCCGCTGTGCATCTCATAATGCTTTTCCCACCTTGTTCATCCTGAATTTATCCCTTTTCCTTCTTTTGGGTTGTAGTGATTAACTGTGATTCTCCCACTGAAATAATCTCTTTCCATGTCTATTTTGGGGCGTGCTCCCTTCCTTTCATAGAAGCTGCACTGGAAGATAGCTGAGATGGAACCGTCTCTTCAGATTAAGATGCATGCTACTGTGAAACGTGAACTGAATAAAACAACGTTGGGATGGGCAAGTTGTATCAAGTTGAGGAGATGCTGTTAAAGGCAATGCTGGAGCCCAAAATTCCTCCTTTCCTTATTATTTAGGGGTCTTGTTAAAGATTAAGTGTTAAATGTTGTAAGGTAGAACTGAAAGGGGGAGGAATATTATGAGAGGACTCCCAGAGTGCCAATTTGCTGAGTAAAAACTCTAAACACGCAAATATACCTATTGAAAAGCAAGGCCAGCAAGTGGAAAAGGTTTTCTTACAAATACATTTTAATTTCTTTCTCACTTTATCTTTATTAAAACATTAGCAAAGACATTTATGCCCCTTGCAATTTTCACATTTTATCCAGATTTCAATCTTTTCTTTGAGTTTCTTTTAAGAAAATGTTTGGAATTTGTTCAGTTTCACTGAGACAATACTCAAAACAGGTTTGAATATTCCGAGGCTTAATACGTTTAGCAGGTCTTAATTGGTATTTACATTTTGCCACATATTCATTGTTATATATTGCTCTGGACTTCCTAACAAATGCATGTATATATTAATCTGTCATCTGCGATAACGTACCTGTGGCTTAAAAAGACAGAGAGACTGGTTTGTTTCTGGTTTCAAGGTTTATTGCTGTTACGCATAAAGCAAAACAAACCCTACAATCTATTGCAAACCGTTTTATGTAATTTGGCATGTATGTTAAACTCTTAACCTCAAAATAGATACCTATTTCTCAATGTTTTTAACACATTCACAGCTTTTTATCTTGGATCTGAAACATCTAAACAATCTCATAAAAAGGTAGATCAAAACTATCCTATAATTAACAAGTGAATACTTAATTAATGAGTCCTAAAACCCTGATCCGTACCCATCTATCTTGGGCTTTCAATTTTGTTAATGGGCTCAGAAGCTAACTGACTGAAAGACCTGTTGGCGACTCATACAAAAAAAACAAATTCTCAAATAAATTGTTTGCTAATGAATATGGACAATGTGCCACAGGAATGTATGACTTTGGCTTCTCATTATTTAAGGCAGCATGGCATTGCAGATGACATTAAATGTGTCCAGCTGTAGCTCAAATTAATCTTACTCTGGGAGTCAGGCCCTGTCACACCACATTATAAAAACAGAGCAGGTTTAGCTTCATTACACCTCCTCCTCACTTCTGTGTCAAACAACATCAAGGGACAGGTACTGGGAGAGTATGATGTTTGGCAGTTTTGTTACAGGCTTGATACACTACAGAATCTCATCCCATAAGGCCATGGGGTGCCTAAGCTTCAGCAGATGATATTGTTTGCTTGTTTCTGTTGGTGTGTCTTATATAATAAACTCTGAATAATTTTGAGCTGGTGTAGCACATATAGCTCGGCAGGTTAAAGCTTCAATTTGGAGGCAAAGACAATCATTGACACCAGTAGAACTTGGCCGCAGCCCAACGGCAGGGTGACATTACCAATGCACTGTAAATTTCACAGCTATTTGTTTAGGTGTCATAAAAATTCTACCTAAACACTAAATAGGTACTGATAAACCGAGGAGCCTTATAAACCTCCAAACATAAACTCTACTGTGTCAAAGCAGCTAATTAAAAGTAGTAAGAGGATACCATGATGGTAATTATACAATACATTGCAAAAATATTAATACCCATGGATTTTTCCCCCCACATTTGATCACTTATTTTTGAAAACTATTAACCATAATATATTTATATATATTTAGACCAAATCCATATTGTCAGTAGAAATACTGATGGCCTGTGAAGATTTTAGAGATTTGTTGAACATCATTAGTAAAAATCAGCAGGTAGCCTAAAAGAAAACAAAAAAAACAGGCTGTTCAGGGACTGATCGCTTATATTAGAAACATTATGGCCTATCTGGGTAAACAAGGATGTCTGCATTGGGAAAAACAGTCTTATTTTTTTTTTTTTTTTATATTTTGTGGTTCTGCGAATATGTTCTTGAAATAACCCTTAGTTTTCATAGGAGCAGCAAAATGGATGGTGGTTTACAGTCTGTAGTTCAAAAGGAGAACAAGGTGGGAATGTTTGTTAAAGTTACGAAGCATTCTCTGCCAGTAACATTTGGGCTTCATATGCAGACATTTGAAGAAAAACGATGGCATTTATTTAACATTTAAATAGTGACAGTAAAACTCTTAAAAGGCACAAAAGTATGTTGTAAAAATCCACATTGGCTTGTTTTCAAGAGGTACTGAATATTTTACTTGATGTACTTTAAAGATCAGGTAAACCTGTAATTCCAGCCACAATTGCTTGCTCAAAACAATTAAATGAAAGTCACAAGCCAAAGCAGGATGGTCCATCAAATCAATAATAATGTTTCTTAGCTCTTCAGGTGGAGTCATAACCTCTGTTGGTTTAAACCAGAGGTCTGCAGCTCTGGTGCTCAAGAGCTACTGCCCTGCATTTTTTAGATGTGCCCCTGCTCTAACACAGCTTTAAACAATACATGTTTAGCCAATTTTGTAACTGTCCTATAATATTTATTTTGTTCTGATGTAACTTCTTCTACAATATAAAAAACAGAAAGATAAAGGCAGAATAAATATGTGAGATACATGACTGAGGGGTGTTTGGGGGAGGGGGTGCACAGAGTGAAAGGGAACATAAACAAAACCAAAAATCAATACTCAAATAAAAAAAGCCAACAAACAAACAATTACTAAAACAAACAAACAAATCAACGGAGCCCAAAAACTAGCTGCTACCAGATAGTTCCTGAAGCATCCATGGGAAACTGCAAGAAGGCATTGAATTATACCTGTGGAGATATATTTAGCGGAAAGAAGAGCAAAGACAGCAACGTATGCAGCACAAAAAACAAATAACAAAAAATGAGGCAAATTTGATGTTATTAATAAACAGATTGGCACAGTTAAAGTATTATGATCTCTATAGTGTGTGATTGCGCGTGAGCATGCAGAAATTGTGATCCACGCCTTATATGAATTATGCTTAGCCATGGGTACAGAGGGCCACTGACACCCCCCTCCAGGAGCCCAGACGGAGCACATATTTCTCTTTAAAATTGTAGAAATTTAGGCCATTCCAAGCTTAGATGTTTCAGGATATAAGTAATACTATAAATCAACCAAATTTATATGAAGTGAAGATGAAACACATTATTTATTGAATAATCTACTGCATCTTATAATGCTTATTACTTTAAGTTCAGAGGTAAACTGCTTATACTCTTTTTAGATTTAGGTAACATTTATCAGAGCAGGCAAATCCATTAATAGATGATCCCAAACACTACCAACACGGTCCGTTTCTTTACTTCTACCTGTCTTTAGTTGTTTTCAATACAATTGATGAGGTATTCATGTTTTCAGACATGAGAAACTACTGTTAAGTTTGAGGAGGCCATGGTGCCCTCCTCTGGTGCTACAGCAATGATTCAGCACTGAGAGCTGACAGACGGGGGGAATAATTAAATGTGGCATGCTGGGTGAATGCAGGCGTAAACGCATGACTTTTTTTGTTCTTCAAACTTCTGTAAGGCAGCTAGCAGCAGCAGTCCATCGTTTCTCTCTTTCTTTCGCTCTGCCATCTTGCCTGCTGTTTTTGGAATACATCTTTATTCACAGGAGCTCTTTGAGCCACCAGAACAAGACAAACAGGTTTGAAAACTTCTTCACTTTCAGAGGCCCCAGGTGACTTTACTGCCTCTGTGTGATCCGAGAGCCTTTCTTGTTCTGTTGCAGTTTTCTTTACTTATTAATCCATCTTCGTCTCACAAAGTGGCTTTGATGCTGCTGACGAGGCTGTTGAGCTGTCCTAATTCTGTCACCAAAGAAGCTGCAAAGGTAAGGTTCAGTCATTGTGAAGGAGACTGCAAGGCCTCTGGAGAACATTGTTGGTTAAATAAGTGGGCATTAAAGAGCTTGCAGGGCTGAAGTGACAATTTTTTGGACACAATGAGTTAGCTGAATACAAACAAAACAATTGGTGCCAGTCAGTTGTTACTTAATGTGCCTCGTGCTTGGAGCACATTGTACAGATAGCTCCAGCATTTGATGCATAAAGAAGATATCTAAGCTATTCCACACAGAAATATAACACGTGCATCAGCTGCAATTCCACATCTTTGTACATAAGTACATTAGACATTTTCCTCTCACCTGTAATCCTCCCCTGTGGATAGAATACGCAGCTTCGTGTTTGAGATTCATGTGTGAAAAAGTGAGGATTGGGAACACACGTAAAATTGAGCAGAACTGTAGCCTGTGGAAATATGTCTCTGAAAGGATGGATGGATTAGCTAGCAGTTCTTTTCACAAAGGAGTGTGACCTGAACATTCATTGGAATATCTAACCACCGAGGAGATAATGTCAAAATGCACCTGTGTGCTAAAAAACAACAACTGCTGGGCCAGAGGCGACAGTTGGCATTGACAACATAGGCAGTTGCATTGGACAGCTGTTACAGGGGTGCTGATGAAGGAACTGAAAAAGAAAAAAATATGTAAAAAAACAATAACAACTATTTTGTTTTGAAGTGACTGACCCTATGCAGATGCCGTATGCAGAAAATAAAACTTTGAAAGTATAAAACAACATTTAAACCTCCTGTGGCCCTGTTGTTTTCCATTATATTAATATATTTCTCAATGAACTCTTGAGAGGTTGCATTCTGATTAATGCATAACTGTGCTTTGTAGCAGCTTTCTTCAGTATGTTTTCCACCTAAAATAACTTCAAACTGATGTTTCAACAGTGTTATTTTAACTGGCTGTTGTGCAATTGCATTGACTTATTTGTCACAGAACATAAAGTCAGACATTTGAAGTAAATGTTCAAAATAAACATGTGCAGCACCTATTATTGGACAGTTTGTTAAGTGCTGCGAGATAACAAAGCTGCTCTAAATCTTGCCTAGTAGAAACGGACATACTTTGTCATAGAAATACTTAATCCATTTGACTCACACTACCAGAATGAGATTACAAAATGGGCACAGGATCCTTACTCCCATAAATGTTGCCTTTGTATATTCAGACACTGCTGGAGGGTGCAGAAAATCCGGTGCTTGTGTGGACTGATCAGAAGAACCTCTCATACTTCCAGTCAGCTAAAATCCCTGATCCTCGCACAATCCCATTGGTTTTTAAACTTATAGTTTTTCCATAGACCAGCTTCCAAGAACAATAAACATGACATCCTTTACCGGCAATTCTCATCCGATGACCCTCCACCGGAACACAGAACCCCTGTCTGACCCCCGCTATGGTGGTACGTATCGACATATTGATGTCGCTTCCAGTCCTTGCATTGTGTGTCTGTTAGCGTGTGCCAGCTCCGTGCTCTCTCGTATTACTCCAGTGTCTCTGTATGGAGTGTTTTCTACCCAATTCTAAACACACCTGCACACATTTCTCCACTTAACGTTTTTAGAAACCGTAATTTTTCTAAACGGGCTTTTTTGTGAAGTTAGCTCTCGCTAGCTTAGTTAGTTTAGCTTTTAGCAGCGCCCTGGCTTCTCCTTCTGCAAAAACAATGTCAGTAGTTTTCTCTGGTCCCCTGCCTTATTGGACCAGTGACGACAAGTTTAGTGGCATGTTGTCATTCAACCGCTGGTTTTCTAGGTGGTATCCATAAAATTCATTGATAATTGGCACACTGTTTGGGGAAAAGCTTGTCTGATCCGGAGAGATGGAATTAACCCCATTTTGGACAGAGCAGCTCTTCTTTCTAGAAATATGGCAGAATTTATTAATTCCCCAATTGCTGACAAAAAACGCTCCAGACCAGGAAGCAGAGTTGTAGTTTAGAACTCCTTTCTCCAGGAAAGCCTAGGCCTAAACAAAATATATTAAAGATCAATCTAAAAAGAGCGAATTCTAAAAATCTCACAAAGATAAAAACAACTCAGATTAAACAAAAATGTACAACTATTAAGTGTTAAGATTTCTCTCTTCAAAGTCTTTATTAGTTAATGATTTAATTCTTGATAATCGAATTGATTTGCTTTGTCTCACAGAAACCTGGCTGCAGCAAGAGGATTAGATTATCATCAACGAATCAACTCCCTCTAATTATTCAAATGTTGACATTTTGGAAGTCCTGGGAGAGGTGGAGGAGTAGGAAACATTTTTCAATCAGATTTATGAAATAATCCCAGGCCTACTAATAGTGAACATTTAACCTTTAGCCCCCCTCATCCAACCTCTAAAAGAATTAAACCACTTCTGTTTGTTATTTTTTATCGTCCTTCAGGTCATTACTTTGAATTTATAGATCAGATCTCAGATTTTTTATCTGAATCAGTGTTAAAAACACTGATAAAGTCATTATTGTGGGAGATCTTAACATTCATGTTGACACCAAAAATCACAGCCTAAATGTAGCCTTTACTACCATTTTAGACTCAATTGGCTTCACTCAAAAAATCTGGATACCTACCTACTCACTTGGATACACTTTAGACGTTGTGCTGACTTATGGCATAGAGTGTGAAAAAAATACAGTAATGCCTCATAACCCTCTCCTTTCTGACCATTTTTTGATCACTTTTAAGTTATTTTTTTTAATGAGTACTCAAACTCTGAAAGAAAATGTGAATATGTCATTTTGTCATCTCATGAAGTCACTAGAGCGGCTCGTCCTGAAGCACCTGCGAACCAATGTCGGACTTTCAGTAGACCCCCTGCAGTTCGCGTACAAGCCCCGGATGGGAGTGAAAGACGTCATCATCTACCTGCAGCACAGAGTCTACTCACACCTGGAGCAGGAAGACAGCACGGTGTGAGTCATGTTCTTTGACTTTTCTACTGCGTTTGAAACCATCCAACCACCACTCCTCAGCAACAAACTCCTGGACATGCGGGTGGACACTCCGCTGGTGGCCCGGATCAACAACTATCTCACAGGCCGCCCAAAGTATGTGAGACTGGAAGACACCACATCAGATATCATACGGAGCAGTACTGGGGTCCCAAAGGGCACAGTCCTGTCTCCGTTCCTATTCACGCTCTACACCTCTGATTTCAAGTTTTGCTCACAGTTCTGGCACCTGCAGAAGTTCTCGGACAACTTTGCCATCGTTGGCTTTATCAGCAGGGACCAGGAGGCCGAGTACAGGAGTTTGGTGGACAGGTTTGTGGAGAGGTGTGGAATGAACCAATCTGCAGCTTAACGTCGGGAAGACAAAGGAGCTGGTGTGGACTTCAGGAAACAGAGGACCCGCCCAGACTCGGTCACCATCAACGGCTCAGCTGTAGACATCGTGGAGGACGACAAATACCTCGGTGTCCACATAGACAATAAACTGGACTGGTTTAAGAACATGCACGCTGTCTACAAGAAGGGTCAGAGCAGACTGTACTTCCTCAGGAGGCTCAGATCTTTCAACGTCTGCAGGAACATGCTCCATATGTAATTCTGTGGTCGCCAGCGCCATCTTCTACACTTTCGTGTGGCAACAGGCTGAGGATGGCTGACACCAACAGACTCAACAAGCTCATCAGGAGAGCCGGTTCTGTCCTGGGACTGGAACTGGAGTCTGTGGTGGAGCTGTAAGAGAGGACGATGCTAAGGAAGCTGTTCAGCATCAAGGACAACACCTCCCATCCCCTGCATGCCACACTGACAGCATGTCAGAGCACCTTCAGCCGGACACTGAGACCACAAAGTCACCATAGAATGCCACAGGAGGTCTTTCTTACCTGTGCCAATTAGTCTGTACAATTACTCCATCTGCAGGAGGGAGAATTAGTAGTGTGCCTATTGTAATATGGTGATTGTGCTGTATTCAGGGGTGTGTCCTGGATTCTGTATAGTGTTGTATGTGAGAGGAGTCTGTCGTGTTAATTGTTAATTGTGCTCTGCATACTCTGCATACCGGTATCTCCTGGATCAATAAAGTCAATCTTATCTTATCTTATCTTAGTAGGTGTCTATCAGAAAATGCTGTTATGACTTTTAAAGAATCCATTCCAACTTTAATTTCTGTATCTCAGAGAGAAGCAGTGGAGAGCAGCAATTTTAATTTGCCCTACACAAATTGATGCTGTTGTTCATAGTATTATGTCCTCATTGTGTATTGCATTGGAAAACGTAGTCCCCATATAAAGGAAAGTGATTACTCATAGGAGGTCTGCTAGTTTCCTAGTTTAATTCACCCCTGTGGGTGGGTCAACTAAGAAGATCAATGAAGATGTTGCAGGGGAAGAGGTTGACCTCTACAGGTTGGGTGTGCATCAGTTGGCATGTTATGGAGCTTTGGTCTTGACACAACATTCCTAAAGCTGGCTCTGTGCTCAGCATATACTAAAGTAGTTAATAATCATAGGCAATCATGTGATTTGCTGTGCTGACTGTTGACAGACAAGTTTTTCTGCAGCTCTGCGTGGTGGACCCCGATCAAACTGACACTGTTTCAGCAATGGCTGTCTTCCCAGTTGTAAATTACTTTGGAGAAAAGTCAAGGGTGAACATGTATTTGTGCATCTACACGTGTGGGCAAGCAGACTGTGAAAATCCATCATTTAATCTGCCACACAAGGTTGAAATCAGTTTAATGTCCTAAAATTACAAAGGATCAAGCGGAAAAATATCGACATGGGTAATTACTCAATACATGAACGGATGTTTGTTTCTATTTATTTCAATTTTAAATGAATACTGTTTAAAGTGTTGGTTGGAAATAGTTATGTTTGGTTTGTTTGTCATGGGCTCTGTTTCATTTGCCCTATGCAGTCTACTGTTTAGTTAAAGTGCCTGCTTTAGTTACTCACATTGGATTATACCAACAGATATGTCCAAAAACAAGCTGTTTAAATTGAAAGTTTAATATTTTCAAGCCAAGGGACTTTAATTAAATAAAAAACAAATTAATGAAATTAATGAAAATAATGTGGAAATGCAACACAAGTTAAAGAGGGAATTCATCGTGAATGTGGATTGCATCCACACACAGACTGGCTGCCAATTGGTGTTGGTGGTTAGAAGAGACAGATATTTGTTGTGGTGATACCAGGACTGTTAGAGAGCTGACAGGCAGGGGAGTGTGGTGTCACAGGAGGGAATCTTTAAGAGAGAGCAGCAACAATGAATGTGCTGAGGAGGAATCCTCAGAGCACAGAAAAATCCGCATGGAAGCTTAAGCGTGGGTGGCCAAAAAGGAACTACATCTGGGATGAGAAGAGGACACAAAAAGTACATAGAAGAATTACTGTTAAAAGTTTACTTAGCACTCGCCAGTTACCCCAAATGTTAGTTAACCACCTGACGTCCATCTTTGGATATCCACTCTTCTAAACACTTCTCCTTAATGAGGTCTGATGAATACCACCTAGAGGCTGCACCAGCCAATCACATTGACACAGTGTTATGGTTGTGAAAAAATCCTGTAGCTCATAATCCATCTTAATAAACTTTATTGGTATCCCATCAGTCCAAATAAACTTGCCTTACCTTGCCTTAAGATGCCATATATAGTTAAATCTCTCACATGCCAGGACTTTATAACTGGGCTTTCTCCTGTTGTGACCAATAAGACCTTTTTGTGAACAGTCTTAACTCAACACCTGTCCTCTCTGACATAAGCACCAAGTACCAAGCTGATATGTAAAGCATAAAGTGTGTCTCTGTACTGACACAGATCCAATTGACACACCCACACTATGTCTACAGTTTAGTCATTACAAGCAACTACGAACCATTGGGCCCGGCTTAGATGCCACTAATTGTTTTTGATGCCAGGATTCAACCAAGAAACTGGTCCTATGGGTCCAACTTTCTGGAACAGCTTTAATCCCAAAAGTTAACGAGCATAACTATTAAGCGTTTCACTGGTTCAAAAAATATTATCACTACAAGATTATTAGGTTTATATAGTGTGTAGAGCTCACATTTCTCCAAAATCTCGAGTAAATCTTCAAAAATATACCAAATCTTTGGAGTATTTGGGCATGCAGAATTTAGTTTGATGAAACAGTTAATTAAGTTAAACTTAATGGCACAAGAAAAACCCCACTTAGGATCAAGAAACATTAAGAAAAGTCAAGATTAAATAAAGTCAGCATAGAGATAATGGTAATGCTTTAAAACAGGATAATGTACTGATCTAAATTTTCAGTGAAGATGCTAAAGAGGCCAGGAGCCTTCTGTGTTTAATTTTTTAAATCCCAGTGTTTCACAGATGAGATTGGCGACATTAATGTTGTGGCAGAAAGATATATAATATTCATGTTCACTGTACATAGTCAGTAACATGAAGTCTATGTGTGTGAATTAGTTTTTTTTCAAGTAACAGATAAGACTTACTACTAAAAATACAAAATTTTCCTGCTAAATTTAAGTATTTATTGTGATAATATGAACCATTAAATTTTTTTTATTGATTTTTTTTTTTTTTTACTATTTGGATTTGCTTTAATTTCTAGTAGATTCCTTTCAACGTTGCAATGAAATTCTGTTGATATGAGTCAGGTTTCCCATCCCTGTTTATCATTATCAAAGTCTCTGTAATGTATACTGTTTCAGTGAGGGATTTTATTAAGTTTTTTTTGTTTTATTTACTTTTGTTGAGGGATTTTACATGCTTAATAATAGACTGTTAAAACAGAGACATACAAGTATTGGACTCTCATTTCATACAGTTGACAGGTTTGTTTACTATCCTTAAACCTAAAAAAATGTAAACACTAATAATTTCTGTTTTTAGATTAATTAAATCTGTGTAGTCCTTTCTGCCTTACCCAGAAAAGAGCAAAAATAATAAAAATTTTAATGGTTAAATACAACAATATATTAAATATTGTTGTTGTTGTAGAATTTCTGTTTATACTGGAGAGAAATAGTAACAACTGCAACAGTGGATTTGTAATTGCCAGGATCTAATCTTGCACAACTCTATAAGAAAGCAGGTTAACAAATGTAGATCTGCTTGTACACAGTAGGGACTCCCTTTTTACTTCAGAAAAAATAAAAGTAAACGTCTTTATTTAACAAGTGTCTAACATAAAGCAGTGCATGTTTTTATGTGTGGAGATTCAAGCTGGTGTTTTAAGACAAAGTCAGTTGTAAACACATGAAAATAAGTTTTTATGACACACACATTATGTTTCTCTATCCTTGCAGGGACTTTCCATTAACTTCCATTAATTTACCATAAATTTCTTTAGCGTAAACATAACCATTACCAGTACATGCCTAACCCTAAATCCATCCCTAATTGAACTCACAACATAGTGGTTAACCTACCCCTAACTCAAAAAGAGCGTATGTCCTCATGGGTACCAGGCTTTGGTTGTAGCAAATACATACACACACTTTACACACAAGCTTTTTCCAGCAAAAGATTTATGAGCATTGTTGAGAGCCAAGGCCCAGGGAGCTTTTGAGCACTCGGGTAACAACAATTTCTACACTGTGAAACCAAAGCAAAGTAAAAGGACAGCTCTAACATGTGATGCATTATGAACCCAAAAGTCTCCGTATATGCACGAACGGTTGTTTGTGTGTTGTATGCTCCAAATCTGAGCTGATATAGAATCTGAAAAGAAATAACAAAATGCTTTAAAGAAATGTTGTTTTACCTTCAGATCAGGTCAGCTTTTTCTTTTAGTTTGCACTATTCAGACATTGTTTCTTTCAAAAATAGTGGTATAGATTAATTAATGTGTTTATATTTTGGTATTTTTATTTTTAAACCATTTATTTATTTATGTCCACTTAAATTAGCTCTGCATTAATAGTGGGGCTCTTTCATTCAAATTTATTGTCAAGAATCAATTCATAATCACATCGTTGCCAAAACTTAAAAACCTGAATGTGCCAATTTAGTTGAGTCAGACACAATAAAATGCAGCCTCAAACTATGTTTGGTTAAATAAGTTTTGTTCTGGAGTTCTTGTCAAAGTAACCCTTGCAGAAACCCAATTCTGAGCAAAGACATTTATTGATGGTGAAAAATTTTCATCCATTATCTATGAGACCACAGCACTGCTGGGAATAAGATGGTTATGACACGTAAAGAAGAAATGTAAATCAGAGGAGTGAGCTTAAAAACATATTATCGGTTTCGGCTTTTCTCTCTGTCTGTCAGCAATCCTGTGAATGTGAGCACAGCGATCTGAAAGAATTTTTTACGGTCTTCTTGTTAGATCTTTCCAATGAAGATGCTGGTTTCATGGCATTTCTTTGCATTTTCATGTCCTCTTTCAAACCACCAAAACATGCTTTAACGTAAGTTCTGCAGAATTTCATTTTAAATTAGAATTTGCCATGACTTTTAAAGGTGCTTGCAACTTTTAAAAACCTTCTTTTCACATAGGTTTAAGGTTGGCTTATGCAGCAATGCCACTTTAACTGGTCCTTTTGTAAACATTATTCCCTATATTTGGAAGAAGTATGGCCATATGAAACATCTATTCATGCTTAATCTCTATGAAATAAAATTACAAGATGCAATGAAAAACACTGTTTTTAAAAAGAATTATGGAGACCAAAATACACATAGCCACAGGCAGTTAAATGATATGAAAGGTTTGATTAATCAACTGCGCAGAAACACTTTGAAAACTGACTGGAGAGTGAAAAAGGTAAATAGGTAAAATTTAAAGTAGTCAAAGTTTAAAAAGACAACACCTAACATGATTAATGATGATTTGTTTTTGTTACATCCAAGCATTCTTCTTTCCCTAGCTGTGAGAATACTGCGGAGTTCTGCACAATGCTGTGTATACAATTTAAGATAAATTGACCTAGTTCACTGAAATTAAGCATGCTTAATCTTGTGCCTAGGGTATGGTTTCCAACCTGCATACAAAAAACACAATCGAAGATGGAATTACTGATGATCCGCTATTGTGAAGTATTGCCTATTATAGATGCTCTATTGTGGCAGACATAAATACTATATTTTTCAAATACCAAGGAAAAGTAGTAAGGAGTAATAAAATAAGATTTACTTTAATGATCACAACATTGGGAAATTATTGCACCATCACATACAGGAAACGGATGAAATGCCCAATGTAAATTAAAAATAAAATTGGAAATTGGAAAAAGTCACAAAGCCATCTCACCTTAACATCTTGATCAATCTGCGTGTGTAGCTGGCCTGGATGCCTATCTTGGAAGAATAACAAATAAACTAAGGTAAATGTAAATGAAATTTAGATTGTAGTGTATTAGACCTGACAGTCATATTTTAAGCCAAACAGAAGAAACCTGAGTTCCCAAAGATAGCCCATAGATCCACTAGCAGACCATAAAAACTATGCAAAAAAGACCACATACTGAGGTTCTAAGCCACAATGTTCTTACTGCATATTAGCAGTGTTACCATCTCTGTCTCTTTGAAAACTTTTAAAATGAGCATATATAGAAAATGTCCTTTCTAATTTGTTATAAAGTACTCTAATGTAAATATGCTACTTAGGATAATTTTTTACTTTTGTTTTTAATCAAACTAGTTTGTAAATACATGGTTGCTATTCAAAGTAACACAAAATAGCTTTAAGGAATGACAAAGTGTATGACTGAATAGAGGCTATTCTAACTATACCTTAGAAGTTATGTGCGGCGAACAGGGAAAAAGCAAGGAAAACTTACTGATAAAAAGCAATTGGTTGTTGTTTCTTAATTTTAAGCTCTTAAATTGCAACTTTTTAACACACTTTTAAATGTTTTCAGTATAGGAAATTAAATTTTCTTGTAGATCAATGATATAAAGTAATAAGACAGACAACAGTGGTTAAACATGAAGCTTAAAAATCCTTCCACTTCAACCTCAAATTCATACTGGACACTTTTCCTGTTTACGGGTCTTCGTCACCCCTGTAATTTCGTTTGTGCTCATGTACCCCATGTGTGTGAATGACAATAAACGATTCCTGATTCCTGATTCCTGATCAAATGAGTTATGCAAACAAATTTATCTTGCCTGACATTGCTTTACTCCACGGACGGAATTTTGGGGGGACACAGAGGGGACATGTCCCCTGCACTTTTTCAAATGACCTATTTGGTCCCCTCCAATTTTAACTGTCCAAAAACAGTAATTGTTTCAGCACTAGGACCAGGCGGGAGACAACTGCTCAAGCTGAAGCCCGCTTCTCTGAGTTTAGACCGCTCACCAGCAGTTGATTCTCTGTTGTTTAGATCTCTTGTGTGATTGGCTGTCTCCACCATCACTCATTAGAAGCTAACAATCAGCGCAATAGAGAGAGAGAGTTCCGTCACTCCCATTGACTTCCATATAAAGAAGCAAGGACCTGCTAATAGCTCCAAACACCAGCAGTTCCAGCATTGGACGTAGTGTATTCTCAGTGTTTTTGGAAGTGTTTTCTACAGTAAGTTGATAAAAGTACAACTTTCTTTTGCTGTTGTGAAGCGTATATATATATATATATATATATATATATATATA
>JAVLVB010000407.1:4496912-4508438 GCA_032876305.1 Orestias chungarensis | reverse complement strand
TTTTTTTTTTTTTTGCATTTTACATATTTTACAATATATTTTTTGGTCATTTATTTTTGCACAATTGAGTTATTTTGTCATGTAATCTGATTTCAGCGAGAAACGGTTTCAATTAAATTAATATTTTAATCAGTGAATTATAAATAAAAGTTCTCAGACTACAAGCACTAGTTTGCATGAAAGCAAAATAATAGTATATCGGCGAGTTCAAAGAGTTAACAAATACTCACCCCCCCCCACTTTTGAAATCAAAATTACATCCATGCTTTACTCATTAACCAATTTGACATGTATATAAAATATACAAACAGAACTAAAGTCTGTAAGATATGAGTGAATAGGAAGGTAATAACCTACCTGCCTTGGCTTGGAAACTATTGTTAAAGATGTATTTGTTCTAAATAGGACCATTTTTAATTCAATTGTTTAAAATTCAGATATTCTATTAATTGAGGATATAGTTTCTAAAACAGACCAATCTTATATTTGTCAGGATTTTGGCTGATATCATAATTAATATGATCATATTCAGAAACACTTTTAGAAAGGGAATTTGTACCTATAACTTCCATGAGCACTATTTTATACTTTTTTCGTACTTGCAGGTTTAAATAATTGGAGTGAACAATAGCAAGTGTATTTAATGCAAGTCAGCACAACTTCTCAGCCTCTGCCTCATCCCTTAGTCAGTCAGTCAGTCAGTCAGTTAATCAGCTGGTTATGCTGTTTTTCCTATACAACAGACTGAATTATGTTCTGTATATTGTACATGGATTATCCTCAAAACAAACCAAAAAAACTTTTACCCTTTTATCATCATACAACAGTACAGGATTTGGTTGTAAATATTTTATTTAAACCACCTCTTTGGTTAAAGGTAATTGAAAAACTGAAAAGTATCCTTCACAACGATGGTAACTAGATGAGTAAGCTACAATTAAAATAACATTTTCTGTTTGCTGCAATATTCCTGTTTAACTAAGAGGCAAGGCCACTAGTATGGTTCAGGTCCTTTACAAGGAGAGGGCTGCCTAAGGCTACAAACCATTACAGCCCAATTAACTGTGTTATGTACTGGATCCTCACCCCCTTTAGCTTTCTAATAACCAACAGTGGCTCTGACCCTCAATAACCCAGCCACTGAACCTGCTCCTCAGCCAATGTCAATATCCAGCTGCCCCTCACATTGCACATTAACGACATGGGACAAAATCATATGGACTGAAAAAATAAATAAGTGCAAGGGTAAATAAATTACATTTATAATTTATTAGAAAAAGTAAAATACCCTCATAAAACCTGCAGGCAGTGTCACATTAATGAATATGAAAACTTTACATTTTCTGCAGAAAGGCAATTTAAAATTGTTACAGGTTCGGCTGATGGCTGAATCATAAGTAAAACAAGAAAAAGTTAGGAACTCACACAAGCAGAAATAGTGTGGCTGACTTGTCGAGTATTATCCTTGCAATCAACTGACCATGGAACAGGATTTAGTTTATATAAAAAGAAAATATTTGGAAATATACTGTGGCCCTAGTTTGTTAGATTTCACCAAAAGATATTTTGGTCAGGACTGAGATTTTAGGCAGCTTTTTTAGGTTGTTTTTGTGCATTATAATGTTATTTGGCTTTTGAGGTTAAGTTATTATAATTTTTTATTTTTTTTTACTTTTTCTTCACAACACTTTAGTACTTATTAATAGGTAATAACCTACAGAAAATGTTTATCTTCATATTTAATTTGGTTCTGGATTTACCAATGGTGAGAAATAAAAAAAATAAAAAAATCATAACACCTTGTGTTTGTGTCACCAAAATGTCACACCAACAACCTCTTTTTCATGGGATGAAGGTGGAAAAACATCAGCATCTGTTATGGTGAGACTGCCCTGCCAGCTAAGGTGAGGTACAGGTCACCAGATCCAAACCATAGTGTGTTGCTCTGTTGTTCCTAAGAAAGTTTCAAAATAAAAAAGTCCAGACACTTTGAGACACTAGCTTGTCACCAAGTTCTGAATTCTTACTTATTTCCTTTTATCTAGACATTTCCCCTTCAAATGAACTGCTGAAAATATAAAATAGTTTAACAGTCTTGTCAGACAAGTTTTCACACAGTCAAACCTAAGTTAAAGCAGAGCCCAATACCTGCAGAATTTTATGAACTGGGCTGACGCGGAAACAAAAACTAGAAAGTAAACAAACGGATTAACTAAAGCTGAACACAGGAACAAGGGAGCGTGAACGAACTAAACAATATAAATAAACAAACAAACTAATAGCAACAACGAGGGGAACAAGAGGCAACATGGAGCTAAACTACAGAGGAAAAAACTAATTAAACTTAAAACTAAAGAACAAGGAACCACTAAAGGAAATAAAGTCAGACAGGGAACAGGGGTGAAAAGGATGGGGGAGGACGCACGGGAAACCGGAGACTACAGGAAAAACCAAACCCAAAGTAAATGCAAGGACAGGACCTGAGGAGAATAATGAAGGGTAAAGAACCAGCACAAAGAATCAGTGAGCAAGAAAACACAAACATACGTAAACACACACACACTGGGAGGAAGGGAGAATAGAGAGCAGAGGAAAAAAAACTAGAGAACACAAAACAAAACTCAATCAAACTAGAAAATAACCTGAACAAAACAATAACTAAATATAAATAATGATAATAACAACAAAAACAAGACCATTATAATGAGATGAACCAAACCAAAAAAACAGATCATGACAAATTAGGCTATGTGTGGGTTTATTTGGCTCTGCTATTGAAAGAAAATACAGCAGGGTGATGGGGGATTATCGATGTCAGGAAATAGGTTTGTTTTGCTACATTTTGTGGTTACCACCTCTCCACCTCGGGAGGGATCAATTAGAGGGAGTCCCGGAGATCTGTTACTGGCTTAATATGGTTTTATGTGGGCATGTCTCTGAACACAAATCACCAGGATCCTTACCTACAGTTGAAGTGGAGCTGGTCGCCAGTCACCCAGTGCCCCAGTGTTAACCAATGGGTTTTTCCTTATCTAAAATGTTACTTTTCTTTAGATTCTTAGCGGAACATTCCTAGTTATAACCTCTCAAAGCCATAACTGACAGGTACTGTCCGTCCTCATCTCACTGTTTCACTATGCTCCATCCACCACTGCCCCACCCTTGCAGTTGGTATTTATGCCCTTACTGTACAGTGTTTTCACTATTAATTCCCTGTCGTGTGACAATAAAGGACATTTTTATTCTATTCTCTTCTAGCATCTATTCCTTAGACCTTCTGCAGATCCATCTTTACAACAACAAAGCCAGCAACATCTAAAACCCTTGTCCCCTCAATTCACTCACCCCTCCCTGGTGGTTTCACTCATCCTCTTTAAGAAGTCTGTCTACATTTTGTTTTACCTCATTTATCCTCTCCGGTCTAATAGAGTTCTCATTTTTGTTGCAGTCCAGCCTGAATCACATCTTTGTTATCCATTTTATATATCATTGCAAATAAACACTAAATGGATGATTTTTTGTCGCCAGAGGGTCTAACTGCATGTGGGACATAGGTATACCTAAAACGATCTCAGCCAACACACAAAACCTAACTATGTTTCTCTTTTTTATCTGCTCTGTGGTCAAACTACAGATCTATAGTTCCAACTTTCTATTTCCAAAACTTTCTACTATTTAAAATTATGCAGAGGAGGCATTTAGACCTAGGAGTGGTGTTAGTCTTTTTAATAGGATTATCAAAATAGTTACATATATATATATATAGATATATTGCACAGAAATACCAGTACACAAAATGCATCTAACATCTGCTACCAAAACAAGCATAAATGGCTGACAGCTGAATCCTTGTTGTGAATAAATCCATACTCTCCAGCCATGACTGAGTCTGAATAGGGCCAATGCAAAACAAAAGCAGGTTGGCAGGAACCACATGAATTCGGAAACTGGATGCTTGGAATATGGGCCAGTGGACACAGGATCAGAGGGAAGAAGCAGCCAGTAAATTTGATACTCGCTGTCTTTCGACCTCTAACTCCATTTTGCCTTCTTGTCGTGTTACCTTTATTTCCGCTCCTTCACTTTCTCTTAGCTGGTTAGCTTTATCTTCGAATCTGTCGATTTACAGTCTTGTTCACTCTCAGTCTCTCTCTTTCTCTTAACATCTTCCCGTTCTTCACTGCACACAGAAGGTTCTTTAAACAGTCAACACTAACAACCAGAAGTAACATATTGGCTTTCAAAATTATCTGTACCTATACTTTTCCAAAGCCTTTTATGATTTTTAAAATAAACACATTAGCATCTTACACTACAAAAGCTGACACATTATTTATTTTCTCACTCATTATGTGTGCCGGAAGGACACACATAATGTACATAAAACAAACAAGAAAATATGAAGATTTTATGCTTGTTCTTTGAACAAGGTGACAGGAATCAGATACAGCTTAACAACTAGGTGGCAGAATTGATTGTTTCTGAAGCATATCACACCCTTTGATACTGTACAGTAAAGTGGAGATGTGGTCCTTGACCTAATTTATTAAAGCACGGGTGGAAATGTAACACAATAAAGTCTTTGAAGTTTAAAACAATAGTTCTATTCACATTCCATGATTAGCTCTCCCTTCTCACTAGTTTAATTCAGTTTATCAAGGACTTTGGAAACAGTGCCTCCTTAGCATATTGGCATAACCCCAAATAAAGCAACTGACTGTGTGAACCATTAAGTAAATACAAAATGCAAATGCAGGAAATGTTGCAGAAAATGAAACTCATACACACGTCCTTCAATTAATACTTTGCCTATCCTGTAGTGTTTTCTTCTGTAAATTGTTCAGCACCCCACATATATATATATATATATATATATATATATATATATATATATATATATATACATATAAAGAGAGAGAGAGAGAAAGAGAGAGAGATGTTATTTACATCTTTAAAGCTAACTAATTTCCATGCAGTTATGCTTTCGCTGATTGCATCAGAATTCAGCTACTGTTGATTATTAACTTTAAATGTCATCTCTAAATGCAGTAAAAGGTCTAATTTTATTTGACTCAGCTCAATGTTGATTCAGAGGATCCACCTCCTGTCTGTATTTCTGTCTGGCAATAATGTCATTGGATAACATTTTACCAAATGGCCTTACAATAAAAGAGAATTCTGACTCTGCTGTACTATAATTTGAAATAAACAAGTTATTTGCAATTGGCTGTAAATTTGACTAAATCATTGGAATGATTTGCTTGCATGAATTAACTTGGTCCAATAGTACTTCATCTTTAAAGGCAAATAAAACATCTGTTGTAATTGGTGCTATTTAAAAACACTGTTAAATAAACTAACTAAAAACAAATGAAAATGAGGTGGTGCGGGTGTCTGTAGTTTAAAACCGCTTTGACATAGAAAATACATTTAAAAGGTTGAAGCAAGTACAAACTAAACCAAAAGTATTTTAAACATTTTTATGAAGATAAATGGACAGGGGGATATTAATAAATCCATCAATCTACATTAGGTTTTAATGATTTATTTATTAATTAGAACCAAAGCATCACTGTATAAAAAAGAATACAGTACATAGTAGACATAATTCGCAAGAATGTCAGCTTTTACATTTTAAATGATAAAACATAATCAAACGGGGATATTCATCTTTCAAAATTAAAGATGGCCTGAAGATGAATCCTCTTATTACACCAAAAACTATGTAAGTGCTTCATTAACTTCATAGCAATGAGCACAGACAGGACTGTTTTAGCTGACAATAAGCATAGTGTAAGGATGTTCCTCCTTTTACATTTACATTTATGTATTTAGCAGATGCTTTTATCCAAAGCAACTTTCAAAAAGAGGGTTTAACATTAAACTACGATGCAATTTACTCAGTTACCTGCAATATGCTAGGAGAGGATTTAACATTAATGATGACACTCATTTACAGCATTTAGGTAAACACAGAAGGCCCAACTGCCATACATAGAGTGCTAAATAATATCAGGGGGGGTAATAAGTGCATTTAGATCTTTCAGGGCAAGAGATACTCCCGGAAGAGCTGGGTCTTCAAGGAATTCTTGAAGGTGGAAAGAGAATCTGATGCTCTGCTCTGCACTAACCCTCCACCAGCGAGGAACCGCAAATGAGAAGAGTTTAGATTGTCCTTTTGTTGACGTAGTGAGCACATACAGTTTTAAGTGGTCTCTTCAAATTTGGGTGATTTGAGTTATGGTTTTGGATAATGAAAATAAGGTGTTAGAAAGGAAGGAATATAATTCACAAATTAAATGTGTAAAGAAACAAACTGTATTGGTTTTGGCCAAGAGTAATCTGGGCACCGCCAGAAAAATCATAGCCGAAAAATAGTTTGGTTGTAGTTTATGATTACCTGCCCACCAAGGCTGATGTGTTATATGCAAATAGATGAAGCAAATTAATGTAGCACTGGCATTGTTGAACAGCAAAGTACCAGACACGTATGGATAACCGACAAATAACTTCTCTCCTATATGAAAGAGTTAATTCAAAAGACCAGTTCGACATTTCAGTCAAAAAAATGTTATTCATCAAAGTTACTGAGCTTATATTTACATAACAATAAAAATATGATATGGCAACTAATAAGCTACCAAAAGTTAAAACAGGGATAGGTAAAAATACTCAATAAGAAATAGAATCAAGCAAAGGATCTAATAATGCCACAGGGTAGTATAGACATGTATGTTTTAAGACCAAGGTTTGTATTGACATTTAGAGATGAGGCTAATAAAGTTTGGTTTGACGGCGAAGAGAACAACTGGTATATGTTTAAAGAACCACTTCACAATGTAAACAGAAACTAAAATAAAACATTAGTGCTAGTAAATTAATGTTTTATCCTAATATTTTGCAGAGTTAGAAAACAACATTTCTGAAAAACGTATAGTTAATGGATCAGTTGCTGTAGTAATGTATCCAATTTAGTATTTGTGTCAGGATCCATGTTTTTGGTTGGTTCAGTTTGTTGTTGTTTTCATTTATTGCTTTGTTTAGTTCATCAATAGTTGTCTTATTTTATTATCTTTACCATTCATTTATATTTTCTGTATGGTTATGTTCTCTAGCTTGTTCCTCCACTCCCCTGTTCTCTGTTTCTTCCTGTGTGTGTGTGTGTTCCCTCATCTGTGCTTGTTTCTCCACTCATCCTTCATTCACATCTGTCATCAATAATCCAATCATCTTCTCCACCAACCCAACCCTGGGTTCCCTATTATTTAAGCCGCTCTCATTCATTCACTCACAGTTGGATCGTCTGTTGTCCTTCCCCGATGTCCGTTCCTGAGGTCCTTCCTGAGGTTCACCCTGAGGTTCTTCCATAGCTTTCTTGCCGCCTTCTCGTCTCGCTCCAGAGTTTCTCCTCCACGTCTCCTGTAAGCTTTCTCTTTTGCTCACTGAGTTCTCTGTTCCTGGCTTTTCATTTTTGTCCTCTCCCCTGGTTCTTCATTTAGGTTTCTCCCCTGGTTCAGTCCTGCAGTTCCCCGTTTTTTCCCGTGATCATTAGTCTTGTTTGTCTTATTGTTTGGTTGTGTTTGTATGTTAGTATTTCCCGCGTCTCGTTCGCTCATCTGTTTGTTTACATTTAGTTGTCCCGCTTCCGCTCTCTGCTTGGTTTCATTTCCGCGTCTCAATTCTGTAGTCCCCGGTTTCTCGTGCCTCTTCCCCCTCGTGATTGTTATTGTTCTCATAGTGTTAGTTTATTTCCTCCCTTCCCGTGTTCCTTAGTTGTGTTTGTTTATTTGATTAGTAGTGTTATTTACGTTTGTAGTTCCCGCGTTTCGTTTCAGTTCTCCGCTTTGTTCACATTTTAGTAGTCCCGCCTCCACTCTCTGTTTGGTTTAATTTCCGCGTCACAATTCTGTAGTCTCCGGTAACTTGTGCTTCCCCTCTCGTATTGTTGTTGGTATTTTGTCTGTTAGTTTATTTCCCTTCCCCATGTTCATTAGCTGGTTTGTTTTGTGTTAGATTATTGTGTTTATTTACATTTGTTATTCCCGCGTTCCGTTTCTGCTCTCTGTTAATTTACGTCCCGCGTTGTTCCATTTTCGGTTTGCTCTAGTTCCTGTTTATGTTACGTTTCATGTTTATGTTCATTATATTTCCCCAACAATAAAGTATTTATTCACTCAATCCACCTCTGCTCGAGTCATTTAAACATTGCGTGACAATTTGGGACAGTAGGATTGAGCTTAAATTGGCATATCAAAGCTAGTGTCGTGTAGCTTTAAAAAACTTTTCAGCCTAACATGTGCCCTATGCTCTGTTAATAGCTATCGTTTTTAGCTTTATCAACGTTTACCATTTGTGAAAACCGACATCAACACGTTCTGCGACTGTTAGTGCCAAAAGTCTGAAGGGACACATCAGTAAAATGGGGTTAACACATGTTTTATGATTAAAATGGCTCTTTATTAGTCAATAACCGTATAAAACCCTGTTTACAACACAGTATCTGTGGTCTGCTTATAATTAAGCAGTTTAAAGGATTAAAAACTTACATCCTAATAATTTAGACTGTTTATGGGCAGTGGCTGAAACTTTATTAGAGTTATAGTCATTCACTCACACAAGAAGTGACATAACATACATTCCAGCATAACTCATTGTTCCTTGTACTCCTACAGCTCTTTACACCTCATTAGCTCAGCAACAGTCTGTGAACACAAATCAAGTTTATATAAAAGGCACTGTCTGTTATGTTGCTTATTTTAGTTGAGAATAACCATGTGTTCCTCAAAGGACGACGAAATAAGATGGGTGTTAGGTCTCATTTCAAATACATTCTTCTGTGTGAGACTGACATTGTCCACCTATTTCTTTGCAGATATATTATAGGACTGAACAACAAGAAAAGACAGCCAGAGGGGAATGGAGCGAGTCAGAGAGCAACACACTTTATCAGTGACATAGCAGACAATTCATGTTAGCAAGAAACACTTTAAAAACAAAAAAACACAAATTAAGAGTGTGCAACAGGCAAGGACATACAGAGATGTCAGTTATGGCTTTGGGCAAAACTTACAAAGACTTACAGAACGAAAAACTGTTTTAAATGTATTTTTCTACTCTAATGTCTGTCTCTATACATAGTATCTCCACGACTAGGAACAAGGAAAGCTAAAGAAAATCCTCTGGCGATAAAAGTTTGAAGGGAAATGTTAAGAAAATGCAAATGAAGTGCTGTTCATACAGTCCCAGAGGTTAAGAAGTAAGTACATTTGCAGAGTTTTACTTTTATAACTTAAATTTAAACAAACAAACAAACTGCATTACCAATATGCAAAATGTGGTAGATGTGTTTCAGATCTATACAAAGCTCCTCACAAATATCTAGTATTGGTCATTTTCAAATGTCAAAATGTTAAAATGATTGTTGCACGTTTTTGTGGTAAATGTTGGTATTCAAAATTATACAAACAAAACTTAAAATGTAACCCTAAAAATTTGTAAATGTAGTATTTAATATTCTTAACACGCTCTGCGATGGACTGGCGACCTGCCCAGGGTGTACCCCTGCCTCTCGGTCTTTGTAAACTGGAGATAGGCGGTAGCAGACCCACCCAACTCCTAAAAGGGACAAGGGTGTACAGAAAATGGATGGATGGATAGATGTTTTTAACACCTCAGCTTGATAAAGCCAAGGCTTTTTGACTTTCTATGACCGATAGCAGCAGAGAGGGTCTCAGATTGTAAGAATATGTTTAACAAGTTTTATTGGATTGATAAATGTCCACAACAATGAGAAAGGCGACTTAACGCAGTAAAGTAAGAAGGATTAAGATGGGAAAACCTAAGAACCATCAAGGTTCAAATCTTTCATAAGCTAGATAGAACTGGGACATCAATGAACTTAAACATTATTTCAAACTATGAAATTAATACAATAAAACCAAAGACAATTTTCCTAAACCAGTATGCAGACAGGGCATGATTACATGCTGACATAATAAATGTTAATAAGCATGGAATGATAAAATTGTTCTGTATTTCTGGTGTTCCACAGCTTTTTATTTTCAAATTTCACTTTTTTTTCAGTTATAAAAAAAGTGTTTCTAGTTTTTTTTTAGGTTTTTATGTTGTTGTTAAATACTTTAAGGTAGTGGATGTGTCATACAGGATGTTAGAACGAAAATGACCTCAGTGAGTCAGAATAGGTTCAAGAGGCATGAGGTAAAACAGTGACAAATGATTTAGATCCGTGAATCAGTACTCAAATACATAATGTCTTCATATGTTACTATTAAATGCCGCTTTTAATTAATTGGTGAAATATTCTAACATGTGTTGTTTCAAAGTGTTCCATAACTTTTTACTGTATGTGTACAATTATGAATGTATTGTGGATATTAATAAATTAATCAATCAATCAAATCAAAGGTAACTATAATGATGTAGGAGTAATTCATTTAACTAAGGGGTTGTTGTAGATGGTGATGGCTGTGGGCAGGAAAGTTCTTCTGTAGCGGTCTGTTTTGCAACTAAGCTAAAGAAGCCTCTGACTGAAAAGACCCTGTTTTCCAATAACAGTCTTATGAAGAGGATGTTCACGGTTGTCTATGATTTTCTTGATTTTATGTAAAATCCTTCTTTGCACCATCATCTCCAGAGATTACATGTTAGACCCAAGAACAGACCCAGCCAGGTTTTTGAGCTTTTTTTGGTCCCTTGCTTTGATGTTGCTGCCCCAACAGATGCTAGCAGAGGAGATGACACTGTCAACAAAAGACTTATAGAAGATCTGCAACATCTTGCTACAAACCTTGAAGGATTTTAGTTTCCTTCAGAAGTACAGTCTGCGCTGTCCCTTCTTATAGACGGCTCCAATGTTGCGTCTCCATTCCAGCCTGTTGTCCAGATAAACACTGAGGTATTTGTATTCCTCAACCATCTGTAATTCTCCCATGATGGAAATAGAAGTTGACCTGACCCTGTTTCTCCTGAAATCTACAAAGATATCTTTAGTTTTGTTCACATTCAAAATTAGATGATTGTTCCCACACCATGGCACAAAGCGCTCATCCAGCTATCTGTACTCAATATCTTCTCTATTTCTGATACACCTGACAACTCCAGAGTCATTTGGGTATTTCTGTAGATGACAGGAGTCTGAGTTGTACCGGACGTCTGAAGTGTACAAAGTAAAAAGGAATGGTAAGAGTACATTCCCTTGTGCTGCTTATCACCTGGTTAGACACACAATCATTTAGTCTCACAAACGAATACAGGTGAAGGCAGAACTATAGGAAAACATTCATATGGTTCTTCAAATAAAACTAAAGATGTAATAGTTACTGTTGCTTTATGTTTTTTTAATCTATTATCTTTCTGGGTTCTTACCAAATATCATGTTTATTTCGACTTTCAACATACCCCAAACATGACTTTCACTTTCTGCAGGTTTTAATTTAGTAGTAAGAGCCTTCTGATTGAAGTCTTCCCTCAATACGTGTGACAGCCGAATCCTGTGTGACAGATTCC
>JAVLVB010000407.1:4467065-4496812 GCA_032876305.1 Orestias chungarensis | reverse complement strand
TATATAGCAAACCTACTATGTCACACCAGTACTGCATCGCTTCTTCGTCTTTGCTTGATACGCCAAACAGAAACGACTGAGGGAGCATCCGAAAGATGCTATGGTTGAGGGGAAATGATATGCAGACATAACATGAAAGAAGCAGAAAGAATACTGGGTAATTTCCAGGCTCTGCAAGTGTTTTTAGAAGAGTTTCTGCGCTAACTTATCTGTGTGTGTTGAGTATCCTTCTTATAGACCACAACTATGGTATTTCAGATGGCTGTTTGTTCTGACTAGAAGGTGGTTCTAATATGTGCTGGCAGCCATTTAATATATATATATATATATATATATATATATATATATATTCATTTTAGTAACAATTTTTGAGTGTAGAATTTTAGAATAAAAAGTCTAAACGTGGTTCCGACATACTGCTACCTACTATTTGGCAATTGTGACATTAAATGAAAGCATTTCTAAAACAATGGTTTCTGTTTTTAAACTGAATTAACTCAAATTAAAGGATGAACTGAGCCACTTAAATAACATAAATAATTTATTTTATATAATATCTTCTAATGGTACCTATAATTCTGAAGATCACTGTTTTACTCTGTAAAATATTTAATAAAAAGAAAATAATTTTCTTATTTTTGAATTCCAAATGTAACTCTTACAAATGTATTATAAATATTTATGCAATTTTTCTGTCACACTGCATATTCCTTTAGAATTTTTGGGTACATTTTAGGTGGTTTACAGTACAATCTGCAACAGGAAATGTACAGTCTGGATTTAGCTATAACCAGAAGTGGGTTGTACATCCCGGAGATACAACTTATATTACGCTGCGACTAAGAGTGTTACGGGTTATATGTACTCACTAAAGGTGAAATAAGTCAAAGGAAACATTATGTGGGAATCAGATGATTACAGACTTAGCAACACAACAGACCTGAAAGTAATAAACTGGACACAGTTTATTCCTGCTGTATGTTGGACTCAGACAATGATTAGCACACAGTTCACAGAAACAGTCAGTACTTTATGCTAAATATAAATATAAAAATTGTCATTTCATAAATATATACAGTATGTGAATAGTTTCCGTCAGCTCGCATAAAATTGACTATTTCCTGGATATGAAAAGCATGCTGCGCTTCATAACTCAGCCTATCATGAAATCTTAGGATGGAAAACAGGTTCAGTGAGTCAGAGGTGAGAAACATTCTCTGTGAGCGCTACCAGCATTTTGTGGCTTTGATTGACTGACAAGGAAGAACAGATGTTCACTGACACCTCTGTGAGAGTCTAATAAGATTCAGGCAGCCCCTATTCCCCTTTTTTCAAATAGTAAATGGGCTTGTTGGCAGGTTACTGTTGTTCAGCGGGAGGCACAGCCATTGAGATACACGGCTAGAGGGGCACTGTTGTTTCACTGATTTCTGACTCCTGGTTCAGGAAAACATCCAATTGGGTATCACTTACCAGGTGTCTGGTGATAACAAGTGACACTGGAGCAGACGCACTCACCCTCGAAGCTGCACTCTAAGTAAAACTCTGCTTTAAGGTTAAATGAACTCTAGATCACTGATAATGGAGTCCATCAAACTTTAAAACCACTGTACAGAAATTATAAGGGGATCAGACAGAAATTATGGAAGTCCTCATCAATTGTTCAATAACAAAAAGGAAATTTGCAGTTCTAACTTTTTCCTCTAATGAACATTGGTATAGCCTTTGTAAAGGACTTTTACTTCTGTTTTGAAAAACTGCACCCAATCATTTCAACTGTGTTGAACAAAAAGGGAATGGATTTTAACATTTGTCAACAATAAAACCCATGGAAGTGCTTTCTGAAACGTTAACTATTTAAAGGTAGATCAGGCCTGTCCTTGTGTCAATGTGATGTCATGGAAAAAAGACACACAAATTTACCTCCTTTTATCAAATTCAGAAAAGTTCTAGCTTTTCTACTA
The DNA here is from genome assembly GCA_032876305.1 of Orestias chungarensis. Lineage (NCBI taxonomy): Eukaryota > Metazoa > Chordata > Actinopteri > Cyprinodontiformes > Cyprinodontidae > Orestias > Orestias chungarensis. Next base: position 4,494,848 of record JAVLVB010000407.1, on the reverse strand, counting down.
ATAATTTGTAATAGAAGTACTATCTTGTACAATACCAGCCATTCAGTTTTAAAACCGGTTTGTTTTCAGTTCACTTCCAATTCTTTCTTTTGTAAATAATACCTAGAATATTTGGCAACAGTTTATAAACAGCTGCATAGTGGAGTATAGAATGATGGATTTAATAATCATAAACACACAAAAAAACAAGCAGATTATTACATTAACCTGGACAGGAGAAAAATTACAATTCAGCAGTAAGAGAAAGAAAGCAATGATCTTAAATACTGTCAAGATGTTAAAGAGTAATTGGGAAACCAGGGGTATAACTGGGAACTGGGAGATGAATTGGAAAAACTAATTGGATAAGGAATGATAAAACAAACCTGTTTCAAGTATAAGCAGAAGGGGATTTAGCAAGACCCTTTATATAAGATGCACCTTCACACATTTCAATTAATAGTTCAAATTTATATTACTTAGGGATTTTCTAGTTTTATTTTTCTCATGTTTTGTTCAAACAGTCTTATTCTGTAAATTATTTGAAAATGTTCATAGATTTTTTAGCAAAGCTTTGTACTGCAACATGTGCAGATGTCAAAAATGTTTGATTTTTTTTGTATTTGAAGCTTCAAACTGTCCTCCATTCATCCACACAAACTGAAACATACTTGCATCATTTAAATGAAAGGCATTGCAACTGTTGGAATCTGAAGAAAGAGTTAACTGTAATAGTAATATATATACATTACAAAAGGAAGCAGATACAAAGGTATTTTCTTCCTAGTTTACTAGTTTAATTTAGATCTAACGTAAAAAACATATATTAGAGATTATATACATCAAAAAGATGGACTTTTTCAGCAAGTGCTCTTAACCCTGCAGCAGCAGAAACAAAATGACTAGATTAACTAATGTAAAACCCATAGTAAAAGTTTAACTACAATTTTGAACAACTGCATTTCTAAAAAAGCCCTCATTTCAACAGGTGACTACATGAGATGAGGTTCAGTCCAAGGAGCCCCTTTAATATGTCTGTAATGTAAATAGATAATGTTTGTAACAAGCTTAGAGTTTGTTTGTTTTTTACTTTATTTCAGTGTGTTTTAAATATGAACAAGAGACTATCAGGAGAAGGAAAAAACTCTGTGGTAGCTAATAGCTCTTCTTTTTTAGTAGGGCAAATTGTTATCTACATATCTACTGACCACACTGAAGACTATACAACAGTGGGACGTGATTATCACTGTAGTTATTACTTTGGGATTAGCAAAGGTTTCACCATCCATTAATCCACAGCTGTCATGTAAGTGATGTTTGATGGACAGCTGCAAGACCAGCTGGCCTGAATGTGCCATCTTGAGTCTTCCAATTGATAGGCAGGATACGGTGAGCAAGACATGGATGTGACTGAATTGTTGATTTGTACACTTCAGACGGAGGAGTTTGGACGGATGGAGAGATAGATGCAAATAAGAGATGGATCCAACGAGACATGCCAGACTTTAGAAATCTCTTGCATCACAGCTTGAAGTCCTTCAGTGTAAAAAACGCATTTCTGAAAGAAAGCTCATGGGAAAGAGAAAATGGTGGGAGTCAAAAAAAGGAAGAAGAGCTAAAAGATTAGATAAAGTAAGGAGAGGATGCATAAGCTGAATTTGTAATTCTAAAAAGTTGAGTTTGGCTTCTCAAAAAGTCTTTAAATCAACTTTTGCTAAATTGTTTACATGCCCTATAAGATAGCTTACAAAGATGTTCATAGCTCCATTTTCTAAAATATGTTCTGTGTGTTTTTATGTTCTTCAGATATCCGTATTTGTGTTGTTTCCAATTAACAATAGTTTGACTTAAGAGAACTTGGACAGAACAGGATATCAGAATAGTCTGTTTAAAGTTGAATAAATAAAACTTTTTACCACTGATGGTCTCTTAACCCAATTCAGCCTTCCTGCGGGGTTGGAGCTTTTCAAGCAGTCAATGGACAGGATATACTGGAACCCTGTCAATTATATTCACAGACTGCTGGAAAAAGCTAAAGCACCATCACAAAACCACACAGATAAGTCAACCATCCACAATCACATTTAAAGCAATCATCATAATTTGGGAGTTATGAAAGATTACATCTGAGAGGTGGAAATTAAAACGGTCATAAAGTTTATTGTAAAAATGTTGAAATTTAAGAAGGTAGGTTCCAAAAAATGATCCAAGGAGAAGGCAAACTGGATTAGTTTAGCTTTAAAGTAAATTGAGAGTTTTGAGTAATTACTTCCGTCTTGAAGGTCAGCACTGCAGAGTGAATATTCAGCGCCGTATGTGACTGGTGGATAGGTACAGTGCTTTGCAAAGGTATTAATGCCATATGACTTAGCACTACCACATATTTCAATGTACATTATGACAATTTTCTGTGATAAACTAACATTTAATATTAGCTTACATACATGGCTTTGGTAGAAAAAAATGGCAATTTTAAGTTAATCTTTTCAACTAAGAAAACCTAAATTACGTTCTGCTTGTTGGATCACTATTTTGTAGAACCAAATTTAAATCCTATTCCACTGCATCTTTCAATGTGTCTCTCTAGCACCTTTGCAGACCTTAGGATTAACCTACTTACTGTTGGGAGAACATACAAACTAGAAAGGTTGGATACCCATAGCAAAGCTCAATGTTACAGCAGCAGTGTTGTGGGCCAGATGAGTTTAGGGTAATAAACACTGGTTTCAGCACACACAGCATTTTACATGTAGGCTTCAAGACCCCAATTTTATTTTGTCTGACAAAAGGCTTCTAAGAATTTGGTTTGTAATGGTCTTTCCTTTGTCACTCCTTCATATTATTGACTAATCTGTTTGGCAGTTTAGATTTCATAAAGTTGTTTCTTCACTGATGTTCTCTAACAAACTTCTGAAATCTTTCTGAAAAGGGGACTTCTAAAACCATTTTTGTACTATAGATTAATTGGGAGTACTTTAGTAAAAGCAGGTTGTAAACACAACACTTTAAGACTTTTAAATCCCATTAAAACCCCATTAGTGTGGCAAAGGTGAAAAGGTAAAAAAAAATAAGGAAATTATGTGTTGTAGAAAACAGTTTCTAGAGCTGGTAAGAATGTGTACCAACAGGTGAGTTATGGCTGCATGAACTAAAAAAAGCAATAGGCCTCATGTGGGGAATAGAAAACAAGAATAACTTGATTACTGAATCCAAACTGGGCAATAAGACAGTGGATAAGAGTTTCTCAAGTTATTTTAATCTAAGGCTTGATGAGGTGATGAAAACCCAGTCAGTCAGCCAGATAGTGCTAAAGGAATGGGATACGATCTCCACAGAAAATCGAATCTAAAGGACAATTCATAAGTGGCGGTTGACCAAATATACATAAAGTCAGCACTAACAAGTTACCCCAGTAACCTGAATCTCTTCACTGTTGCAAGGAATATTGTATCTAGTGGCACATCATTATCCCCCTATTCTACTGTGCAGTTGTACGAGAGATTATTTTTGAGGAAAAAAGTGCTAGCAGTACAGATACATATGGCAGCTTGTTACCATTGAACACTTCTAATCCGGACTCATTGCCAGGTTGAGCAATTTCAAGCACCTTTAGTGCTTGTCTTTGTGTCATTGGAGTTTTGATTGGATTATCCAGCACAGGACTCCATAAGAGGATATCTGGAGCTCAATTTGAGAACACTTTAGATTCTCCCTCTACTAATTACATAGCTCTAATTAGCTTGCGGGAAGAATCAAGTAAATGCCTAATTGTCTATTGACATTGGGCAATGAGCTGCAACAGAACCCTCCATCTCTGTTACCGAATCGCCTCAACAGCAAAACCTGTAAACTCCTGAAAGTGTCAGTCTTTGGGATTCTTTTTGGTGGAGCCGTTGTTTTAGGAAGATAGTGGAAATGTTAAGCATCCCAGTCAAGACTTTTTAAGGTTGTTAAAAAGATGTAAAATGCTGAGTGTGTTGCCTTTTTGAAAACATTGTCTCTGCTTTATCTCTCTGCCTTTCTGCTTCTTTTCCTTTCGATGCTGCCATGAAATGAAAACTAGCTGGTGTAAGATGTTGATCTTCAAACAACATAATATAAACTCAAAGCACAAATACAGATTTTCAAAATTAAATAAAATAGGACAATAAGAAGATGTTATTGTTCCACGTTCTTTGTTACAGATTGCTCAGATTTCTAGATGCAGGGAATTACAATTTTCTGTATTTGCAGGCTTTAGAATAGACAGCTTTTTAAAAAAAATTCACAGAAATTGTTACCAATGTAGTAGCACAATTACTGGCTTTTAAAGGTAGAAATGACCAAATGAAGCCTTTTGTTTCCTTATATGATGTGGAAAACATAATGATGGGTGTTTTAGATTAGTTTGGTGTGATCACTTAAATGTTTAGGACCTTTTCCTCTTTTTTCCTGTTTTTGAAAATGGAATTGCAACAAATAAGGAAATTAGTTATTAGCTGATTACTAGAATGTCATGTTTAATCTTGGAAAATTTATACAATTATAGGGGCAGAATGTATATATATGCTGATTTATATGCATTTAATGTAAATGCATGAACTCTTTTCTAATTTCCGGCATATTAAAAACTGACAAATCATCAGTAACATCAAAATACTAACTATCCACTTTTTGCTTTTCTTTGATTTTATTTAGAAAAATATTGTCAATAAGTCAGGCACTATTTTCAGTTATTCCAGTAGGTCTTTATGTTAATGAACAAAAACATGCACCCTCCATTGTGTTGACGAATTCAATTGGTTTGATTTGCTCATTATTGTAACAGATGAATTATAAATATTTATTGTGATATTTTCGTACCAAACTGATCCAACAATGCATGAGTAGCATAATTATTATTAATAGTTTTAATAGTAGTAGTAGTAGTAGTAGTAGTATTAGTAGTAGTAGTAGTTTATGCAATAATTAACCCAGCTAAACATTCCATCAAGATATCAAATGTCATTTAGAATTACCCATGCAGTGCAATACTATAGCACTGCTCTAATCCAACAGTTTATTTACTAAAATGCAGGTTTTAGTGAGTTCTACTACACTAAATCTCTTAGTAAATGTTTGAAAGTATTCTTAACTCTTGATATTATCAGATCCCTTAGTGTGTAATGCTCCAGGCCCTCTACTCTTTTTCTTTTTCTATATATTCCTGGCCTTTTTTTAAATAATCTCTTTGTGTTTTTTAATATCTTCCATAAAATGAATGAATTTTATAGCACAGTTTTTAAAGCTTAAAAACATCCATTCTTGGCTTACATTTGTACTGCCTTGCGGATTGTGCTCGGTTTGCATTCGGTATGCCCGTGTGTGCCCTTGTGTGTGTATGTACTTAGCCTTTTGGTATTCCTTGAGGCCAAAGCAACAATGTCACTAAATTACAAACAACAGCGCTGCAGAGCCCAGAGGAGAATTACATTGCTGCAGGTGCAGTTCAAGGTGATGAGGGCCTGTTGAGAGCGCTCCTGTCAGTCAATCGCATGCAAGTTCATATTTCCACATAGATGCTCTGTCTGGGGTGCCAAAGTGTACGTAATATATTGGCTGGAGATTTTAGAAGACATAGACTACACATGAAAACTGCTTAAATTGAGAAAGCCAGCAGTTAAAACTGACATATCTCCCACAAATATAATTTCCGATATAAGGAGACAAATGTCTCCTGTGTTACTGTCGATCGGCTTATACACATTTTTAGCTAATGAACCATTTACTTGATTGTCACTTTACAACAATTTAGAAATGTATCCAGATGTTTTAATATCTGCAGATATCAATAGAAATGTTTTCAAAGAGTGGTAAAATTTTTATACTGAACAAAAGATTACAAGAGCTTTGCGCAGAGGCAAAGATGAGTTCTTAAGTAGATGTTTATTTGCATATTCATTCTATTAACCTACAGATTCATTCTGCAGATGAGACAAGACTCATAGAGTAGCTTGTGGAAGGTTTGGCGCTCTGCTGCAGGAAGGAAAAGAGATACGAGAGTGGAGTTTATAACAGAGTTTCCAAAGTAAGTGCAGCACAGCATAATGTGTTTTCTAACTGGTTTAAAAGAACCTTGTGGCTAAGAATGTAATAAAAGAAAAGTGGAATCAAAATTCCAGCTTAATGTGGAGATTACAACACAGGAAGAAAAATATTAACAGATGTCTCACACACAAAATAAGAGGAAAACCTCAAGCAAACAGTAAATATTTTGCAAACAACCACAACAAAACAGCTTTCAAAATTAGCTTCCAAGAAATCAAACTGACTTATCTACCTATATACCCCAAGAATCATTGTAGAACAATTCACTTCACTTTTGATCATTGAAAGTGTATTGAGTCTATTTTTACAGTTATTGGATAAATTGAAAATCAGCGTAACAATGCTAGTTAAAAACCAAGAATTACAGCATATACGTAAATGTTGCCTGAACTTTAAAGTTTTTATAAATTATAATATTTTGTCAATTACCACTGTGATTAATTACAAGCAGACTGCTCTTACTACAGAATCCTTTAAAATTCCTAGTTAGGGTGCATTTATCAGATCACAGAGCTGTCTGTATGAACTTCTTGGGTGGCTGTTATATTTTGCATTAAGGCACACCTTTTTTTTTCTATTAGTTCTTTTTTAAGTCATGAAATACTACTGTAAATATAGCTCAGCAGAAAATGTGTGTCCTCAACAAGTTGTAAAAATTCCTTTTTCCTTACTAAAGCACCAAATTGCCAAGACATTAGGCTTAGTTGCATATCTCTTAACCAGTACAACTTTTTAAAGGCAATTCATCAACAGCATGCACAGTTTTTGTTCGAGGTTTTTGGCTAAACCTTTAGTAAAGGTTCAAAACATACTGTTTGTATACCTTATAACCAAAATATTTTTCTGATGTATTATTCATTGCATGGGGGTATTTTAAAAAGAAATGGCACAATAGGAATGGAGAACAGTTTTGAAACCAGTAAGGCAACCTGCAGGTATATTTCACATTCGGTAACTCAGACTAAGCATCCTCAGGTGTTTTGATTCGGTTTGTAAGGCTGCACAGATGTCACCCACCCTCAGACAGGAACCACCGGTCATTTTGCACAACTCTGAAATGACATTTCTTTTTTTCTTTTTTTCGCAGGTACAAACTCCTGCACACAAAAGCATTAGCATCAAAAATGGGAGACAAGGTTTGAAAATCAGAGCTGTATTAAGTTCCATAATCTGCCCTGAAGCCTCAACCTTTCAAGTTTGTTGAAATGCTCACAGAAACACAGATGCAAAGAGCAGGGCCTTTCCGTTCAAAGTGTTACAATATCTCAAAGTAATTACTGAGGTTATTAAGAGGTGTTTGAATACTCCTCCTTAAGCGTATGTTAATGGCAAACATAATTTCCCACACATAATTACCACAAGCAATCAAGGTACATTAAAAATGTCTAAAAAGATTCACTCATACACTACATATAGATACCACAATTGTCTTTAATTATTTGTGAAGGTGTGTATCATTGGTGGAGCCACAACAACACAGATTCCATGAATCTCTGATGTTGGTAGCAGGTATTGTAGATGTGTGTCACAAGGATTTCCATGGAGACTGAAAAAAGTCTGCTTAGCCATTCTTTCTTCTCTATTTTCTGTTTCCTTCACCATTCCTCCATTTTACTTTGTCTCATGTCAACTGGCATCTGTGAATAACAGTATTACATCTGTGAACATCTGACCAAAAACATTAGATTTTTAAGAATATCACAATGATCGTCATTGTGGTGCAATGACCAATTTCTGTCCTGTTTTCAGTGAGAGGATATGTTTCCAGGAGGCTAAACACAGGCTCTGGCATCATGCCTTCATGCTCTGATAGCTGTTTCCCTCAGAGCAGCATAATTGGTGAGGTGGGGAGAAAGGAGGTGGGGGGGGGACACTGACTGAGCCTGGAGCAGATAATCACATCCTGACAAGAGAAATTATCATGTTCAGTAGCAGAGCCAGGCAGTTGTGTGTCTCAGACACAAATGTCAGACTGTTTTATGCTCTCCTACCTTAAATTCTGAGGTCATCATTTGCATATGTGTTATATTTTGCCATGAACCTTGTACATTTCAGGGGGTTTGGTACATCCTAAAAAAAATTCTGGTTAAAACCAGTGCTGCAAAGGTTTCCTAGGTTAACCCAGTCCCCCCTCCTAAACATCCCTTAACATTATCTACTCATGCAAGAGCCTTCCTTTATTTTATTGTATCTATGCTGGCAGGCCGATGCCTGAATTACCATAGTATTTAACCTGCTTCCTTGTATAGACTCCATAGCTCCATTCCTATGTTTAGGAAGCTAGGACACTGGCAGAGAATAAAGGTTAAATGTCACCAATAATCTTATGTAGGTTCATAAGGAGGTAAAGAGGGAGCTACAACAGGAGCATTCTGTCTGTGATTGGAATCAAATGCAGTCCATTGCATGCTCAATGAACACTTTGTCTTTCGGTTCTCACATAAAACAGGAGACAGACGTGCACATGATGCATGTTGTTGGAATAAAGACACTAAGACAACGCAGCACACATATAATTTAGAACGTATGACCCAGTATGGGTATAAGATGAACCATTAATGCATGACTTCCTCGTAATATCAAAATTAGGTAGTTTACATGATCTTTCCCATTTATTTAATTATACTTACACAAGAACACAGAAAGCAGAGAGAGAGATTTTTCCCTTTACAAATGGGGCTGTGGCCTACCGAGGACACTGGGGTGGAACAGAGAAAATGTAGAGAAATGCCACAGAGACTTCTCCAGAAGAGGATCTGGGGGTACAGACAGCCATCAATTGCTCTTGCTACCATCTGTTAGTGTTTACCGACAGTACGGTGTGTGACCGAAACAGTCTGTGCCTCAGATACAAATTTTGAGTCTTGAGGAGGCAAAGCATAGGCTGTTTGGAAGTGTGATGTGCTACAGAGCACTAAAAAAAACTGTTTTGAAAGGACATAAGATTAACATCTGGAACAGGCCTTACACTTGGTTACTATTCAAGAAAGCTCTTAGCCTTGTTGGCCTAAACAAAGCTCAGGCTCCCTATTCCGACTGTATAACTGTATCCCAGTTTTTCTGTCTGTTTTTCAGACTTAGCAATACAATCTTAAAAAATAAAGAAAGAAAAACACTGCAATCCACTTTGAATTCAAAAATCGTGTTGCATATAATCTGAAATGGGAGGTCACCAATCACAAAATCTGTATTTAGACCAGGGTTAACGTGACCAATCAGAGAGTTTTGTAATCGGGATGTTCGATCTCATCATGCATGGAAACGTACAGGGTCCAAAAAGTTTATTAAAGCTATTTTTTCCAAAATTAAACATATCACAACTCCTAACATCAAGTTTAGTTCGTGAGCAGAATTACATTCACATCATTAGTGAGCTGTTAAAGTCATTTTATCTGGATTTGGTGCTTTATTCTTTGCAGTATAGGTCAGGGCTATTAAATTAGCAACATACACTTTCTTTTGCCCACCCCCCATTTGAACCATGGTATACACACATTAAAAACACATTTAAAGTTTATTTGTTGAGAGAGTTATTAAAATTTACACTTCCTATACTTGAATGTATAACTCCAGCATTGTAGCAGAGTCAAGCCAGAACACCTTCCCCTAGTACAACAACAAAAACATGTCAACGGTCAGAAACAAAAACTAAAACTGACTGAAAGCTGCTGTTTTACCACACCTTTTTACTATAAGACTGAAGTCCAAACGACTGCGCCCAAATTGTACAGAACGTTTATCAGCATTAAAAGAATGTACCATTTAGAGCCACCATGTTGAGAAGCAATGCACTTTTGGGACAGCTTTTCCTAAAGGGACAGAGGAGAGGGCGAGTAAGGTTCTGAACCTGCAAGCATCATAAATATGAATTTAGTGAATATAAAATTATCCTTACTTGCTACTGTATCAGAAAATGCTGTATATAATGTTTTTCTGATTTAAAGTATTACGCAAAGTATATACCGGAAAACTACAACTCACTGTGCATACATTTTTGGACTGGGTTAAAACACAGTCAGAATTTCAAACGACATTGTTTATGTCTTGAAAGAACATGTTGAAGGCTGTTTTACTGAAAAGATTGGTTCAGGGCCACTAGAAAAAAACAAACGTTCTGGCTCACTTTTAGGTATGTGAATTGAATACTGAGCCGTCGTTTTTGAGAAGTAAACTTCATATCTTGGGTGTCAGGGGTAAGGAATGACTTCATTATACTCGCACACAATAACATCAATACATGTAAAACGAATTCCTTCTTCAAACAGCAGTGCCTGTGTTTGACATTGACTTTTCAAAGTAATAACTGATAGCTTAGTCCTCAAACATAATAGTTTTATCAATCAAAAGAAAGGCTAAAGCACTCCGAGTCATATCAGTACATGCAACTCTAAGTATTTTTAATAAATTAGAAAAGTTTCAAAGTTTCCATTACAAACAGATTAGGAGAAGGTGTTGCAAGGTGACTTCAGTCCAGGGATCATTTATGTTACAAGATCATAGCAATTTGCTTTTACAGGCCAAAGGTTCTACGTTTACTGAAAATGTGCCGTTAATTCTGGCGGATTAATTTGTGTTGCATTAGGATTTGTGGTCTTATCCTACGTGGAAATCAACAAATACTTCTGGCAGAGCTCGCTACATGCCCACTCACAACAAAAACAATAAATAAAAAATCCTGTCAGGCATCAAGGCTTAAAGTTTGATGCAAGAAGAAGAGTAAATTACTGAGTTCTTGTATTGCACATTAAATTGTCAGCGAGACAATAAGTGGAACTGTGGATGGCTCTGACTGAGCGCACTATAAAAACGCAACATTCTATCTTACCACGGCAAACAGAACCAATTCAGTTCTGAAAAATAAACCAGCTGAATCCTAATGTCTTCAGCCTGTGTCAGTGCATTGATTTTGGCAATTAATTATACAAATGGTAAGTCCTAACATACTTAAATTCCGGTATCTGTGGTGGTGGAGGCTTTTTTCATATCAATCATGAATATTGGTTTAAAGATTAAAAATTAGTTTTCAGGGTCACGTTTTCTTAGAGAAACATAGATATTTTTAAAAAGTACTTACCCTACTCCCAGCTGGGACACCATAATTCCAACAAGGGAATAAAGCCAAATTCTCGGGTCATTCCTGGGCATGCTAAGTAAGTGAAGCAGGCAAGACAATAGGAAAAACAGGGTTGAGCTACAGTGAATCTAATATCAAAGACTTATTCTAATCTTTTTAATAAACACATTTTAAAATTAATACATTTAATCTACCTGATTGTTTTGTAAAAATGGTCCCTCCATGCACAGTTAAATACTTTTAAAGGTATAGCAAACACAACTACTTGGGAAAATTCAATACTGAGTTAAGTTCAAGCACCTAGTTATATCGTCTTTATAATGTCCCCATAAGCCTGGAGCCTATGCTTAACTAGCTTGTTCTCTACTCTACAGCAAACTACACACTGTTTTGGCTATACAATACCTAACATTTGTTTTATTGCTGTGCCATTCACTGCTTTTTTTTAAATGTGTGATATCATGACTTTAAAAAGGCGATAAAAAGAACAACCCCCATCAAACAGCACTTTATGTTTTTCTTGTTATTGCAGACCCATTTCCTGCATGGCTTGTGCTATTGCTGTTGCTTCAAGCAGGCTTTGATAGTCAGATGGGCTGATAACCTTTCTGCCTCCCTTTTCAGCATCTGTCAATCATTGTGAAGCCAGAAAGCCACAACAAGCACAGGAAGCTCCACACCCAGAAGGGAGAAAAGTGACACAAAAAGAATTATAGACAAGAAAATAATACACACCCACACATTCAGGGATAGAGGGAGGTAGGAACCTTTTTTGCAAACATTAGAGGTTCAGTGGGATACACTGGCTAAACTCAATCGAAACCCGTGTCAGCAGCTCTGATCATTAAACTAATACCCAGAATTAGGGATGGTACTCCATCCCGGTGGTCTCCATTGATCCATCAATGTTTATTGACTGGTCTAGTTTCTAGCTGGGAGATAATCATGTTTCCACAACATAGCCCATTTGCTTTACTTTCTTTGCTGATCTGACAGAGTTGCTGGATGCTGAGAAAGGCAAACATCCACAAACTGTCACACACTGGGACGTGGGTTCATGCTCTGCTGGAGCCAGGACTTTTTCTCCCGCCCGTCATGTTGCTAACACTGTTGTTAGATATGCCCTGCCACTGCTTAGCAAAGACTGCTTAGCCAGAAACATAGTCTAGAATGAACAACCATTGATACTATTAGTTTGATTAAACAAAGCAGAAAATCTATTTTTTTTCTTTCATGATCAGTGGACTTTTCTGGCTAATCTTATCTAAAATCCTTGATTTTTAATTAAGTTTACATTTTTGCAGTTTAAAAGTTTGACACAATTCCTATGGAAGACTGGTTATTTGATTACAATGCTCTCCTTTGTGTTACTTCAAATCCATTGTTATTTATATTTCCTCATGAACTGTTTTTTTTCCTCATGAACTTTTTTTTAAGGCGGTGGTGTTAAAGTTTTTGGTAAAGATCTTTTTATATGCCACTTTTCTATACAGAAATAAGCCATTTGGTTTGAACAGTAAACCTTTTTGCAGTCATTGTAATCACTGATGGCCTTTTTATCCCAAAGAGCATGTTTTTTTTAACAACTGGTGCAACTTCTACTTTTATTTGTATCATTTGCATTTACAACTTTTATCCTTTCTACTTGAGGGTGTAAGAAAAGGAAGATAGACATTTCTTTTTACAAGGGTGGCGTGGGGGGTGAATGTTGCTTGTTAGAACATTTTATCGGTTATAACTTCAGTATTTTTTCTATATTTAATATAGTCTAAATAAGTTGGCTTCCTAAAGTTTGATTCTGAGTAGCATCATGGATCTTTCATGAGCAATACCAAAGTTTCACACTTTTTTGCACACTAGAGTAAGAAGTAGACATAGCCGCGTATCCAGTACTCTGTTTCACTGGTTCCCTCTGTTTGAGTTCTTAGGAACCATGTGGGATTTAATCTGATCCTTAGAAAATAAAACAAGGAACAATGCCATTTAATATGGTATATCTTATCCCCACACTGAGTCAGTTCTTATCCTGTCCTGTGACATGTTTTATACCTGCTTTAAAAGTTGATAGTTTCAATTTATTTACTTCGCTCTAAAGGGATCCAGTTATTTTAGAATGAAAAGAAGTCAGAATTCACACTTTTGGTAGCCCCAAAAGGAGTACCAGTCAGTAGAAATAGAGTTAATCACTACATTTTTCATTGCCCAGGCATTTTAGGCTTAAAGTAATCCTTTACATAAACAGTGTGTGTGTGCGTGTGTTTTTTTTATTTCAACATAAACTAATAAAAATGTTTCAAAATAGGGGAGAGAGTTTTGGAAGGATTTAAAGATTCTTGTAGTAGAAAGTACAGCATCTAGCTTCAGAGACTGGTAGCTAAATCAAAAAGCCATTAGAAACATGCAAAAACTTAGCTATTAAAAGATGGATGGATTTTCCCTGAATTACGTGTCGTAAAAAATGTTTGCATGCAATTTGTTTCCCAACTAAAATATACATCAAAAAATATATTTGTTTTGAATGCTGCTTTATTAGTATAAAGTTTTTGGTTGAGTCAGGTGGGGGCGTAACTGTGCCTTGTAACATAAAATCTTCAGAAACTATTGAATAATTATATAAAATAATTAGATTTGACCATGTTTATGAAATATTATATATATATATATATTCAAGCAGCTGGATAGCTCCGTCACCAGACTTCCAATCCAAAGGTCATGGGTTTGAATCCAGCCCAGGGCAAAAATACACCACAGCATCCAGTGTGGGTCCTTAGGCACGACCCTTTGCGCTACTGCCTACCTGGCGCCTGCAAAAATGGCTGCCTCGGTGTGGTTTACACCAAAAACAATTTCCTACAGGATCAATAAAGTATACATTATTATTATTATTATTATTATATTAATAGAATTCCTCAAAAATGAATTAGAGGGGGTGGTGTAGACTAAGAGCAACAGCCCCAAAAATATGGAAGCTATTAGACCTCAATTCAGCCAATTAGTGTGCTATTCCCCACTGATAATCCTTAGATCTTTGCATCAGGTCATTCCACTTCCCTCTGCCTGTGTCCTAACAAAGCTTCTGCAAACGAAACCTCTAGTGCAAGTTTTAAGAAAAAAAAATTCTGAGATTTGTACGCTACATTTTTAAAGGTAACAAACATATCCTTCACATTTGCTCTAATAAAAAGTGTGTTTGGCAGGAGACCAACAACGATTTTCATCTGGTGGTGTTTGCCAATATTTGTCAACAGAGGGATTCTATTCAGCTATTATGCATAATTAGCACAAAAATAATCTTACTACACAGTTGGCAAAATAACTTAGTGCAAATTAATACAATTTGTTAACACAATCCTAAAATTTCCCCCAACTAGGAAGACAAAATAATTTTTCACTTGCGTGGAATGAACATGGTTAGAAAATCTGTGTCCAACTGCATGGATGGTAAACGGTCTGACAGTGAGCTTGAAAAATAAGATGTGCATCAAGTTTGATCCTTTCAAAATCTGACTGAGTCTTACTTTTAAATAAACACCTTGATATATAACAAAATTCCCTCATATATATTTTTATAGTGTATAATCCAGTCTACCCAATTCCATTGCAGAATGTGTTAAAGCTTCATTTACCGGAGGCACAGAATAATACTGGGTGACCAGGTTTAGATACTATTTATGTACAACTGTTTGTCTGGCTGGGGTTTTATGTTTTTAACTGTGTCTCATAAATTTTAATTTTGAAATATCATCTGACCTTTTCACATGTTGGGTGTGTCCCCTGAATGGATTGTGGAAGAGATGTTTTCATATAAAGATTATTCTGTGCCTCTAGAATGAACTAAGAGTTTTTAATTTAAAACATTCTTAGACCCGTCTGTGGCTTCATGTTGGCACACTGCTTTAAAATATTTTTCTTCATGCTGTTGTTCTAATGTTCTCTAACAAACCTTCAAGGCCCTTTTAGAACAACTGAAATTATATGGGGGATTTATTAGCACTCAGTTATGAGCCACTATTTGTTATTCCCTCTAATTAAAGTATTTGTGGTTGTAAATTGACAGCATTTTAAAAAATATCAAGAGATCTTAATACTGTAGCAAGGTACTGTATAAATGATTCCAGTGATGTCGAATCAAGATATAAATCTAATTTTCCAGTACAGGGATAAATTAGGTAAGTGGTTTTGGTTTAAGACATGTAGGTTTATCAGAATGGTTTGCACAGATTAAACCTGTACAAAAATGTTAATGCATTGCTAATAATCTCATTCTTTATATAACAACTCTATGAATTCTTTAGTATTTTAGTGTGACCGATTACTGCCACCAACTTTCTTGTAAACAGATTGAAGATACTTTATTTGCTGTCTCACTTGCCAACATCTATTTACAATAGGTATTTTTTCCCCATCACCAGCAGTGGAGGTAGGTGACTTTTGCAAATTAATGGTGTCGCACCAACTTTACGACGCCTCCTCCTTCATTAAATCTCAATGATAGGTATGTAAGACACCCAAACAGAATCATACAAACAAGAAGTGGAGGTGTGACAGCGTGTCAGAGCAAAGATAAATATTTGCGAACAAATGTCAAATGCCCACCAGTAATCATCTAACTGCACCTGTATGGCAATATTTAAATGTGTACACATTAAAACCCAGAGTCTGTTTGCTTATGCATGCATCTGTGTTTTATTGATGTTGATGTTTCCTCCAAAGCCCATTTACGGAGGTCTGCGGATGTGTTGGGAAAGACTTTGCGAGAGAGACACTAATAAACGCAGTGTGAGGGAGGTGGTGGAGAAGAGTGATGGATGTGTGCTGCAGGATAGGTCTCCAGGGAGGGACACTGCTACATCCTACCATAGAGGAACAACTTAGAGTAATTGGGTCACTGGTACTGGGAGGAGGGTTCCAACTAAGCCATGCTTAAAGTGAGAGAGGAGAATAAAAGATAAAGAGAAGGAAGATGCGAAATGTACAAATAAGATACAAACCCAGACAGACCTTTTTTTTGCTTTTGATACTTTCTAAAAAGCTTGAGTGATTACAATGAACCACTAAGTTAGTGTTCATCAGTTCTACAGCAACACTGATGTTCAGAGTAGTTTTAGTCTAAATCATCTTCTCCATAGAGAACTATGCAGGTCAAAAAAAAAATGTCTGCATAGTTCAAAAGGACAAAACACTAAGGGTGAATTAACTCTTCTCTGCTTCCTTGTCTTTTATTCTTCATCCAGTGGAGCTCAGTGGTCAAATCAGATCAAACTCTTTTCTAATGAACAGAAAGATGTGCAAAAGACCCACTTGGGAATATTTGGGCTGCTTATGGGTTCTGGAACAGAGAGTCAGCAACACGAGAAAAGAGAGGGAGCCTGAAATGAAAGTAGATAGAAATGTGGGCGTCCTCAGCCTCTGGGATGAAAAGGAAAAAGGTCAGAAACTGAGAAGAGTGTAAATCTATCACTGCAACGCCAGAGGGCTAAAACACCAGCTCTGACAGCCTACCTGCTGTTTTTGATATCATCTTCTTCCAAACTGACAGGTTTGCCCTACTTTTTGACAACTTTGTTAAGATTAACCTCATTAGTAAACCAGTCATTTAGTCTCAGGCTGTGCCTGTCGAGTTTCTACATGCATCTCTTTCTAATGTAAAAACAGATAATAGGGAAGACAAAGCAAGACATACAGCAAAAATATAAAAAAAACCCTCCTCTGTAGTAGATTCTACATGGACAGATGTCTCCAAGGTCATATTTTACCAAGGACACCTTGGTGCATATACACAAAAAATGAAAAAACAATATCGTACATGCACCTGCAGCAAGTTGCTATCTTGGATTATTTTTGATCACAGTTTTTCATAGGCAAGTCACTCATTTATGTAGCTGTGATTGGTATGGAAATTTTAAAAATTTTAAATTGGTACACTTGGTTATCCTAATCACTTGACATATTATTAGATGTATCTCATTTTGTCTTCAGAACAAAGGAAGCATACAGGTGAATCAGTGTGGGATTTCAATGAGCATCCTGGTTTTGCTCCTCCTGCATGCCAAGGTTTTCTCCTGGTACTCTAGCTTCCTCCCACACTGTAATAATAACATCCTCTTACCCAGTGACAACTAGAGATTGGCACAATCCCATCCTCAACCTTGCAACAAGAAGTAACTATGGACAACAGATAGATGTGCCCTGGCAGTGAAGCTTTGTCTTTTTTTTTTTTTTTTTTATTAGGTCTAGTCCATCTCTAATGTTAAAGTGTCAATTCAATTTTTTGTTTGGTTGTAGTGAAGTTATCCAAAAAATAATCTTTCTCTGGCATGACAATCTAACATCCACTGTTCTCCGAAAACTATGTTGTTTAGTGAATCAGTGCTTCAGCAAGCCTGCAAGCAAATGTTCATTTAGCTTAACACTTGCCTTCATCTTATCCACTTATTTGATTTGCTGGATGAGTGAAACATGATAAAAAGCATACACGTATTATTTTTGATTTGATTTTTATGGCTTATACATGCAACTAAATTGATTTTCAAGCCCCAAATGAAACATTAATTGGTAGGAAAAACAGAGATTCCAAACCTTAAATAATTTTATGCATGCCGTAGTGCTATGATGTATTTGTGTACACCAGTCATAGAAAAACTGGAACAAATATTAATTTTAATGTTCCTGCTTTGAATGCAAGAGTAAAAAAAACACTGAAATTTAGAGTTGCAGAGTTAGATAAAACTCGTTAAGACATGACTTCTGGACATAAATTGACTTCGTGTCTCCAATCAAAACTAACTGTTGAATTTAAAAGGCCAGAGTTTAGAAAACTCTCAAGATAATGCAGTACTTCAATAAAATAAGGGTTTTTGGGTTGATACTTTGTTGCCTTGTTAATTTATAAGTCAGAAAATCAACTCAGAAGCATCATAAAGGAAAACCAATTTAAAAATGATTCCCATTGAATCATTTATTATTTAGAAGCATCAACTATTTCAATGTCTTCTTACTAATTTACAGCTTTTGGTTAGGTCTGCTAAAAAATTTAACGGGGCTCTAGAAAAGCAATGCAGTGATACAAGTTAGAGCTCTTCTATTACACGATAGGCAAAAGTTTGAATCTGCTTTTAAATCATTTTCTGTCATCATCTTCTATAATTTCTTCTCAGGCTGTAATTTCTACTACTCACTTTAATGCAGTGTACCTGACACATTTTTCTATAAATGTTCATCTTATGCTTCTCAGGTTTACGGGAAAATGACTGCTCTTTAATAATCTATGCTCATCTTCATTTTTGCAGTTTAACAAAGGTATGAGATGGCGCCAAGACATATTTAAACACATTTACATCTGTCTAAGACATTTAAGAAACATGGAACTTATACCTTTTTCAGTACAAATAGACCATTGCAAACGTCTACTTAGAAATTATAAAGACATATTTTCTAATTGAAACAATCTCTCGATAAAAGCACAAAAATTTGCTTTTAGTTTAATAATTACATGTAAGAATCATTTTATATTTGCAATGGTAAGGGAAGTAAATGTTCTGAATCCAGAAAATACCGGAAACAAATTAGATCTCCGCTAAAATTCCATGATTTGCAGCTGTACCGCATTTTGTAGCCATCAACAAGCTTATGGCACACTTTTGGATGAAATAAGTTGTAAATCCTGTATTCAAAGCCTAATATTAGCCTGCTTAATTTATTCTCAAATAGGTTGTGCTGCTTGTTTGGCATTGTAGTCCTTGTAAAACGTCAAATGGCTGTTAGGTTAAGGTGAACCTCGAGAATTTGGATGTAGTCCATGTCTTGCGTTGTTCCTGTAGAGTATGCATATCCACGTTTTTTCGAGAGACCTACAGCATAATGCTATCACCCCAATGCTTGACATTTGGTACAATGGTTTACAAGGCTCAACCTGATTCTAAGGGAAACCTGAAGGGAACAGTGTGATTCAGATGGTTTAAAATTATTTACGTTTGGATGTTTTATTGGCATATTCAGCCCAAACAATCCTAATAAATGTTTTACAAAAGATACAAGATGGCAACAATAAGCTTTTGAAATAGTAAAACTCTTGGCTCCAGCTCTGTTAAAATGTATTTCCCGGTTGTTGGGTTTGTGTGTATCCTTAAGCAAATGTAGATTTCTTTGTGGAATATAAGCATCCGTGATACTACATAGAGGAACTGGACTCGATAGATGCTATTACCAAACAGATTTTTAAATAAAGAAGCCAAGACAAAAATATTTAATTATGAGGGTCCCCAGTTGACCTATTGTAACAAACTGAAGATTAGGACTGTCCTCAAGAACCCTTGAGGTTTTACAACAGGGATAACAGAAATAACATCCAGGCAGTATTAGGCCTCTCTACCCTCTATTCAAGAATGTCAATCTAACAAAATCGTACAAATGAAATGAAGTCCGGAAAATCTAATTGGAGTTTGTACAAGTTGGTTAGCTGAGTCTTTGAATCCCCTACACAAGACTGCTTTACTGTATGTATATCATAGTCTTCTCAGACAGGAATAGACAAGTGACACTACTGTTTGTCCTGTGCTCAGTCTGTGTTTGGCTCAATGCACCTTAACACCATTGAAAGCTTCTCAGTGATTGGCTTAGTTACGTCATGTGAGACTTTGAAGCTTCTTGTGAGGTCAGTGCAAAGTATGTGGTAAAATCTTTTTTTCTCCACCAAAATAAAATTCCTATTTTAAGTAAATAAAAAGCCACTTCTTTATGATTCAACAATTTGGCTTGGAAGGCACATGTTACACACAAGAATTTTCCACACTGTTTTGTTCATTACTAATGATGCACTTAATTTTGCATTGTTTTTTTTTTTTCATTTCTTTTCCAAAATTATATTTTTTCTTGTTGGATTACACCTCTGCCTTAGAAATATAAATACAGTAGTTGATGTAGATATAGTTACATATAGTACATAGATACTAAGGCCTTCCAATAGTGGTAAGGTCTCATTTTATATGAAGGCATAATATGTTTTACAGGTGAGGGTTTTTTGTCCTTAATTACCTCTTGGTTTTATGAAAGCCATAGAAATAATGCAAGTCATGTAACTGGTCAATGCCTTTGATCTTGTTTTTTGTGAGTCATTGCCTTCTATTCACGGTGTTGTGATGACTGTTCTCTAATCCTAGGAGACTGTTGAGAATGTAAATTTGTAAAAAATAAAAAAATAAAATAAAAAAAGGTACATCAGGTATATCAGACCAAACAACATCACAGATTGTTTTTGGCACCGCATCAGCGTACATTTTGAATGTATATACACCTGTTGCCAATAGGACAGCACTTCTGTCACATTATGATAGGGTTCTGTATAACAAAAAAATAACAAAAAACATGTGTTTTTTTGGTTGCTTTTAGTATCTTAGCTTTATACATAAGGATATTCACTGTATGAATCAAAGTTCTGTTGTGCTACTTTTTTTAAATGTCTACCAGTATGAAGTTACTTGGAAAACTAAAAACAGAAGTATAATTTAGTAAATAAAGAGTGAGTTTATTTTAAAACATAATTATTTTCAAAATGTTGCAGTGTCATCCGTTATAATACATTATGTATGTCCTTTGACACATCCTGATATTGGAAAATCCAATGATTTGCACATATGCATCCTTTGTTTCGAAAGAAAACCCTGTACAATTGAAATAAAATTAATTTGAAACTGAGGTGAGCACAATTGAAGACTCTAGCAGACAAAGGCTTTAAAAGACAAAGAAACCAGGGGCTAAATTCTAAATACTAGTGTGATTAAGACTTGGAAACCTAGTGACTAAGTCTATTATGATGACTAAAAATGCAAAATGAACACAGAGGGAGTAAAACCAAAGCACTCCAAACCAAAATTAAAAATACAACAAAAAAAGCAAAAACAAATAAAAACTATTAAATGTAGCACACATGTAAACAATTAAAAAAAAAGGTATTTAAACTGAATAAGTGCAAGAGGCTTACATTTTCTGCATAATTTGCTTACCTCCTGTATGATCATTTTTACAGTGCAAAAAAATATATCTAGCACTAATGAAATTATTAAAAGTAAATATGTTGTAACCTGATATGCTTTTAGTAACTACATCAAAAGATTTGAAATAAAATGTTACATCTTTCTAATCTTGTTAATTTATTTAATTTGTTTTTGTCTAACAGGACTGAGAATAAGAGTGCTCTGCATGTTAGCCTGAATTGTAAGACAAGAGGATAAGTTCATATCCAATAGCAGTTACTTCATGATATTTTATACAATCTACATTCATAGAAATAGTTCAGTTGTTTTGTTGAAATAGGAGAGTAATGCAATGCAACTTGAGCATCCTTAGTGATGTGAGACCTCAGGTCTTTAATTAACTTGTTGGGGCTAATCCTTGTCATTAAAAAAAGGTCAGGAAATGCAAACCTTAACACATGATAAGCATTCTGACTCTTCTCTTAGTATTCAGTACCCATAGACAGTCAAAGCACCAACTTATTTCTTTGAATGTTAATGTAAACACAGAGTCTGTGTGACAGTTGAAATTGTTTAAATTTGAATCCAAATGTCTTGCTTGTAATTTGAGGTGCCAGCTAAAGCTAAGGTCTGCTGGACTGATGAAAGCAGCAAGAACTGCTACTTAGATTTTCAGAACAACAACCCAAACTGTGTTTAAAATACTTGAGACCATGGCAGATTCATTAGACTCTCTCTCATTTGGTGTGTGATTGTGCAAAAAATAAAAATAGATAATAATAATAATACCAATATCATTCTAAATTAACAAGACACAATAAAATAATATATTATTTCAGGTAAAAGAAAAATATTGACAACTTTGTTACCAATGGTTGGAGGATGGGAATACTACAGTAATATCATGATTAAATTGGTGCTGATTTAATTTAATTGGTTTTAAAATCACTTGATACTAGGCTGTGTATTAGTCTGAAAAAATACTTATGAGCAAACAATATTCTGTTTTAAACAGTGAAGGGGGACCAGTGTGAAACTAATTTGTCTTTAGGCCTGCACAGAAAATAATGACATTTGTTTTTACAACATTAAAATGCTGTTCGGAATGTAGTTTAATTTCTGGTTTATTTATATTCATAAGCTTATAAATACAATGTAGTAGGATGAAGTGTTCATAACTACAAAAAAAGAAGAAGGATCAGGGTCAGATTTTATATTTACTGTAATAATTTAGAGATACTAACTCCTACAATTAAGGGACATATGATTACTAAAGCAAGCACAAAAGTTAAGAATGTCTACAAGCAATACGTTTAACTTTAATTTACTTACTTGCACTGTATAAGTGTTGACAGGGTGAATTTGCCTCACACTCTTCCTCATTAAATGATAACATGTGGCGAGGTGGGGTTAGGTGATAAACAAGAATGCTGCTATAATGTCTGACTCATTCCAAAAAAAATAAAAATAAATTACACACACCCTTATATGAACATGAGAAATGGAAACAATAATAAAACCAGAATCAATCACAGCTTTGAGTGTAGAAAGAATAAATGCCCATACTCCCTTAAATCATATAAATATGAGTCAGAGACATAAGGGACATTTTTGTACACCTTGTTGGTCTATAGATCAATGGTTTTATTGTACTACTAGTATTAAAAAAAAAAAAAAAAAAAAAGGCTAGTTCTAACTCAAATCAACCCGATTCTAAGTTTCCATGAGCCACCTCTATCAATGTAAAATCTCAAACCAATGTCACTGCAATCTGATGTAGCACCTGAAAAGGTATGCGCCGTATGCTGGGAAAAAAGTCTTGGATGAAATGGATGAAACAAAAAAGTGCTGTTACTATGTGCTAATGCACAACAGCACCTAAATAAATGGGATACTGCCCCTTTTAAAAATGTGAAATTGAATATTAACACTATGACTTCACTTCAAAAGCAAACACTTGAACGTGCAGTCTGGTGCTCTCTGCTGAGACATTCAGATAATCATTCTACACCAGATTTGTCGACATTACATGCTTATCACACAAATCCTGCTGAGTAGTTTTTTTATAAGTTTTTAAAATAATAATCTTGGTTAGAAAAGCATTCCACAAATTAGAATATGTTATGAACCAAGTTTTATGAGTATATAAGTAGCATTTATGTGTAGCTCACTGTTTGTTCAGTGCTTCATACTTGCAAGAAGCATGCTCTCAGTGTCACAGAGCTCTGGGCTGAAAAGCAGAAGCTTGCTCATCATCTTGACTGCTGAACTCTGGAGGAGGAGACTGTGGCTGATGTCTCATCTCCTCTCTTTGGATAATCTGTTTTTCCAGTTTACTATCCAACAGGTTCAGCTGGTGTCTGCAGCAGTGTAAGGACAGTTTTTCCTAAACCACAGTAGGAGCTGTCAGCTGCTCTTCTGGAAAGAGGAAAAGCTGTAGGAGTATATGGTTGCACTGGAATAATGTTTTTAGTTGCAAGCATACCTACACATCTGCAAAATCAGTTGTTTTTTCCTCTCCTCAATTTATTATGTTTATTGACCAAAGTAAAATGAAACTGGAACACCAACATTGCATGTCAAATTGTTAATTGCAGGATATAAAGTACCATGCAACTACGGACTAAATCAATGTATTTCATTGAATCCTGACAAAGAAATAACCTTATGAAAAATGCTATGCCTAAACCACTCCAATATCATGCTACAGCCAAACACCCTGTAATTACACCACTTATACTGTACATCTATAATCCTTACATCCTCCTCTCCCCATTTCAACTTTATTACTGGTTTTTACCTAAACATTGATAAGACTTGAATTCCAGCCAAATGTAATAAAAATCATCCCTTTTCTAATCCAATTTTACTATTTAGGTGTGGTACATACTTTGTTGCCATATTTGTTTGTCGCATTTGACAGAACTGTTTTCATAGATAACCTTGCTAGTGAGAAAAATTCTGTTTCATGTTTGTTCTATTCTCAAACATTAAATTTAGAAAAAATCTATACCTTTAGAATCTACAAGGTTAAGATGCACATGAAGCTAATGAGTTTAAAAGAAACAACATTTTTATTTTTATTTTTTGAAAAAAGGCCAGATTCTTTGCATCTTGGTGCATATTTCCATTGGAATGCTTTTGTCCAGTAGTTTTTTTTTGTTTTGTTTTTATAACTTGGTTTCATATTTGTGAACCTGTTAATTTCCCATGAGCTTTGATATTGAAATTGTTCAAACAGTGCCGGTGAATCAATCCAAATTTATTTTGAGCTAAAGTCAGGGACAAAGGAAACATATTGCTGTGGCTGCCCTGAAACAAAGAACACTTTATAAAGCAAACATTTGCCGTACTAAAATCGTCCATCAAAACAAACTAATTTTACATAAAAAATGTTCCATCTCATACATGGATCAAAGAAAACATTGTACACAGTGTGATAGGGACCAAGCAGTAGGACTAAGTGAAGGTCATAGTATACAAAAAAATCTTTAAGTTATTTTACAAGACAAAAACACAACAATTAAAAACAACACTCAAAAGCCAGAACAATGGGCCCAAAAGAAAATATCAACAAAGCCCAACCTAACCAGGGATAACAAACAAGAACTGACCTCTTAAAACAAACACACAGGGGAACTTAGAGAAACAGGTTTGCCTACAAAAGACAATAAGGGAAGAGAAAACTAAAACTACAAATAAATCTAAATAGCTAATTATAAACCTTAATTCCTTTAAAAAAAAAATCTGTCCTGATTACTGCCTAACATCGAACCTTTGTAAAAAATATGGTAGGCAGCAATAACTCAAAAAGCACATCTTTTACCAGGCTAAAGCAATGTGCGAATAGCTGCAGTCCCATTGAGGTTAATAAATCTAGAAAGGGTCATAAAGCCTCATTAATGTAGTTGGGGGTAGAAGGAACAACTGTTCACATATTCGAGAAAACATGGAATATTGATGAACATCCCAAGTAGAGCCCTTACCTTTAACTTACATAGGAGATCAAAAAAAAAAACAGACCAACAGCTTAAGCACTGCAAGCCTTATTTGGTAACTGATAATACAAAGACTGAACCAATAGTAGAGTGACTCTCCATAATTCTAGTGTTTTTAGGCCATAATCATTTTTATTAATTGATTGAACAATGAAATATGATTTGCGCTTAAGAATCTTGAAGGAAAATGTAAAGAAATCATTTTGTAACACTCAGAATTCAACTTAAACCATCACCTAGACAAATAATAAAATGTTAAAAGATGTATTGTTAGACTCTCTGAGTATGAGACGACAGGTTCGTGATTTGACTTTAGTTTGATGATGAAACTTCAACACAACCGATCTTGGTAAGATAATATTGAAACTGGGCTAAAACTGAATCAGAACTATGGAGCTGGAGCCACACAAATGAAAGGCTTCACTTGGCTAAACACAGGGCGTGGGGTGAACCCGTAAATTGAGGTAAAGAAGATATTTCAGAACACTGAAAGCAGTGAAACAAATCCTTGGGTCAGACAAGATCAGATGGTCAGGGTACATCAATAGGACTAGACTTATAAAGACAATGCGAGGGCAAGAAAGGAAAATCAATGCAATGACGACATGGTTATGATCAAGCAGTTGGACAATGAACGCCCACAGGACGTTTAAGCACATAACTTCCAAAATCTGTCATCATCTACCTGCCAGAGAGATGTTCATAAAGTCAGGAAAACAGGTGCGTGACATGAGGCTGATTAGCTTCTGGCCAGCATTGCACAGGTGGTTCAGATTATTTTGATTGCTGCAGTAGCAGAGGAAGAACACAAAGCAGGGAGAGGGGTCAGAATAACACACTTGGATTGTTGTCAGAACTGTTTGTATCCAGACTTGAATCCAATTGGGATTATGTCGGATGACCTCAAACAGGACATTTGCTTCCTGCAATGTTACTAAATTAAAACAATTCTGTTGGTTATTGTGGTGCGTGACCTTATTTTTTGTATGGTAGTTAATGTTTTGATTTTTATTTAAATATAATATCACAAAAAATACAATTCATAGATATTGAGTTATTATCCGTTTGATAGCTCTGTTGCACCCAGACATTTTTTGTTTCTTTTTTTTCTACCTGCATTGCAACAAAAGGTTCAAACAAAGCTCTTTTTTTATCTACCTTTCTCCTAATCAGACCACCCAATCTTGCTCCTTGCCCTCTTCGTCAACATCCATCACCACCCTGTCGGTAAGGTTCTGCCCCCTTCTTCTCAGCAAGATGTTGCAGAGCATGCTGACCTAAGAGCATGTAATGAGGCACAAATGAAAAATGCATCACCATGGTGATCAAATTGTGGGAGGTGTAAAGACTCCAGTTTTCTATGACATATCTCCATGATTCTGTTGAATCTGTTACAAAACATAAGACTTACCTGAGAGAGAAATTTGCTTCCTCTTTCAACCTTTTCTTTACTAATCCGTCTTGCATTTGCTTGTTCTAAGCTACCAGCATTTGCTCCCTGTCATCCTACACATCCTTCCAATTCATCCCTGAAATTCAATTATATCTGTTATATTAGCACAATGCTATAAATGTTTATCTTTCTGAAACATGAATGTATAGGAAATAAATGTAAAAATACACCTCATAAATATGAATGAGGATTAACATTGGTACACCGTCAAATTTACTCACGACCAAGGTTAGTTTAACAAGGATTAATTCATATAAATGTTTTTCATGGCAAAAAAATAAATACTACATATTGACTGTATAAAAAATTTTGCTTGCTTTTTGTTCTTGGCTACAGTCGGCTACACAGTAAATAATAAGAGGATTGTAATGGAGCAGATTGCGGCAGAAATACAGCCTGCTGATCTAAGTCTCATTTTATCTCAAGTGCTTTGTCTCTCCGCATAGGGAGCCAGACATACATTTGCTTCAACTCTGTTCATGTATCTGGATTCACACAACATGCTTCCAACCCCCCAGCACGTGCAGAATCCACACATTATCATGCATCTTTTACTAAAGACCTCCCAAAATTTTTACAAGTTGGCAAGAAGAAACATAGACGCAAGAAGACAAATAGCTTATTTAACATTTTTTTTGTTTGTTTTTTGTTTTTTTAGGTAACAGGAACAAATGAGAAAGAATTTTATGCGATAGGTCAACACCAGGCATCACAAAATTGTATGTTTTTTATTAATATAGCTGTATCAAGTGATTTACACTAAAAGGAAACAGTAATACAATGACAAAAAATATATATAAAAATAGCATTAACAGTGGAACTTCAGTCAGCTGAAACAACCCAGGGTGAACCAAACCAAAAATGTACCTATGAGTTCACCCCTGTGTACATGTTTCCACAACTTGGCAACAATCACATCATATTTAAAATTTGCCTTTTGCTTTTGGGAGAAGTAAAGGCATGACAAACATAGGCAAGTTACCAATTAAAAGGTTTGTTTCAGTTTAGTATTCTTTGCCTTGCAAAAGTATACGCACACTCTAAACAATTTCACATATTGTTACATTGCAACCTCAACATTTGATATGGATGTGATAGATCAGCACAAAATGCAGTGCCCTAAAGTGAAGGTAAAATTAAACATATTTTCCATATATATATATATATATATATATATATATATATATATATATATATATATATATATATATATATATATATATATATATATATATATATATA
>JAVLVB010000407.1:4425982-4449069 GCA_032876305.1 Orestias chungarensis | reverse complement strand
TAATTTAGCAAAAAAAAAAAAGAAAAAAAAAAAAAAAGATAAACAAAGATGAAACAGTTCAAGCTTTGCTCCTCACAAAGCTCACATACAAACTCAAAGGCTACTATCATCATAGCAATGCGTGTCAGCAGGTAGTGGCCCGCCTATCTGCCAAACAGATTGTAACACAACAAACAAAAGCAGAAAGACTTATTAAAAGCCCACATAGGCTGTGTAGGTAGGTGTTGTTGCTGGAACCGGTGCCTCGTTTTGGGTGCTTCCTCTTCGTCCACTGGGGGTTACTGCCAATAATTTTATGTCAAGGCTAGAACCAAGAAATGCAGCTGAAAGGATCTATCATATGTTCAGATCTGGTTGCAAAGTCCAATGCGATGGCTCCGGGAACAAAAGAAAAGATCACAAATTGTTTGCTTTTATCGTCTTTTGACTTTCTATCTCACCTTCATCTCTCACAGCTCAGAATTTTTTCTCATCTCAGGCTACTTCTGCCTCGAAAATGTTTACACTGAATGAAACCCAGCCAGCCCGCTCCCTGAAGCCCGCAGCCTTTGAGCATTATTCTTAGCCTCAGCAGATCAATATCAACTATGTTCCCTGTCCGTCTGTTTGCAATCATTAAAACTTTGCAGTAATGAATTTTTTTTTTCAGCCTCAAAACCTCTCTGGAGTTGAACAAATGTGTGAGTCTTCCAGTAGGCTTTTCTCTTCACTGACATATATCTTTTAATCTCACACCAATAATGGAAGCATGAGGGTAATGAAATGCTCACATTGCCAATCACAGCAGTCCGAGTGATGTAACTTGTTGGAAATCCAAAAAAGGGGCTGCAAATTTACAAGCAGCCATGAGTTGCATCACTGCAAAAGCCAGCCAGACCACATATTGTGTTGGTCAAGCAAGAGCTCATCTGCCACAGTGTTTACATCAGAGCTGGTCAAGAGGTTTTAAGGGAGTGAACCAGAGGCTGGCTGGTGCTTTGCATCACTGAGTTCTGTGGGTTTTACAATTTTTATGTCAAAAGCTGTGACGAGCAACAAGCTGACACTTCTGAACTGGGAAACGTGTGGGTCGGCTTTATTTTTTTTTAGCATAGCAATATCAAATTCCACTTGTAAGAACTCAGTCTTCATTTACATACTGGAAAATAATCTAACAAAATCCTCTTCGACATGAAGCCATTCTAAAACACAATTACAATCTTCAAAATCTCTACTTTCCTTAAATAGCACGGAGTAAATTAAACAAAACTCATTCTGACTGATTCTTCTTTATTGTGTAACTGGGTTTAAATTATTTCATTACATTTTATATTACATACAATATACAATTCAATACAATAATATTTCATTGAGTATTCATTTTATTTCTTCTTTTCAAATTTATTTTGTATTAAAATGTATATATTTTTATTACTCTGTGATGCCTCAGAGAACCAAAGAAACTCCAGACGGGTTAGGGTAAAGTTGTAGGGAGGTTTAAAGCATTTATGAATGCTGTTCAATCCATCATCCGGAAAGGGAAAGAGTACGGTGCAACTGTAAACCTTAATTTTCTGTTTCTTCTTTGTGAAACAATGTTCAAATTCTATTCACAATTGTATACAACTTCAGGTTTTGGTCTTCATTTGATAGTTTTCACCAAACACATATGTCCTACTCCCCTCTATACCAGCCTATTTTATTATGGAGCCATTATTGTGTTTAGTGAGAGCTTGTGTAGAATGAAGATTAAGAGAACAGAGCGAGTCAGAGTGACGAAGAACAGATGGTGAAAAGACGTGGTGAGAAGAAAAACCTGATGACACCATCAAACAAATATTGTGTAGACACTCTCTGTCAAGTGAACTATAAGGCAGAAGTCAGAGGTCAAGGGGTTCTAGCAGGTTCACTGATAAGTGACAAAATGAACCCCAAGGCTAAGAGTAAGACACATCATTAAATAATCATTAGTGGTTCTAAAGTATCCTAACCCATTGGACATTCAAAACCTTCTTATGTTAATATTTTCCTTTTTCCAAATGGTAAACTTCCAAACTTGTGTGTACACCATGAGTTTATCACTGCAGAAAAAGAAAGTTGAATAAATCATCTCTGAGTTAGTCTAACAAAGTAGCATTCCAGGTCATACTGAAAACTTTGTGATTTGCAGTATATAATCAGCTGTACTGTAGCAACAAAACACAACATTCAGGTTATTGAGCAATGAAGTCAGAAACTCCCACCAGATGGTTAATGTTATCATTTTTAAACTTTCTGGTCAATAAGGGTGCAATCAGTCTGTATTTTCTGCAAATGGTGTAGCAGAAAACCTAGAGGCATAGAGGAAAACAGGCATATAAAAGAAGATAGGAAGAGTAAAGAAACTGGCAATGTGATTTTTAATGTGCAAAATGTCCTTTAACAGTTTTTTTTATAGAATTAAGTGTATATACTTGATCAGGATGTGCTTCTCATCCACTAAGCAGTTGAGAGAAGTGCAAACCTTGTTGGGGAGTCATTAATGTTTATAATTCCAGAATTGCATAGCTCAAGATGTTACAGTGGGATAACTTAATTTAATTTCTCAGTTTCTGACAGAAACATTTCATTTGTTGTCCAAATATTTTTTCCAGTTTCAGACACTGTGCAGAAGAACCTTTGCAGATTTTTTTTTAAAAGAGCCACCTTAGATCCAGAGCAGAAGAAACCAGAATAGAGAGAGAACGAAGAAGTTTAAAGCATCTCTTTTATTGATCATCAATTTGAGATTGCTAGCTAACAAGGTGATGCTGTGGACCCTCTGTAAATCGAGTATTTTCAGAGGCGGATGTGTATCTGCAGCAATACAGGCTCAACCCATCACCGTCTGCATCTGTAACAAATCTTTGAACAACTTCAATTAAATGAGTCAAAGCAAAACTTAATCCCCTTTGTTGATTACTAAATTAAATAAATATCAAAGAAGAACTCGAATTTGAATTTAATTATTTGAATTTAATTTGTGGACAGTTCCTTTAAACTAATGGACAAGTTGTGAATAGATTGGCGACTAAGCTGTATATGTTGTTTTTGATTGACCTTATCCAAACTGCAGTGAAGGAACTAATTCCACATTTAACTTAGCTGAGTGTTGAGCATCCCAATTAGGGAAGCTTTGTCTAATGAGATCATGTGGATATTAAGGTTGCTAGGTATATTGGGTAAATGGTTTTGTACAAATACTCCATTCATTCCTTTTCTACACAAGTACATTCTTCATGATTATTGGAAAAACAAGAGCTCCTTAATTTGTTTCACCTCTCTCATCAAGCTGTGTGCACAGCTGTGGTTTACATTTAATCAATGTATGTTCTTAGCAAGTTCATCATTTTAAAATGAATATATTTCCCTGCGTTTTCCTGAAGGAATTTACAGAAAGGTCAAGTTGACTGTTCTCCTATTAAGGTCTCTGTGCACTCATAAAGATTGTGTTCACCGTCAGATTAATCTAGGACCAGTATTTACTTGCGACAAAAACATGCCAGCGACTGATGACATAAGGGGTTTTGGGAACTGTAAGATGTTGGCCTGTGCGCGCCTCATTCGGCCCACTCCAACAGACTACAGGAGTAATAACCCCATGCCTCATCCGAGTTTTCCGATAGGATAAATGGTTGCTGTAAAACACAGGGAAACAAATTAACCACCGTTGTCAAGATTTTAATGGTCCCAATTAGTCAACTCTTTGGAGAATGCAGATTATTGAGAATGATTGTGTGCCACCTCCAATCAGCGAATTTGACCCAATTTGTGGCAAATAAAACTAATGTGTCTAACAGTTTCTACAAGTCTTACAGGGCTAACATTTTTTTTAACTGGCTTTGATTTAGCAAAGTGCTCAGGCGGGCAATGTATCAGCTTTTCTTTGCTTACACTGAAAAATATGGCATACAAACGGTTTTCACTGAGATACAGTTATAAGGTGAGAATTATGCCAAAAGCAAACTAAAAGGGGTCCAAAAATGTTATTCTTAAACTTTTCACTGCTTCTGCTTTTGGAAAAAATTTTATATAAAAATGAGACTTGGGATTTGAAAGCAAATCTGTCACTGGATCCAGAATGATTACACGCTGTAGAACATAGTTATTTTGGCAGTCTTATTTACCCGTTCCACAGAAGTTTATCTGTTATCCAAAGCTAGGATTTCGGGAAGCTGACTAGCCAGGCATAAATAATCAAAACTTTAGGTAGCCAAGGCCATTTGTTCAGATTATATACAACTGCTCAAACGGGTAACTTCAAGGTAATGTTAATTGTTAGTTAAATCTTTTTTACTAAATGGAAACTGATTAGGTTTGTCAGGATAGGAGAATTGTTATTAAGTATATACAAGTTTAAAAATTCTATGGTTTTGAAATCCCAGATTTTTTCTGTCAAATTTTTCCTGTGGCTTAAAGTCGTTTAATGAGTTTAAAAAATTGTTTGAAAGACTAAAGTTATCATCAACTATGTGGCATAAGTCGACATCTGCCCCTCCCAAGATTGTTGTTGCCCGTAATTGACTAGAAAAGTTTTTCCTATCGTTCAACTACAGGAAAGACAAAAATCGTCTGTGTGGAAATTTCTTATTGTGACAAAACAGACAATGTGGTGTGGAAACTAAAGGGCAACAAAAATCACTAGTGTCAAATCAATTTTCACATTTGCCACATCGATTCCAGGACTTCTGCCAAGGATGGTTTGATCTGAACCATTGAAGTTTCTGAAAATAATTTTTATTAAAAAAGCATTCACCACCAGTATATCTGGGTTTTTAATAGTAAATAATTAGAATTGTGTATATTTTGGAACGAGCAACAGTGATGAAGAGCATGTTGCAGGTAGAACCAGGAAAATTTACAGCATGATGAATCTATGATTAGCCAACCCACGAATTTCATAAACGTCCCTAATTGGTTAAAACAAGCCTAAATCAACCTGGTAAAATCTTTTTTTATTAACAATATTATTTTTTATCTTTTTTCAATGCACTTTCACAAATTGCTGATAGTTCAGCTTGGATTTTTAAAAAGAGACACATTGTGCAATGACAAGCAAAACATTTAGAAACCCCAGGTCAAAGTTCACTAGGAGGTAAGACAGTGAGATCAAAGGCTAAGGGTAAGGTGTCTCATTATCCTATATTTTTGCCATGATGGATTAACAAGTCCCATAATGCATTACAGCAGAAAGTGTTGACTGAAACAGATGATATATAAGCATATGGGACAATTTAGAGTAACATGTTACACATTATTTAAACTACATGATTTTTGAAATGATAAAATATGAACTACTACCGTTTGTCTCAAGGGAATTAAAGCATTTTTGAATCACCTCTTGTAATTTTTTTTAAACTTTTGTATTCCTACAACAATAAACAAAGAAAGCATCAACAGTTAGACATGCATGTTCTTGTGGAAATATGTACACTATCTGTTTTAATATTAACCTTAAAAGGATCACTGCAATACTTCCTCATTGACAATGCATGCCAGAGTACATCAGCGTAATTTGAATAATAAACTCTGATAAAAGAATAGATAAAAATATAGAAAATGGAGTATAGTAAGATCCATGAAACAAATAAAAAAACAATAATGATTAAGCAAAGGAGACAAAGACTAATGAACATCCATTTCAGTTACAATAATACTATCTCTCTGGGCTAGACAATGCAGCATTTCTTAAATCCACCAGTTTAGATGCTTTAATTATTTAGCTAATCAAAATCAGACATTCTTAGTTAATCAAAACCCCATTTTTGCTAAATTTGAGAAATAATGTGCCCTATTTACTGGGGATATTGTGCATTAATGAACACCCAAACAAATGCCTGTTCTGTACAAAGAAACAGCTAAGACTGGACCTATGGAAGTTCCTGGGACTGCAAAGAATCTGACTGAACCTTCCCAGTGATTCTCATGAAAAATGTGCCCACATCAAGTCACAAGGCTACACCTTGGCTAAGATTCTCACCTTGTGATACCCTTGCAAAAAGTTACTTGTCTTTTCCTTTCTCTTTTACTCCAGCTTGGTTTATAGAGCTTAACACAAAATGAAACAGAGGGGAGAGGAAGGCCCTATCTCATCTCAGCATGGGCCTCACAGCTTGTTTTGAAGAACAAAGAGGGATCACAGAGGTCGAGGAAGTGTCTCCTGACTGTCAGATACTATGTGTGCATTAACATTATAAGCCGCATACGAGTTCTGCGTATGATAACTTGTGTTTGTGTCTTACAGTGTTGACATATTTACTCACAAGGCACAGACTTTTCAGGATTGCGCTGATCTGTAAATAAACAAAACAGAAGAAAGACTTAAACGAACTGCCACTGCTGGTAAAGGTGGACGGCTGTGTGTGAATGATAGACCGCTTGTGTCACTCATCGTCTTTCTGCTCACGACTGCAGTTAATTATTCACCCGGGTTGTGCTGCAGAGATGAACTGAGGGACTCTGGGATAAAGGCACTGGAGGAGGAAGATGAAATTATAAAATCCTAATGACGGAACTCTGGCTGAATGGTAATTTCTTAAATTGATTTTGAAGAGGTGCCCAGAAAGAACCAGCATGAGCAAGGCAGAGAGGGAGGATTCCCCCTCTCTCTGTTTTATCATTTTTCCTCAAATGCCTTACCTGTTCTAACCCTCTTAACCTCTGGCCTAACGTTCCTTTTTAACCTGTGCATCAGCTATACCTTTACATGTCTGCACTTTTGTGCCTGTCTCCTACACTTAACCTCAACAACATTGTCTATTCATTCTTTGTTCACACATGTCTAGAAATCAATATTGCTACCTCATTAACTCCAACAGTTTTCTTTCTCAATTATATATCTACAGCATGCATCCACTGACCTGCCTTCTTTGGCCTAACCTGTCTGATGGTTTTTTAATCATCTATCTGACAGATCATTCTCAAAAATTGGTTATTAAAAAATCTATAGTTGATATTTAATGGTTAAAGGAACCAAGCCCTTATATTGATTAGGATTTAAATACTTCCTATAAGGCCAATGCGAATGACAGATGGTGGGTAGGTTGATTAATTGTACTTTGGATTAAGTTCATTTCTTTGTTAGCTTCAAATTCTTAAATGCACACTGTAAGCATTTAAAATAAAATGTAGATTTGAGAAAGGGTTACAAAATATTAGAATGTTTACTTTAGCAAGACCTTTAAAACAACAATGTCAAGTACTGATTTGGTTTTAAATAATATTTGCAATTTAAATGACCGTAATCATTTCTACAAGAATGAATTGTGTAAACCAAGTCTATGATAAAAAGTAGTTTCGTTTTTTTTTATAAAAGAGGTTTGGCTCACGGACATGGTACAGTGTTCCCAATGAGCTGCACGCATTTGGATGTCGAGGCACTTTCTAAAACTAAAAAACAAAAACAACAAAAGTCACATGAATTTGGGGATGCGAAGGAAGATCCTTTCCTTTCCGTAAAACAGGAAAAAAAAAACAGCTAAAGACAATTTGGTACAAAATTCTTGAGTAAAACACTTTGCAATACATTGCGTAGCCTAATATGCCAACAATGTGAAACCATACCACATCATTAAACTCGCAACAAGCCAACAGGTAACGAACAGTTCAGCATGAGTAATGTTCCTCTTAAATTATCTATTTCTAAACCTACATTGATGTAAAACAATAGAAAATTGTTTGAAATATGTTTTTATTGATTGTCTTGCATGGCGAAATATATTTCACACATTGCAATGGAATGGACGTTTACAGGGAATAGCACTGAGGAGCTGAGAGCTCACTTATGCATAGCAGTAAAATTTCCATTTATATACAGGCAATAGTTACATAGGCCTTATGGTTTTATCCTTTATGTGATAATCCTAAGCTTCAGGCAAAATAAGGAGAGTCAACAAATAATATTTTGCCTGTTGTGAAGAGTCAAGCCTTAGGTGCAATGTGATAAAATTCCAGAGCCAGCTCATTTATGGGGTTGAATACACTCAACCATTATTAATGGTAAATGAATCGTGACCTGGTTTAAAACTTCAGTAAGGCTGCGCCCGAGCCGCCTGGTCAGAGGATGACATTTTACTCGTTCACACTCTGAATACAATTAAAGTTTGCCCCTGAAAACCTAGTAGCCTTATTGAATCTCTTTGCAGCTAATGAGATTGCTTTCTTTTCTCATCCATGCGAACAGACTCGAAACTGTGACAGCACTTAAACCATATTTGAAGTAATTCAGTTAGTTAATTCTGAATGGGCTTCAACATTTATCAGTAAATTATGCAAGATCTGATAGCCAAAGATAGTAACAGTAATATCATTAGCTGACCCAAATGCATGGCTCAAATGCTCATGCGCATTCATGCATAGCAAGTTTCTTTAGTTGTACGTAGTCCCCTATATACAGCTCAAGTTATGCTTTATAAAGCCTTCTGTTTTAAGGCATAACATCATGTTTGCCTGTCACATAAAATCCCCATAAAACTAGAGTTTGTGGCTGCAATGAAGTTAGGAATACTGGGAACTGTAAAAAACACAAACAAAATTTTTGCCCTTCTCCAAATCTCTACAACCTTTTTCATTGTTTCTCATTCTGTGGAACACATTGCTACTCTGGAAAGGCCTGTTCTGCTATTATGCCTACAGTGGGCTACAGAGGAGAGCAAAAAGGCACAATGATTGACCGAGATAAGGCCACTAATTAAAGCAGTGATTGGGGGACTCTGGTGGGGGCTTTGCTCCTGGCAGGCAGAGACAGAAGAAACAGACACTCGACGGCGTCCAACCCGGCAGCAATTAGACGCACATCTGCTATCTGCAATCAGCTTGCTGTCCCTGGAAAAGGGAGACTTTCTGTAGCAAGTTGCCTGTCAATGTCATTCTTTGTCCTTTTTCGATTCACTTGTGTCACCTATTTGCAAGCTCCGCTGAAAGATTGAGGGGATACGGGTTGGGGCCACACAGTGAAATATGCTGTAAAAAGAAAAAAAATTCTTATGCCGTTTAAATGGTTTAAAGGCAGAAGCAAGAGGCTAAACTACAGCTTTGACTGCACTCTGCAAACTCATGCAGAACTAAGATGTATCTCATGCTAGCTGCATTAAGGTGTTGGTATACAAACTCCAATATCTTCCAAGATATAAATGAGATTAATGTTCACGCAAACAAAGAGGAACAAAAAGCCTGACTTAAATTGCCCTATATACACAAACCTGACATATCATTAGCATGCACAATCCTGTCTCAGTTCCCCTGCGGCAGGCTTTGAATTTACAGTGCGAGAGCACAATCAGCCTGTGGAGGTTTTACAGTCAGGGGGTAAATGTCATCATCTCTGCACCAAGTTTTACGATTCAAATCTGGTTTGCTAATACACACCCTGCACCCATAAGCATGACCAAAATGAAATAATAGTGCATTATGACACACAGGAGCATACATCACCAGAGTAATTTGCATCTAGTGTGTGATGGCAGATCGAGATAATTTATGAGCAGATATATCTAAAGCCTAATTCTGAATATGGTGGAGCCACCATTTGAATAATCTACACCAAGAGAGACGAAGGCTAAGGGGAAATGTAACTTTATGAATAACAACTAGCAATTCAAGTCGTCTTAAATTAAAATTGCTTTTTGACGGGGGAGCGGGATGATTGTGTATATAGCAAGTTCAGGATTTTGGAAGAGAAAATACAAAGAATAGATACTCTAGGAGAGAGAAAGAAAAAGAGAGAAACGAGGGCCACAGTTACTCACAGTCCTTTACTAAAGAGATTTCTCAACAGAGTCATCCACTCAAAATGGCAAATTAGTTTAGGACCACGCATAATCCATGTCCGTGAAAGTAGCTATGAGAGTTTTTCCCAGCAGGAAACATGGTTTTCATTAAAGCTCTGATCTTAAGTACTACACACAACTCTGAACAAAGAGACATTCACTTGAGAAACAGTTTGGTTTTAACAAGGTCCATGAAACATGGCGGTAGGTTTCAAATTGAATAAATTCAAATTAATTTTATTATTTTACTATGAAATACATACACTACAAAAACGGTATTTTCTCTGGGATCATTCCTCATATTCAAATTAAAACTTAAACAAGTACAACAATAAGAAGTGTAGTCCAGGGTTTTAACAGCTTAAGGCAGAAGGCCACACAGTGGTTCTGCTTTTGATTTTGTCATAGCATTTTCCTGATAGCAGATGTTTCTTAAATTTCAGGAAAGAGAAATAAAGTCTTTGCAAATATTCAACCTTGTTCCTTCAATTATAAATAAAACAACTCTTGTATAAAGAATTAGCACAATTCCTTGAACTTCACAGCTCACCTAACTATTCACTTCAGTGTCTTGTTTTCCCTACTGTAACTAAAGCACCACTCTGTAGATCGCTAGGATTTCCTGGACAAAGTCACACATGTTTTGGCTACAAGTATCTATTTTTTTAAATAGTTTTTTCTACTTAAAGACCAGAATGCAACAAACATTGTACAAATGATACAGTGGTACAACAATAGACTATTTCAATTGAACTTTGTAATTTTTCCCCATTCTAAACAATAACTATGCAGAACTATGCATTACATGTATTTAAAAACTATATTTGAAATTCTCTAGAGTAAAATGTTGTGCAGACCGGAGTTTTAAAGATGCCAGGTAAGAAACTGCAACACTGCACACCCTGCATGGCTTCAAGCTTTCAAAATTTTATACCATTTCTATCAATTTAGAGATTCCCATTCTCCTCTGACCTCTGCAATCAAAAAGGCACCTGTAAGTAAAACCTGTTTTGAGAAGATGTGGTTTGTAGCAATTCAATTTCTTAATTGGCTGTGTAATTGTCCAATTAAAAACGTGATTACTAAAGTATAAATAAAAACAACATGACCTTAAAATAGTTTTGTCAGCAGGGTTTAGGGAGAATGATGAGCCTTCACTGTGCATCTTTTGACAATAGAGGGTGCAGTCAAAGTTATAGTGCATAGGTTAAATGCGATCTGTGGAAAAACACCAAAATCAGGGCTAACACTAGTGTGGAGTGAGAGACAGCAGAGGCGGAAAAAAAGAAGAGGAAACTGAACTCACTCAACGGGACAAATCAGAGAACTGGAGCATTTCCCTCTTGTGGTTACTTAATGGTTACAAACAGACAGAGAAGAAGAAAACAGACAAAAGACACCAGAGTACATGCAAGAGTACATGCAATCTTAATGCATTTGATTGTTACCAACATTGATTTTTGTAAGGAATCTGTCATGGTTTGGAGATTTTTTGTCAGGGTCTCCCTTGACTTGCTCTGGTCTTCACGAGTAGCAATTTGTGATTTAACGTTTTGATGTGATTTGCCGCTTTAGAGTCATGTTTTGTATTCCTTTTGTTTTGCCTCACACCTGATCCTGATTTGCTTACTATCACACCCATTTCTATATAATAATTAACTTACTGTGCTCACAGATTTTAGGCATACCTGGTGAGAATACATTTCTCTAGTTGTACTGCAGATGTTTTTCCTAAGTTACCCTACCTAATTGATTTGAATGTTGTCCCTTTTTGTTTTGAAGTGCATTTTATTTGCCTTTGTCACATTTTGTATCTGGAGGCTGGGGTGCATTTAGTTCTTTCATTTCACACAGCTGACCACAGTTTTCTGCTGGCAATGTTGTTCTAATAAATAATTAAACTTTGCATGTGCAAACTGTAAGTAGAAAAGTAAAGAATGGAGATGGATCGTAATTTTCCACTGTAATAATATTTATGTGATGTTATCAAGGTCTTAATAGTGCTTTATTTATCTTTTTAATAAACTAAATTCCTTGCATATTTTGCAGCAAATACCCAGTTTTGCTTTGGAGTAGACTGGCTGATTAGTTTAACTTGACTAAAGAAATGGAAATTGTTATAATTTCTATCATAATTTTGAGTATTTTTATATGACTTCATTTTTGTTTTGTTTGTTAGTCCGGCTGATCTCTAAAGGGCTCCGCATGGGTAAGTCAAGCTATTGAAGTCACTTCTTACAGTCGTGACAAAAGCCATGCAGGATGGGTAGTTTGAGGAAAATTTGTCTGAGGCTGTGAGGAAGTCTTACACATCTGTATAACTTTGAAAAAAGATCAAATGCATACCATTATCCATCTGCTGGATCTGTTTCACCACTCCCCGCATTCGATTCTGCTCTAATATATCCCCCCTCTGGAGCATTCTTTTATTTTATATTTTTAGCTTCCAATAATAGAAAATAAAATGACATTCCAACTCATCAGTCGTTATTTAGATGTTCCTGTCTGCCATTATGAGGGTGTTGTAAACCACATCTATATATTAAAGGAGCATAATGTATACTGCAGCAGGAGGAGTTCCCCTGGAATACATGGTGTGTGTTATGGATCTTAAAAGGGTTGCAAGACTAAGAATGATCCACAATCACGTGTCGATAGTCCTGTTTTGGCATGACCATGCTTTACTAGTAGAACTTTACTGGTTGATTGATACAAGATTTTCGCTGAAGGTATTTCGACCAAAAGGAGGTTGATAGAAAATGGAAAGAAAAAAACAATCCTAAATCAAATTACTAATTTTCTTTGGTATAATTTCTAAACCAAGGCTAGCTTTACACATAACCTACTAAAATAACCTTTTTAGAGATAAAAAATAGACACTGAAATTTCTACATATCCTTTTGAATTTTTTATATATATATTTTAGGTGTCTTACAAGAATCTAAATGCTTACAGTTTTTAAAGAGATTGTCTAAAAAAGTAAGTAACAAAATTATAGAATAACCAAGTCTTTCCGCTGTAGATAGAATATAAATACTTTTAGTGAAAACATTTAGTGATAACTATATTGTAGGTATGTGTTTCTAAATTGCTTGAATTATGGAGTTAAGAATGTTAACATCTGCTTATAGTTTAGCTTCTCCCTTTCTGAGATTTTCAGTGCTGTTTTTTATGTAAAACTTGTTTGAGATCCTTCTAAATTATAATGGCCAGAGATACCATTTGAATTTTAAGATGGTGCAAAACCAACACAGGTCACAATTGCTTGAGGGAGTATTTTCATAGCATATGTACCTGTTAAGGCTACTCTTGCAGAATAACCAGTTCCCAAATATCAAAAACTGCCAGTGCGGTTTGTAGGAGGTTTTTGACTCACCCAAAACAAAAAGCGCTCGCAGAGAATGTTCTGGTTTCCAAAGGTATGTTTTCTTTACTTATAAAAATAATCTCTGAGTTGACTTACAAAAAATTTAAATATAAACGTTAATTGGTGGTAGAAAAACTGTTTCACTCCTTCTCCAAACAATCAGATCAACCACAGCAGCTGCTTCTGCTTGTTAATCACAGCAGGAGGCTGACTGACAAGGAGGAGGGTCTAAGCAAAATAAATAAAAAAACAACAATAGATCTACAATTCACAACTTTAAATTTGTACCATTAATACTTTAGCAAAAATAAATTAATCTTATTCTTAATCAGCTCCAACAGTACCTGTACTGAGTGTAAAATGCCTTGGTTGG
Source organism: Orestias chungarensis (assembly GCA_032876305.1). Lineage (NCBI taxonomy): Eukaryota > Metazoa > Chordata > Actinopteri > Cyprinodontiformes > Cyprinodontidae > Orestias > Orestias chungarensis. The sequence goes on along the minus strand of JAVLVB010000407.1, from coordinate 4,435,565 downwards.
ATTCTGCATTTACTGTGACCTTTTAAAACATATTCTTAGCACTTACTGAAGAATGTATTGGCTGTTTCTGATGATTACACAAAGGTAAATGTATTTTTGCATAGAATGTCAATATTAAAATAGTGTGGGGGGAAAAAGTTAAACTTGATCAGATTAGGACTAGAAGTAAATTAATTGAAAACCTTTATTAGTTACTTCAGTTAAATAGCTTGCCAAAATTCATTTTAAACCAGTCCATCACATGGTAGCAACTCACTTAAGGTGACTTGATAAAGTTCAAATTAAGCATTAGTCTCGGGTCCTTAGGTATTTTTACACTGCTGTCCCTTGGGTTTACAGATAATGGTGTGAAAAAGAGGAAAATCCCTGTGAGCATCTCTGCACAAAACTGGCTTGTTATTGTCAAAGGTTAGATGAGAATAAGCAAACAGGTTTGATTTATCACTGAATGCACAACACTTGGAACCTTTAAGCAAAGGACCACCCCTGGTGCTGCTTGTATCCACTGAGTACAGGAAACTAAAGCATTTGTACAGACTCACCAAAACTTACCACAACTAAATGCAAAAACGTTACCAAGTCTAAGGTGGATTAACATTGTGGCTGTTGTATCTACCTACAAATGGGGGAGATGAAATGATGCAAGGCTATAAATGTTTGTATTCTTTCTTTTAATTCTTTACCATAGATGTATCTTTGGGTTGTTGTTAGTAAAAGAAGCAATCCTTTCCGCAATCTAATACTATGCATACAATTTTGCTGTGAAAACTTCTCAGGTTGTAGTTGTTCTAGATTCTGGAAGCTTGTGGACGGATTTAGGATTCTCTATTTCATTTGTGCAGGACGAGTACTTGGCGTGTGTCCTATTACTTATATGATGTGCCTGCATTGTATGACAGGTAATATGACACAGAGATGACACAGGGACAAAAAAAAACAGGCTTTATTACAGCATGTTTTGAATTATTTTCATATTACATTTTATGATTACCAAATCAAACTGGTACAGGTAATGTACTTTTATGATAAATAAAAACAAAATATTTACTAAACATAAATAAATTGGTATAAGACAAATGTTCAAGACCTCACTACTGGCAGTTTTAGAGTCTGAAAATGGCTTCCTGTTGCATTCAAACTGAACACAGCAGCTCTGAATAGCTCATTATTACAGCAGCAGAGCTGATGAATGTACTGCTGCTAGCGGGCTACTCCAGTGTTGCCTTGCTTCGAATTTCACTCTTCCTCTATTCTCAAGATGCATATCATTCCCTCCCACTTTTTTGGGGCGTTATAGTGAATAAAAGCTTTGCTTCTTTAAAAACAAAAGAACTAGATTGACATAGAATCTGTCGATGTCACTGAAGCAAATAGAAGGCCTAGTATTTATGAATGGCCTTTAAAAGCAGGAAAGAGATAAACTGCTGGATTTTCCCTGTCTTTTGTTTCTTCATCTGTTTGCCCCCCCGCCCTGAGTCAGTATGCTGCCTCCCAATCAGCCTCAGTGTAAAATAACAAACAGCAGATGGCTAATTTTGTTTGTATGGAATGTGTGTGTTTCTATCAGTGTGTGAAGGCACATGGGTCAAAGAGAGAAACTGAGAAAGCTAGAAGTCACAGAGAAAATTATGACTGCTGCAGCCTATAATTAGAAAAAACTAAATTGCATGTCAATGTAGCAGGCAGTTAAAAAAGGTTTAGCCTCTTTGAGAGGACATACGTAACCCTAAAAACATCTACAGTCAATATTGAAACTAATAAAAGATAATTAAGACGCCCTTGGCCTGAATAATTTGGGAACAATTTTGGCAACACAAAACTACCTCTAACTTTTTAATGAATTGCTAATTCATCAAACTTTTTTTTTTGGCTTTTAATCTGTTTTAAAGCACAGCAGCAAATCAAATGTCCAAATCAATTTGCAAAACACAAATCACATTTTAATGAAAAGACAGCAAATAGTTGTGTTTTCTTCAATCATTCTTCACACAGTCCGTTGCCTGTGAAGACGCAACCTAGCCCAGAGTGTGTGAGCATGTGTGCTGAATACATCAACATAGTTCTACACCAGATGGATGCTGCTTTCATTTGAAAACGCTGCCAGCAGTTGGGTGATTGATGAAACTAACTTTTTTTTTGCTAAAAAAAAAAACAAACAAAAAAAACTTCAAGCTCTGTGAGACCTTGAGTTGCCAAGAGACAATTTTATTTTTATTTATGTATTTATTTTATTTTTTTATGAACAGTGTTTAAATTATAGATAGATGCAGAACAAATAATTTACATAAAGATTCAGGCAACAATCGAAAGGTAATAGAAACAACATTTCTGTATATCTGTGTTGACACAACCATTTAACAGGTTTTGAATAGGTCAAGTACAGAGTCTGAGTGAAAGTATTCATAGCCTGGAAAGGCATTTATGCTTGATTTACAAGCACAAACAAAAGCATACTCTTCCGGGGTTTTACATCATTCTGCAACACAAAGTAATAACACACTGACAAAAGAAAAAGTAATAACATGTTCTTTTAAACAAATTTAAACGTTCATTGATTTAGCTAATTTTAATCTTATACTTTAATCTGTATGTAAAACCCAGTTCAACCAAGTAACAAAAAGGGTTATAAGGAGACATTAGATAACAATGGTGTAGCAGTGGTAACAGACAGTTTGTTTAAAATTTCCAACCATCTTAGTAAGATTAGGGCTTTATTTTGGGAAGCAAACCCATGTAGTGGTGCGAGTCTTTTATTTTGATTTGTTTATATCTTTTTATGCTTTTTAATTTAATTTTTGTTCCATCCCTTGTATGTTTTGTTACTTTAAAGATATTTTTGGCCACTTTTAGTTGTGTTTAATTATACTATAATAGAGGCTAAACTGCAGTATTAAAAAAAAATCCTTTAAAAACTGATTACAGATTTTTTTAAATGTATTTTTAGGTTTTGTTTACATTTTCAACTGCTAAAAATCTCACTTAACATCATCTGACGTATAAAGATGTGGTTGAGTGACACTTCTCTTTTAAAACATTTTACCATGACCTTTCTCTATCAGAGGCCGCATACACATTGCACACACACACACAAATCAGAATTGCCTCCAAAAAGTATGCGAGGCTTTTTGTCCTTTTGAATTTACCACGGTCTAAGAAGCATGACTTTTCAGCAGATTACTCCTCTGACTTTTGAAAAAGAAAAAAAAAAGCAGAGGGTTTTTTGCAGCTCCATGTAACGATGGGGGATATGAAGCCACTGTACATTAAGACTGAATTGTGGCTAGCAGAGAGAATGACAGCATGCTCTAGTTGCGCTAACACAAAGCAGCCTATATCAGCTTTTTCCAAGGCTTTGTAATAAGATATTTATGTTTTTAATAGTACAAAATCATGAAAAAAAACTTTTTAAGTGCAGTATGAATCCATTCACCCATTTATTAATTTATCAATAAGTCATCTTCCACTTATTCAAGGCTGGATCAAAGGTGAACTGCTCCAAGAAGGAACACCATAGGTGTCTCCCCAGTGACATCCCCTTGCTAGTTCTTATGGATTCTAAAGCTTTCCCTTGCCAAACCAGATATGCAACCCCTGCAGTGAGGTTTAGGTCTTCCCCAGATTCTCTTCTCAGTGAGATGTGCCCAAAAGACCTCCACATCCTCAATTAACTTCTTCAATGATGCGAAGAAGGAGCCGCTCCACTGTGAGCTCTAGCCCAGTATCCTTCAGAGAAAGCTAAATTTGATTGCTTGTATCCACAATATCGTTCGTTATAGATGAGAGTAAGCTTTGGTTTTGCCTCCTTAGTTTACTTTACCTCACGTATCAGAGAACTGCTCGCATTACTGTACACAAAGAACCATCTGACGGTCCATCTACAAAAGCTGACTCATATTAGCTGCTTCAAATTCCACAGTGACCTGCTCTGGTGTACACTGGGGTTGAAGGCATGAAAAAGAATACTGTTGATTTAAAAAAAAAGTTAGAAGGTCTTAGAAGGTTTGCTGAAATTGTAGTTTCGCTTGTGAAAAACTTACCAAAGCTTGGGATTTAATTTCAATTAAACTGAACATCATAATTCATAAAGCTATGCCTAAAGAATTATTTTGGGATTGTTTTATTGTGTTTGCACAGATTGATTGCAAAACTATAAGAATTGAAATTTGTGTGTGCGTGTAGAATATGCAGAGGTGAATATTAAAGACTTTAACACTTGAAGTCAGATTAGCTCTGTAGAAAAATGTTTCTTTATTTCGTTTTACACTATTTTTATTTTGAAATACCTTTCTTAAATTTGTATTATTAGGTATCCATTTTGAAAAAAGAAAAGGAAGAGGAAGAACAGCCGATACAAAAGCACCATTTTAATGCGTTATCTATCACATACTAGTTATTTGAACAATTTGAATGCTTCTGTTACCATTATTTATCCTGAACCTTCTGCAATCCACATTTTAATTGTCTGCTGTCAGATATTTAACATGTTACATTATAATTGCATGTCCCAATGACTTTTCTGCAGGTTTATTATTTATAAATGACTGCAAAGCAATTTTTGAACATTATGAAACACGAGACGTTTATTAGTGTTCACCATCTGTTTTGGTGACTTGGTGGAGCTATTTAAATCATGCAACTCTTTCCTGTCACTCTTTAAAGCCCATCCTTGAATCCTACCAGTTGATGCTGACACAAGCACATTCAAACATGCTTTGTTTAAGCACATGTCCATGATGCCCACTGTATTAGGCAAAGCCCTTTCTGTAGAAAGATCCAAATAACAATATTTTACCCAGCAGTACAAATTATTAGATGGAGGACTTTTACAATAAACTGTCTCAAATTGAAGGAAAAAAATATTTTCCATTGTATTTAATATATAATTAGACATTGACTATACAGTTCAAATCTATGTAATGTGATTTTTAGTGCAGTCCAATTCAATCTTAAAAAATTCAGTTGAAAAAAGTCTCGTCATGTAATCGTGTTTACATTACTTTTAGAAACTTTCAGAATCGATGCGAATATTTACATCTCTGTAACCAGATCACGAATACATCAATATATAGTTGCATGTAATATCTATTCACTGTTGAAAATGCACCATGGCTGGGAAGCAGAAAGAAGGCCTGTGGTGAAAAAAAAGTCTCCCCACATTATATCAGAGTATTGACAGTGATTGAAAAAAACAGCAGTACACTCCGTCCTTTTAAACACTATTACGCACTAACTCTGTAAACTCACATTTTCATGCAGGTCATTTTTTTTTCAGCTTCTTTGAAACGTGCGGACTTAATGTCAGGTTCACGTTTAACTTCTCCGTTTATGTCCTTTTGTTGTCAGAAACATGTTACGTGCTTTGAAACAATTTTTTCATGCAAAGATGTTTCATGAATGCTTTTTATTACTAAGGCTGTATTCTGTATCATAATAGTGTATAAAGAAAGCCTGTGGAAAGTTTAGAAAAAAAATACTAAGTTGTTAAATACATTGCAGGTTACTCATTAGTCTTAACAAACTAGAACATTCACTGTATAAACTTAAAAAAAGTTATACCTTTCATTAAATGAAATAGAGTAATATTTATTTCTCCAACCACTGTTTCTGAGAACCGTTGCATGGACTAACGTCTGTCACCTGTGAACATTCTGTTCCAGTCTATCAAGATCAATGCTTCACAGTCCCAATAATACCGTTTGGTTGGAATTCAGTATTTGATAGTGAACAACTCCAGTCCATGAAATTTGGCTGTTTTTTTGTTTTGTTTTTTTAGACCAGTCAGTATGGTCTTTCACACAATGTAAACATTAAACATGGTATGTTTTCTACAATGAACCTTTGCGTAGAAGTTGTTGATGATAGCTTTGCTTACCGATAGGTGTCTTCTAATTTTCACTGGTCTCATTTCACAAGCTGTCACATATTTGTTTGTCTTCAAAAATGTATATCCTCACTATTGCAATAGAGGGAGTCTTGGATACATGACCCTGGAGACACCAGTGTCCTCTTGAAGAATATGTTTGAATCTTAACAGCAAATTTGCTACTCGCAACATTTATCTCTATTATTTAGTAGAGAAAATATGTTGGACGTTCAGCTTCTACAGACGCTACAGGAGTGAACATTAGATAAGTTACAATTGTATCTGGCAATACAGAGGTCAATTCATGACAATGGGTTTCAGAAATATCTACCTCTCTTTTTGCATTTCAATTTTTTTTCAAATACTTCAGCAGGCTTTGAACTTTATAATATGTAAATGTGAATTATGCTTGCAGTTCCTATGCCCTTTTGTTCATTGGAGAATTGGACCAATTCGATTTTTTTTCTACATCTGTTATCTACAGATTGTTTAGTTTTAACCTTTGAAAAGGGAAAATACATTTGAGGAAGTGGCTAAAGGAAGTTCACACTGAACAGACAAACTATTATGTGAAAAACTGGGATTCACTCTGTGAGGTACACAGTAATTACATGAGAAGTGTGTTGTGGGCACCAGCAGTTTTTATGTGGACAGTAAGGTATTTTCCCAGTAACAAGCCCTGAAGGAGCTGTTGGGCCCCAGGAGAGCCTTCAGAAAGGGTGACAGAGGTTTTGAGTAGTCTGCAGAGAGTTATAGCTGAAGTAGGTCAGCAAAGAGAAGCCATAGAGTACAGACTAACTATTTGTGATTCCATAGTCCCTTTGACCTGAGTCTGAGACTACAGAGTGGGGTCGTGAAAAAGGTCTTGTTTTTTGTACTTCTACCTTAAACAAAAAGTGGTTTCTCTGTCGGCAGGCCTGCTCGTGATCTCGTTCATGTGAACGTTCTAAACGATTTGGCCTGCACTGCTTTAAAGAAGCAAATAAGTGTTAAAATGATCTACCTAACAGACAGACAAATTAAAGGGTTTTAAGGCTGATTGGTTGGTCAGAGACAGAGGTAAAAAGATATTTAGGTTTAAGTTTTACACAAATTTGGCATACAGGATGATGATATTTGTGACAACACGAAACATATCTAAAAGATTATTACTGCCCATTTTAAGTGTAATCTTTTGTAAAGGTTTTGAAGAAGTCTTTCTAACATGTGAACTTGTTTTAATATGTTTTGTTTTAAATGGGTTTATATAACAATGGCTTGCTTCTTGCCAGTTTTACAAAAAGGACCACGTTTGTGCCGTGTACAACTAATAGTTGTCCTGTGGACAGATTTTTCTGCGTTCTCCATGTTCGACGTTTAGGTGGAGGAGCATGTTTAGATTGATTGACCCTATTTTGTTTTCATCGCTGGATGATGAATTCTGTGAGATTCTCAGAGATTGGAAGGTTTTTTAATAGCCTAGGTCTTCCACAATTTGACCCTGGACCGGTCTGGTGTCCTTGGACTTCATGATGCTGTTTGCACCCTAATATTCTCATAACTAACATCTGAGTCCATCATAAAGCAGCTGGGTTGGTATTGACATTAGAATAAAAACAAGTGGACTCTATTTGGCCATTAGGAATCATCAGGCAAGTTCTGAAGTTAACTGGTTGTACTCAGAGCAAAAGGGGCTAGATACTTTTGCACACCACTTCAATTCAGATTATTTAAAACAAATGCTTTAAATCATGTTTAATATTTTTTCACTTCACAGTTGTGTACCACGTTGTTTTGGTCTTTCACATAAAATTCCAATGAAATATGTTCAAATTTAAAGTGGTTATGTGACAAGATACGAAAAAGTTCAAGTGGAATTAATATTTGTGAAAGGCACTGTACAATTTAGGTCTGAGAAACAATATCAATATTGGTGACACATGCCTCCAATGTAAAAGAAAACATTTATTATGCATTTCCAATTACCTGTCTCAGTATAAACATAGACTTGCTTAGGGTAAATATTTATGCAACTATTTCCACCATAAGCACTTTATGGACAAAGACTTTTAACACCTTAAATATGCACCACATTTCGTCTAAGCTTAATGTCAATGACAAGTAATTCTGAAATGTAGATACAATAAATTACTAGGCTTTAATTTATAGTGAGCTAATAGAGACGCAGAGTAAAAAACTTAGGAAGGAAATAACATTTATATAGTTTATACTTCCAGGTGACAGTTGAATTGAGTCTTCGTTGAATTGCACAGCATAATAATAAACAGAAACTGCTTACCCATGAGCATGTTTATCACAACTTACCATAAGCTTCAAAACCCAGCTCTTGATGACACTTGAAATTGCTAATAAGAAAATACCAGAACATGAGCCAACAATTGTTGTACAGAATCACCACTGTAAAAACTAAATAAAAAAGCACCCCTAAACATTTTATTAATAGTATTCCAGTTTGTGGCGATAAAATGGAGAAGCCCTTCACCATGAGAAGCATGAGTAAATATACAGTTCAGACTGCACATTGGGGAGAGGCAGTTGCCAAGATATGTTTTTTTTCTATGCATCATAAATGAAATTGAAAATATCTACTCCTCTCATGACAAGACAAAGCCTGTGTCACTTTTATCAAACACCTAAACCCTGAGACACTTTCAAGGCAAGATTTCATTAAACACTCTCTCTATTCTGGCTAAATACAAAACATTACAGGAACTGGATGTAACAAAGAACTTCTTTCACTGCCAAACACCTCATCCTCCTTAAAAACTGGGACATTTATCCCAGCATCTTTAAAATCTCTAATGTGCATTCCAAAATAGTTTGAAACCAAAAGGAGTAAAAGAGGGGATTTTTTAGCTATTTGTTTCTCCATATTTTTCCCTACTCTTCTAAAATCCTAGGCCAATAGTCAAATCAGAAAAAGCGGTTCTTGCTGTCTTGCTTGCTTCTCACTTCCTTTCCCTCTTAGCTCCTTGCTCATTTTCTCTGCCCTTGCCCCCCAAACACACAAACACACTTTGACAATGCTGCATGAAGGAGACTACTTCTTGCCCTTTTATCTACAAGTGTAAATCAGTTCCATGCAAAGTAGTAGCAAAAGGAGGAGAAAGGAATGTTTAATTGTAATAGAAAACAAAGCTAGCTTTTAGTGTTGCTCAATGAATTCTTGCCTCCTGAATTCCAGGGCCATGGTGTAGTAAATCAATTTAAATAATTAATACTAAAAAAAATTGGACTTGCAAGGTTTTGACTTCAGAATGCCAGTTAACCCTCAAGTGGGATAAGAGCAAGGTAAAAGACACATGAGCATGGCTAGAATATGGTATGGACACCATCTCCCTTAGGGTAGCTTGATTAGAAATGGTGAGAGTGAACACAGAAGGAGGGATTTCATCGCATGGCTGAACAGTAAGCTGAGAGTGGAGGAAGAAGAGGGGGACTAGAGGCTGGGTTACTGTCACATAGATTAAATGGATCCCACTATAAAACCCATGTACAAAAATAACTGTCTTTTTGTGGTGTGGTCAAATTGTCATTAAAGAAAGGAATAAAAGAGCCAGCGTCACATGTACAAATCAGTATTGAACTCTTGCACCAGTGCATGGGGATAATTAAAAGCTGCAGGGTGTCGAATAGCACGGTAACATAATACAGCATCACTGCTACGCCATAAAAGACTGTCTGAAGGTCTGGATGTTTAAAGATTGGGGGGGGGGGGGG